>CM019154.1:23920656-24299352 GCA_009733165.1 Naja naja | reverse complement strand
TATCTACCATGGATGAAAAATCAGAGAATTGAGGGGGATAATAGAATTTCTTTCTAGGACATTACAGCCATCCAGGCCTTATATCAGGCTGACATAATTAATGGGAGGAATAGAGCCAATTGTGGTGCTGTTGATATATGCAAGAATGTGGATGCAATTACACCATTGGAAGGTCTGTAAGACCAGGTTGGGAACCGATCATCAAACCTATCTATGTTGTCACTAAGAGTCAGCAACAACTTGATGGGACATAATCAATATGCATATCTCATGTACAGGCAACAATAGGCTAGATCCAATAATAGACTTGATTACATAGCTTAACTAAAATTAATAAAATCAACATGGCTTAACTAAAATTAATATTAATTTAATGACTCTAAGGATATTTCCACACTGCTATTTCTTCCACTCCCTGGCTTTGCAAAACGATCTGTCATCCTCTACAACCAGCCAATTTCAAAATGCCGAAAATGAGGAGCAAAGATCACTGACTCACCCAGAGCTGCCAGAAGTTCTCCACTAACAAAAATCCCCTCACCCCCATTCCATCTCAAGAAGAAATAAATTGCCTCATACACATCTATATTCTTGATATCTGTTCTTGTCTGGTGGCTTGTAAAATAAAAACCGGATGAAGCCCAAACTCTGGGCACGGTGAGGCCAGGAGTTCTGACAAAGGAGAAACAATCATCCACAGGGTCAAATGACCCAAGGTGTTTTCAAAGGGAAAAAAGTCATTTCAAATGCACCATAGCTGAGCCAGAAACAAATTAATTCCACTTCTAAACAAGGCAATATAATGAGCTCAGAGGTCTAGAGCTATTTTAAATTAATGCAGAGTTCTCACTTAAGAAATAGCATTCATGCCAGAATACAATATTACTGCAGAAAGCTAAGGAACAGCTATTTATTTATTCTTAAATCCCTTTGAGAAGAGGTGATTTTAACCGAACATTTTACTTTCAACTTTTTGTCTTCTCAATTTTGAGAAAAGAATGTAAGCATTAGCATGGAGGAGACATTGAGACTTTTCCCCACCTTACATTTAAAATGCTACCCATCCACCCACCCTGGAACCAGAAGTAAATGTACTGCTGTCAGCACTTGGAAGTAAATAGACAGGAAACAATCCAGTAGAGTTTTCAGATATGCTTTTTATTGTTCTAGGATAGAATAGCAGTATCTTGAAACTAAACCTGTCTATTTTTGTTTACTATATCTTATGCCAAACAAAATCAAGGCAGGGTTATTTTGAGTGTCTTTCTCAAGAGCGAGTATTCTTTTCTAAACGTTCTCTTCCCAATGGTTCGCCTACCTTTTTCTCAGCAACAGCAGCATGTGCAAGTACAGGGTTTTGAAAAAGCATCCAATTTGCAGATAAAGCCACCCTTAAAAATAATAAAACCTCCCCAGGTTCAGTGGGATACTTTTTCATAAGTGTGGCATCTTGAGCCTGCCCATGAAGTGATCTGCAATTTCTGCCAGGTGGCAGGAAAGCCTGGTTTGAAAAAGGTGGATTCTCTCATCTCCTTGAAAGAAAAATGATCCTGGAAGGAGATGCCCAGAGACCAGAAGGGAAAGTTGTCCCCACACCAGCCTGAAATGGCCAATAGGTGCCAGGAGGATTCATCCCCTTTGGCTACCTGACTGAATCACTGATAGCGAAACACATTATATTTTGCACACCTTTATCTAGCATCTGCAGCAAGATGCCTATTGTTACCAGTTTCTCATGGATATCTCCTTTTATGCTGATCACTCTTCCCAGCTGGTTCTGAAGAATAATCAAATCATAATTTACTAGGACTCAAAGCAATATTCAACTCTTTAGCACTATTTTTCCTTCTGAATAATACCTCTCTAAGCCTTCATAATCTCTACCAGCAATCCATGAAAATAAAATGTTATGGCTGCAGCCCATGCTTAATTTGGAAGTGTGCTTGACAGCTCAGAGTAAGGAAAATGTAGACGGAAATGATCTTAAGGTCTAGAGAGGTCAGCAGGAATATTCTCACTAATCTGCATGAGTTCCTATCACGTGCTATCAAAATTCCCAGTGTACCACTGGAGCCCAAAAGGTTGAAGTTCTTGGATTAAGTGAGTTGGATGAACCTGAGGAACAATGACATTATTTGACATTAATTATTAATGGATATCTTCTGTTTCTTCAATCTGGTCAACTCCTCTGCTGCAGATACATGTTCTCCTTGAGGTTTTGCATCTCTCCCTCTTCTGAAGAAGGTATACTGTCTGCCTTGTCTTTCCTCACACTGAGTTGCTATATACTCACGGTAATTTTTGTTAGCAGGGTATAAAGGAATGGGTTGATGCAACTGTTGCTATAGGTCAAGCAGGTAACACCAAAGTTGAGGTAAGCCTGAGCAGTAGAGCCAATCTCCAAGTCCATTGACCAGTACAATTTGGCTAACTGCCAGGCCCAGAATGGTACAAAGCAAGCCCAATAGGCCACAATGATGCTGAAGATCCTGGAGAAGAGCTTCTGTTTCAACATTCTGCCCGTCACCTGAGGCTGCATAGTTTTTGTAGAAATCCAATAGTTCCATGCGAGACGTGAGTATAATATGGCTAGGACAAGGCCAGGTGTTAGGATGCTAGTGCCAAAGAGAACTGTGAGGTAAACTCGGAAGGCATCAGGTGTCCATGTGGGAAAGCAAATATGTTTATGGCTTCCACCTTCCCGCTGCTGGATCATGACCATCATTGGTATTGTAAGCAACAACGACAGAAGCCACACAGCAAGGCTGGCAACCTTACGAAAACTGTTCCCAACAATCCTAACCTTTAGTGGTCTGGTCACTGCCCAATAACGCTCCAAACTCATGGCCGTCAGCAGAAAGATGCTAGCATGCATTGTGAGCAAGTCCAAGCTAAGCAAAAATCTGCATCCTGCATCCCCAAAGAACCAATCCTGGGCAAAATAGGTACAGACCACAAAGGGGATGGTGGAAAGGTAGAGTAAGTCTGCCAAGGCCAAGTTAATAACATACACACACAAACAGCTTGCAGAACGAATTGCCATGCTGCCAAATGCCACCACCAGTGTATAGATATTTCCTGTCATCCCAATGAAGCACATGAGGAGGAGGATTGCTCCCAAAACTCCCGTGAGAGAACTCTGCTCCTTAAAGTCAAGGTCTTCATCTGAGAAATTGCCCCAGAATGGTTCTTCATTGAGTTCTGCCATCACTGAATAGTCAAAATGCACTCCAATTCCATAGAAAACTATCATAGATACATTTTGTGTCTCACAAGTCTGGCAATTGAGATCAACAAGGAGGATTGGGAATGCTGATGGGGAAAAACCAAAATAGGTTGGATAGGAGAAAAGAAACCTGTTCTTCATAAGGAAGGATGACAACTGCCTTCTTCGCACATCATGCTCAGTGATGTTTCTTATCATTCCATAGAGAAAGACCATGACTGAAAGAAGTACATCCGTTGCATTTTATGGATGAAACAGTATGGTTTCTTCTTTCTGTTTTCAACCTCCAAAGATTGAGTCCTCTGTGCATCTGTGAGTCTTTAATTTCTCTTTGTATTCCAGTATTCATCTGCTAGCCCATTAATGCAAATCAATCTTCTCAGAGCAATCCAACAGATTTCTTCCTCATCTCTTCTGCTGCCCAACTGTCTCTACTAAAAATAGCATTCCCTTTACAGAGGAATGTGTCTGACTCACCAGTTCACACTCAAATGCTAATATTCTCAGCAATAACTAGGGGACTGTTAGCTAATGGAGAATGACACTGTGTATTTAAACCCTGATGTCTTCCTACCCATCTAACCCCCATGTTTTTCCTTCGGCTTTTTTTAATTAAGAATTTTTATTTTTAAACAAACATACACAAATAAAACATAAAACCATCTTCCAGTTACATAGTGTGTCGGTTGGTTACAAGTCTTTTATAGTCCTCATTTATAGTTTGTATAAATTCTCATATTATCCATCATATATATATATGTGTGTGTGTGTGTGTGTGTGTGTATGTATATTATCATTATCATTGTTAATCATTTATTTGACTATAACTATTATTCCATCATTTTATGCGAGATATTCAACATTTTAGATTAATTTATATTATAACATTCCTTACCTCATCATAAATCCATCCAATAATATATCATTATGTTGTATTCTCTATAATTCTATTATCCTTATATTATAAAATTATCTAAAATATTTCATTTCCATATTTTTTATCTAACCATTGATAAAACAAATCCCATATCTTGTAATATTGTCTTCTTGTTCTCTAATTTCAAATGTCAATTTACTCATTTCAGCACATTCCATTATTTTCTTAATAACTTCTTTCTGCACTGGTATTTTCTCATTTTTCCAATTTTTAGCAAATACAATTCTAGCCACTGTTAACACATTTACAATCAAGTATTTCAATTCTCTACTGTATACTTCCGGTAAAATACCCAATAAAAATATCTCTGGTTTAAAGTCTATATGATTTTTGTCATTTTTTCCAACCATGTGTGGATTTTAGTCCAGTATCTTTTAGCCTCTGCACACATCCACCACATAT
This sequence comes from Naja naja, assembly GCA_009733165.1. Taxonomy (NCBI): domain Eukaryota; kingdom Metazoa; phylum Chordata; class Lepidosauria; order Squamata; family Elapidae; genus Naja; species Naja naja. The sequence continues at coordinate 24,294,787 of CM019154.1, read as the reverse complement.
GGTAAAATGAACCAGGTATCTGATGACATTTCCAGCACTTTTCAGATTTATTCTTGAACATTCTTGCTATTCTTGTCGGGGTAAGTGCCACCTGCAAAACATCTTATACAAATTTTCTTTGTATGCTGTTGACATTGTCATTTTATAATTTTGAGACCACAATTTTTGCCATTTCTCTAAGTCAATCTCATATCCAAAATTTTCCCCAAGCAATCATTGTTTAACTTGCTCTTCTTCTAGCTTAACCTCTAATAAGTATCCATATAGTTTTTAATCACCTTTTCATCAGTACCTGTCAAAATTTTATCTAAGTCAGTCAATTTATCATAGAAACCTTCTGTTTTAAAATCTTTATCATATCTAGAATGTATTTGTGCATATGAAAACCAATTCATCCTTATATCCTGTTCCCCTAGTTCTTGCATCTTCCTTCAGCTTTCTGTCAGTTTCTCCATTGCTTTCTCCAACCCCAGCTTCTGCCTTTTTGTGCATTATTGTAATAGAGAAGGAATGTCCTTAATTGTCTTAGAATAAAAATAGAAAATTAAGAGGGCTAGGATGGAATAAGACAAACTAGTTAGTGGAATCAACACTACTTTCTATGGTATAACAGAAAAGGTTGGCTGGCACTAAAAAGAATTCCCCTTTTGATAAATTTACATGTTAAAAATGGGACACACAGAATTGTTTGTGTAGCATTGTAATTTTAAGATACTTTAAATATATCTGGAATAAAATATAGGTTTTTTTAGTCAAATCATACCCGGTATCTGTCTTGATCTAATCAGGATGCTCAGTGGTCTGTGACAGATGCAATGAGGTTTGGAGAATCATAAATTTTAAAGAAGCTTTTAAACAATCAAAGCCAACTCCCAATCAATGCAAGAACTCCTATTAAAGCAAGCCTCATATTTCTATGATTCTGCCTCTACTTTAATTCAGCCAGGATCTTATCACCAATTTTGGAAATTGACATTAATCATGGTTCCCACCCACCACCCTCATTTTCAAGGCTAAACATATCCAGTTCCTCCAATCTCTTCTTTTGACATGGCTTCCAGGAACTTTGAAAATGTTTTGAAATAAATGTGCTATGAATCTTGCACCTATCTCACTTCTCTACTGTTTAGTAAAGCTTCCTGCTATTTTGTGTGTGTGTGTGTATGAGGGGAAAAAAAGATTCCGCTGCTTTAAAAGTCACAACTGAACAATTAAAACAGACATATCTTATTTCAGGGTTGCATGGAAGCCTAAAAAAGACAAACTGAGATAATTCCAAGCCATTTTTGAAGTGTGCAAAGTTTACTTTCCAGGCTAACGATCCTTCCTCTTGTTCCAGAATTGGCTTTGCTTCTATCATAATACCAAGCAAGTAGAGCAAATAGTGGCCAATCAGCAGCAAGCAGTGGTAGCACAAAATGGGAATATTAACATTTTGGTCAATAAAAACAAACCATCCAATTTATTGTAGGGCACACGCAGTAGCATCCTTCAGCTGCTTTGTATCACTCTTTGTGCTGCTTATTTCTATACCAAGTGTAGTTTAGGGTCAAAATGATAAATGATTTTGGGAGACAGGTGTCCAGCAGTATTTTGGCAGAGAGCTGTCTAGATGGCTTTTATTTCTTTCAACACTTCTTCCAGCTCTGAGAGAATGCATAGGCTGTTGTGACTCCAGAATGTCTTTTCTTCTGTGTTATCCAAAAACTGTAGACCAAGAAACTAGCAGCAACTCATTGTTCCCCAGAGATGTTAATGTTTGATCCTGAAATTAGCTTCAACTGTAAAAAAAAAAGAAAATATATTATATTATAAATCTACTATGGCAAACATGAATAGTAAAGGTAAGGGTTCCCCTCGCACATATGTGCCAGTCGTTTCCAGCTCTAGGGGGCGGTGCTCATCTCCGTTACAAAGCCAAAGAGCCAGTGCTGTCTGAAGACATCTCCGTGGTCATGTGGCCAGCATGACTAAACACCGAAGGCGCACAGAATGCTGTTACCTGCCCACCAAAGTGGTCCCTATTTTTCTACTTGCATTTTTACATGCTTTCGAACTGCTAGGTTGGCAAAAGCTGGGACAAGTAATGGGAACTCACTCCGTTACATGGCACTAGGGATTCGAACCGCCAACCTTTCTGGTTGACAAGCTCAGCATCTTAGCCACTGAGCCACCACGTCCCCCGCAAATATGAATAGCCATAGGCAAAGGGGGGTGATAATTCTGCAACTCTATACAGTTATTTTATTGCTGAGCATATGACATAATTTATTTTAGAATTACTTTTCTAGTCCTGTTGGTTGAAGAGACAAAGGGTTGTGGGCAGTGCCTAGTGGCAGCAAGAGATAACAGCTGCATTTTATTACCCAACAGCCTTCCATGCACCTCAGCGTACAGTCATGCTGGCCACATGACCAGAGAAGTTTCTTCAGACAATGCTAGCTCCCTTGGCTAAGAAATGAACACCACCCTATAAAGTTGGACAAAACTGGACAAGGGAAACCTTTACCTTTACCTTTGAGACCCTCTTGCCTTGTGACTAGTGAAAGCATAATCATTTAAGCCAGGAGTGTCAAACTCAATTTTATTGAGGACCGCATCAGGGTTGTGTTTGACCTCGGGGGTGGGGGTCATGGCCAGAGTGAGTGTGGCCAGCTTGACATCATTCTTGTTGGGGGCACCTGTGGTGGTCTGAGCACTCTGCCAGCGAAAACAGGCTCCCAGGCTCTGTTTTCAGTTCTGACGGCCTCCGGCAACCCTCCGCCAGCGAAAACGGAGCTCTTCTTATGGGTCAGTTCAGAGTTTCTCAATCTCAGCAACTATTTAAGATGCATGATCTTCAACTCACAAAATTCCACAAACAACACGCCGGCTAGAAAATTCTGGGAACTGAAGTCCATACATCTTAAAGTTGCTAAGGTTGAGAAACACTGGATTGGTAGGTATATTTGGAGTGTTCAGAACATGTAACGGGCAATCTTGCAATAGTCGCAAAATAGCTTCCATAGGGGACAGAACCAGCTACAAAACATTAGTTTGAGAAAATGCTACCTGCCATCTTCTCCCTACTGCCATTGCTTACCTTGGTCCTTTTTCTGGGTACACTGGCATACTCACAAACAAGCCACTGAGCTGTAGTCTCCCATTAAGCTTACAGGGTCCATTTGAGCCTTAAAATATTATTAGAGGTTGCCACTTTACCATAAGTTTGGTGTAATAGATAGGGCATCAGGCTAGAAACTGAAAAATTGTGAGTTCTAGTTCTGTCTTAAGCAAAAAGCTACCTGGGTGAACTTGGGCAAGACTCTCTCAGTCCTAGGAAGAAGGCAATGGAGAACCATTTCCAAAATCTTGCCAAGAAAATTGCATGGATTTGTCAAGGCAGTCAACAGAAGTCAACCTTAACTTAAAGGCAAGTGGAGACACACACTGACAAAGATACAGTTTTCAATGTAGCTTGCCACTCCTTACTTCTTAATTCATTTTTTTAAATTTACCAAATTAGAAGGGGAAGAACACCAAGAGAAAAATCAGCAACCACCTTAGGGCGATCCCCTGTCTTCAATCTCTCATGACTGAATAGAATGAAAATATCCTCTTGAAACTTACTTGCATACTCCTGGGGCGTCATGGGCTGCTCCATCACATGGCTGAAGACCGATTTCCATTCCTCCTGCTCTTTCTCTGTCTCACAGGTGAAGATGTACTTGCGGTCAGGAGTTACAATAATGATGCCATGTTTCCAGGTGAACCTACCCTGCATGGCATGTGGCAATCCTTTTATGACTTTATATCCTTGTTTCTCATTGCCCAGGAAAACCTCACCTTTAGCAAAAGCATCCTGCATGGGATAAGAAAAAAAACACATCTGCCTTAAAGTAATTTTGGGATTCTAGACTATAGTTATAACTTATAACAGAATGCTGCCAAGGTGCTCTGGTTGTTCTCCTGGGAGATCACTGAGAAGGGAGAAATATGCCAATACTTTAGCTACAATACTATAACTTTAGGAAGAGAAGCAGCAGCTGGAAGAACTGAAACAATAGCAGAACCATTTTTTCATAGATTTTTGTAATTAAAAAAGATTGACTAACAGCCCTTCTTAAACATTAGTGGAGGGGTCATTAATTACACACAAACAAGAAACATTTGATGAATTGCTTCCATGTTAAGGCTATTATATTATTGTTAATATAATTTGGGGAAGATAAATAAGGTTTACACATATTAATGCAAAGCTAAACTATACAGCAAAAATTAGAATTTATTTTTTAAAAACAATTTTGAATTCTCAAGCTTGGGGTGTAGCTAGGCCATAATATATCATTTTAGCAGTGAACGGTTACAATTTTATATAAAATTATCTATCTAATGCAATGCAATCATTCAAGTACATATATGTTTCTAATACGTTTATACAACTATCATCTTTTTTCAAACCTACTTTATTTTACAATGTGTTCTTTTTTCTTTGACAATGTATGTATTTTTATGTTTTTTCTTTTTTGTCATTATTTGAACGGCAATAAAATAATGCACTGATTTAAAAAAAAGAGCTTTGGATGCAGCTGAAAAGGAACTATCACTTTGGATCTAAAATCCTGGACTGAAGAAATTTGTTCACTTTGAAACGGCTCTCTGGTGAGCTAATGAAAAGATTGACCAATATGATTCCTTTGGCACAAAGTTTAAATTGTTATTTAAAAACAAAGTCACTTTTACATCTCACTGTAACAGTAACATGTATATTTTATTTTGTGGGTTTTTATTTTTGTTCTTAAGTGCCCAAAATGAAACAAATCAAATGTTAAAAAAGTTATGATGTTTATGAAATTATTTACCAAACTAAATTATATTGAAGTAACCAAAATATATTTGCAATCCCCAAGGCATGACACAACTTTTGAGCACCCCTAATGTATGGAAATTGAAAGTTGAAAAATTTGACATGGCCTATTTTTTGTTTTAAATATACATGCATAATGTTTATATTTTTCTTTTCTTTTTCTATTATACACTTGCTTTGATGATTACGTGTTACACTGAGGGATTAAAGATGGTAATTTCTTAGCCTTGGGTGGGAAGAACCTTTCAAATTTCTGAGCTATTACTGAGCCCTCAGGATCCCAGCAATCACAATCTTCCTTGATTGTACAAGAAGTTAGGAATGGAAAATGTCAAAGTTGGGCTCTTGACAAGCTCTCCTCAATCTTCGGGGCTAATAATGCATTACATAAATGGAACATATGAAAATCAAAGATGAATGACCTGCAATATCCTGGTAAGAAATTCAGGGAGATGCAATTCAAACACATCTTGAAGGCACTGAATTGGGAAAGGCTGCTCCAACTTTACAAATTGAGGAGCTAATTCTTCTCTCTAACTTAGAATACACAACCAATAAAAGGAGAAACAGTCCAGTCTGCTTTTAATAGAGGATTGATATGCAAAAAATCAAGTGGAAAAAATATGAAATTTAATATGTGTTTTTAGGTAGCTATAGGATTGAGTTCAAAAACTAATAACCCTATTTTTATTTCAAGCAACAAAATGGCCATGTTTCTGCTGGACTAATATATATTTAAATACCTGAGTAAATCAGGAAGATGAGAGGAAAGGCAAAATCAATTACTGGCTTACCAAAGGATCTTTGAAGTACATCAGCCTTCGGTGATCTAGACTGAACCAGCGCTTCTTGAAACATTCCTTTTGCTGTGAAAACCAACCACAGACATTTATAAGAGGAGAGAGCCCTCACCTGGTCAATTCTTTGGAAGCAGCGTTAAAAACAACTTCAATTCCTAACCTATGCTAGAGTCAATTTCTAGAGTGGCTATCTTGGGTTTACTTATTTCCTTTGTTACATTTGCCAGTTAATCTTTTCAAGAACATTGCAATAAAGGTTTCACATATAATACTAAACCAGAATGGACTCTGTGACTTAAAATAACCATGGCACATGTATTATGTCAACACAGGAAGTTGAATTTAGTCAATAAATCAAATTCATTTTTAGTCCTGGAACAGCCATTTTTGGGAGTCTGGGTCTTGTAATACTTTTGAAATTTGATGTTGGAGAAGACCCTGGAGAATATTTTCAATACTTCTTGGCTGACAGTAAACAAACAAATGATTTATTGAACAAATCAACTCAAGAGTTCTCAATCGAGGAAGAAAAGATGAGGCTCAAATTATCCTATTTTGGACACCTATGCAAAGATGTAATGCTCTGCAGAAGGCTCAAAGGCTGAGAAAAGTGGAATGAAAAAGAAGAGGATGACCAGCAGCAAAATGGGTAGACTCAGTTACAGTAGCAATAAATGCACCATTGGAAGAGCTGAAGGTCCAGGTTAGGTCAGATCATGTTGGGGAAAATCTACTTATGTCATTATTAAGAGTTGACAACAACTTGATGGCATGTAATGGTAATCATCATCATCTTCCTCATCATCATCATCACCATCCTGCTCAAAGATAATGTGAGGCTTTTCACTTCAAAAATATTGCACTTTCATTAGTGAAAAAATAGTCAATTTTATAAAAATCTGGAATTCCGCATCACTGAACACTCTTGTCTTTCATGCTCCCTTTCTTTTCATATATCAAAGACTTTCAACCACTAATAGACACATAGAAACATAGAAATAAACCACATTTACACCAGTGATGGTACACTACCAGTTTGGACCAGTTGGACTGAACAGGTAGTTTAAAAAGCCTCAACGATCAGCTGAGAGGAGGAAAAAAATCCAATCAGCTGAGAGGAGAAAGAAGACTGGCCCCTGACCTCCTTCCGCTGCGGCCTAAAGACTTGGTTATTCAAACAAGCCGGCCTGGACTGAGGGGAGGGGGGTTTAGTTTTTAAATGTCATGTCTTGGGGTTTTAGATAATTTGTTTGGTCAAACTGGGTTTAATAATTTTTAATTTTTCTTAACTTTTGTATTGTATGTTTTTATGATGTGAGCCACCCTGAGTCCCTAGGGAGATAGGGCAGCATACAAGACCAAACAAACAAACAAACAAACAAACAAATAAATAAGAGAAAAGCACAGGATGGACCCTACCACCGGTCCCTCTTCTTTATCCTCTCAGCTGATAGCTGCTGCAGGCCTTAGCTGGTGTGGGGAAAGCTACGTGCGCCTACGTTAGGTCTGCCTGCACACACGAGCAATCACCGAACTGGTAGTGGAACAGGTAGGATCCACTGCTGATTTACACACCATTCAAAAGAAACAATAAAAAGAAAAGAAGGAAACAACAAGACCAGAACACATCCTCTCCAGCAACCAATACCCAAATAAGCAGGGATTAATACTAGACAAGAAAGCAGGAAACAATACCCCAATCAAGGAACTACCAAGGGCAAAACTACACACACCCCAACATTGGCAGGGCAAGCTACTATAAATAAGCAGGGAGCAAATCTCATGCTCACTAGCACTGATGATGTTATCTAATTGAGTAATGAAATGTCTGCAAGCAAATAACCAAGATCAGACACATCAAGGACTTCACATTTTAATCCCGAGCTACAGATATTCTCTTCTATTGGGTTTTTGATAAATAGTAACAAAAAAACAACAAAGTAATAAGTAGCAATAAGTAGTTGTACCTTAGGTCCAGTTTTTTCCATATAACCTTCTTTTAGGAAATTCCTTGTCAATCGGGTTTTCAGCTGCAGCAAAAAAAATTATGAGGATTATCTGTGAAAATGCCAGCTACTTTCAACAATTAAAGATTAGGATGAATTGTTATTTTATCCAGCTATTCATGCTGGACAGAGAAGAAAACATGCATGAGTCCAGAGACATATGGTTATCCCATTTCTTGGAGATAGCCAAAAATCTGAAAATAATTAGACTGGTTATGTCACAAGGAAATCACGTCATCTGTAATATAGTTTTGTTAATAAGCTATCCAGTTTTGCAAGATTCTTACCTCCTCATCACTAGCTCCAGGAAAGGCAACTTTAAGGTGGTGGAATTTTACAGCACGGATTGTATTGAACCAGTCCACAATTTCCTAGGAAGAAAAAAAGCACAATAAATATTAAAATATGATTGGCAACTTGGTCTTAAGGTGATCTACTTAGAAACAATTCTCAGTTTACTTCTATGGAATTTATTTGATTGGTATAAAAAACTTCCAGAGGTCCCAAAGCTGTTTTTTCAAGAGGCAACTGGACTTATTGGTTTTTCTTTGAAGATGTTTTGCTTCTCATCCAAGAAGCTTCTTCAGCTCTGACTGGATGGTGGGTCCATCCAGTTAGAGCTGAAGAAGCTTCTTGCGTGAGAAGCGAAATGTCTTCAAGGAAAACATCTTCAAAGAAAAACCAGAAAGTCCAGTTGCCTCTTGAAAAAAGCATCTTTGGGACAACCATGAACCTGGATGACTGGGAATCTCCACAGAAACTTCCAGAGGGAATTCATAGAATACACTAGAATACATATTTGTTGTAATATGTGTGCATCTAACTATATTTCCTTTTTCTTAAATTAATTATTGGCACAAAGAAAAGGCTTTGAAAGAATTAAAAGAGAAAAAGAAAAAACATTCTTTAGATATGTTAGGTATAAAACTCTACAAAAATTTTAACTATGCTCTGGAGAAGCTTGCAGAAGATTCATCTAAAGAGAATTTCTTTATTAGGCATCCAACTATGCATATATTTACTGGCAATAAATAGGTCATGACGAATGGAGAGTTCTTGCATTGCAAGGACTTCTTTTCTAGGGAAAAGTTGAAGACAGGGGAAAAAAACAAGAAGCAGGAATGATCTGGCCCTGCTCTAGTGAGGTCTTAAATGTACCGTTTTAAGATTGCAGCAACGTTTCAGACTGTTTCCATCATTTCCTATAGCTGTGCAATAAACATATACAACAGATTCTCATACCTTCCCATCTTCGTGATAAACAAAGATGTTGCGAGTCTTGTTATGTTTAAGATGAGTGATCTGCAAGCCATTGGAATGCATCATTTTTTCTGTCTGGAACATGGCATTGACCGTGTCGATTTTAATTTCTATTTTGGGTTCTTTTGCCTGAGAAGAAAGTGGTTTTGCTATTATTTGTTTTGCTATCCATTTGCTACTAATGGATAGACGTAGAGTGTTACAAAGTTCTATCTCTGCCCTCACCCATTTAAAAAAGGAAAATATACTTTTGTCCCCAATGAATTTTAAAAATTTAGTTCTTGCAGGAAGCTAAGTTGACAATAAGAAAGAAAAGGAACTGAAGAGACATCAAATGATTCTCTGACCCTAAACAAGGCTCTACTCTGCATAGAAGAGTCACTTAAAAGCTGGTTGTTACGCACATCCTGTTTGATGAAATATTTCAGACATCCCTCTTTCTCAGACAGAAGAAATCTGCGTGGCTGATATATCTGATTATCTCGGCCTCGTTTCCACAGGACTCCTTCCTTCAGGCCTAGGAGAAGAAATCAAGCTGCAGTGTTGGCTGTGTTAAATCTTTTTAATTCTGATATATTAAGTCACAATGGCTGGGTCACACAGGTAGTCCTTGACTTATGGCTATAATTAAGCTCAGAATTACGTTCCTAAACTCTCCCCATCATTAAGTGAGTCTTCACAAGATCAATCCAATTTCACAACTTTTTTTTTGAGTACTTGTTAAGCAAAACAGTGGTTGTGAAGCAAGCCCATTATAGCCAATGGGCACTTTTTGCCAGCAACCAGAATTAAAAACTGGTTTCCTTCAAAAAAAAAGAAGTTGTATATTACAGTCATGTGACCGCGGGACCCTGCAAACAGCCATAAATGCAGGCTGGTTGCTGAGCCCCACAAAATGTGATCACATGACCGAGGAGCAAACATTTGAAATTCCGAACATTGGAACTTCAAATCCAGATCGTAAATACCTTTTCTGGGGTCCATTGGAATGTCAAACAGCTGCTAAGCAACTGGACATTAAGTAAGAACTGCCCATTTATCAAATTATCAATATCAGATTAAATCCTAAAGCCTAGGTTATAAACTGCAACTGGCTTCTGAGAATATGCTTAACCACATTCAAAAAACCACATTAAGGCTAAATTCATTACTGTTAATGTTATTGCTTGTATATACATTGGCAGAAGGGTGATATCAAGTCAGAATCACCCAGTTGGCCTAATCTTTCCCATTTGGTGTCAACCTGCAAAATGACTTCAGCTGAAGCCATTCTTTCTTATGCTTACTCCTGCTTCGTTTCTTGGTTGCCATTCATGGGGGAAGGGATGTGGGGAACTTCGGAATGTGATGTCTCAGCTGCTAGTCAAAACATCTACTGGCCGGTGGGTTAATCAAGGCCATGTCAACAGACACCTGCCAGAACTGAGCGGGAACCTGTGCCTGAATTGATAGGCCCACGAGACCTAAAGGACACAGGGGAGCGGGACATTTCTATTCGTTTAACTATCCCTAAGTGTGGGTGGCTCAGTGGCTAAGCCACTGAGCTTGTCGATCAGAAAGGTTAGCAGTTTGGCGGTTCAAATCCCTAGCACTGCGTAATGGAGTGAGCTCCCATTACTTGTCACAGCTTCTGCCAACCTAGCAGTTTGAAAGCATGTAAAAATGCAAGTAGAAAAATAGGGACCACTTTGGCAGGAAGGTAACAGCGTTCAATGCTCCTTTGGCATTTAGTCATGCTGGCCACATGATCACGGAGACATCTTCGAACGGCGCTGGCTCTTCAGCTTTGTAATGGAGATGAGCACCACCCCCTAGAGTCGGAAACGACTAGCACATATGTGCAAGGGGAACCTTTACCTTTACATACTAAGCACAGGAACCTTTTAGAGCTAGCTTCACCTTTCTGAATGCTGATATGATGTATTCAATAAAAAGCTTCTTGAAACTGAACAAACTGTCAGAGTCTTTTTTTAAAACAAGTTTTAGTCAATTTTCCACATTTTAACGTCTCTTTTCAGTAAACAGCATGATTACAGGGTTTTTTTTTTAATTACACTTATATGCGCTTCTGAAGACTCGGGCTTACAATTTGAAGCACAACCCAATGTGCTCAGCAATAGCCTTCATTCCATTGTATATGCCTGCTTATTACTAAGCGGCATTTTTACAAGGTCAGCTAATTGCCCCCAACAATCTTGGTCCTCAATTTACCTACCCTGAGAGGAGGAAGGCTGAGTCAACCTTGAGCCTGGTGGGATTAGAGCCTACAATATTGGCATCATCTTAAGAGCAGGCATTTAACAGCATGATTACAGGTTTGACATATACATACAAATATGACCATAACTACACATTCAGTTTTTATATTCAATTTCTTATCTTAACAATGTTTTTATATATTTTCTATTTTATCATGTTGTTCCAAATGTTTATCTCATTATTTAATTCACATATATTCATAATTATTATATTTTAATACTTTTGGCTGTCACATTTGTATATTCCTCTTAAATTCTAATTTATAACACTCCTTCTATAAATTGGTTTCCCCTGAAATAATTTAGGTGCACCACCTTTGAGTTACATATTCTTCCATTAAATATTAACATTTTATTACCTAGCACATTAAAATTACTAATCCCATTTAAGATTATATAACACATATAAGTCAGGTTCTTCATGGTTTCCCTTTCTAATCTTAATTTCATAAAGTTTATCTAGTTTCAGAAAAAAAGAACATGTTAATCTGCTCATTTAATAGGCCCTGATGTTAACTCCATTTCATCTCACCTCCTATATCATTTCATTTATTTTAATATATTTAAGATATTTAAGATATTTAAATGTGTTCAATAAACATATTTCATTATTTATTGCAATTATCTTTATAGGTAATAAAGAGCATAAAATTCCATTATCAATGAAATAACAATTAGTCAACCCTCATGCCAATTTCACCTTCAAATCTCCTCCTACACTATTACATTTATTATTTATTCCATTCATATTTAAATCAAGAGAAATAAAAAAGAAATCAGCATTCCAATCCTCAGAAAAGAAAGATTCAATATATTTAATAATCATGTTCCATATGTTCATTATATTTATTTCTTATACATAAAGGAGGAGAGCTTTACCAAAAATAACACTTCTATTATCCATCTTCTATGTCCCCTTTTCACAACTAAAAATTATCTATATTATTCCCCTACACCTTGCAGAACCCCTCTCCCAAGGTTATTCAACCATTATCTCTGTGTAAGTTTACTCCCATTTTTCAAATTTCCCATATTCCTTTATTCCCAGATCCTGTTTTTTGCCTTCCATCCCCTAACATTTCCCTTTTATTATTTCACTCCAATTTTAACCCCTTCTCTCTTTTGACTATCTTCCAGCCTTCAAGTTTCTGCTGATTCTTTTCCCTTTTTTATTTTCCAGATATTTCCTCTTTACTCAATTTCTCAACCCTCCGTATTTTTCCCAATTCTTTTCCTCTTTCCCTCTGGGTTCCTTTGTTCTCGACGATAATAGTTAAAGATGGCCCCTTCTGAATTTGCTACACCTCTTCTTGATACTTTGTTGTTCATACTCTGCAACTGCCTCTTCAAGAAATTTAAAACGGGCCAAAAGTTTCACCTTTTTCCTGTAAGATTTTCTTAATTTTACCCAGTTCCAGTTTTAGTGCCTGAAAGGATATTTCCATTTTACAATTTTTATTTAATCCAATTGATGTCTTTAAAGTTAATTCCCAAAAAATCCGGCTTCTGTTTCTTTCTTCTCAGCTTTTAGTCCTCAATTAGTCCAATACCAAGTCCATAACGAAATCAGCAAAATCCAAAAGCAAAGTCTTCATATATCTTTCTTTACTTCAATATTTCAATTTTGGAAACTCTTATTTTATTATGTCAGTTTTCTTTGTATTTTAGGAGACAGGTTCTTTAAAGAAAAAAGTCAAGTTAAGTTTGACTCAGGTGGCACTCTTTGTTCTAACAAATCCACAGCTCCTCTTTTCTTTTCCTTCCCAGTTATTCAGAGCTTTTCAAGCCACACAATCCACAAAAAGGATCCAATTGGTAAACATTTCCTCCTTAACAGTCTTTAGCAGTCTATAAATCAGCTTAAATTAATGCTTAAATGGAATCAAAATATACTCATTCGGAGTGGCTGTATAATTTCTTTATGGCTTCTACCTCTTTCGGCTCGAAGCTCTGTCCTTTCACAAAGAATTCACACCTTTTTTTTTAAACCTCTTTCAGTTCACAGCTGAATTCTTTCTTAAGAATGCTTTGTAGTGTTAATCCAGAGGGTAATTTTCAGTTGATTATTTAGTCCCGTATTTCATGCTGTCTGCTTCTTTAACTCTCTCCTGCCCAATGCTTCTTCTAGTCTTATTCTCCCCTTCGGGGTGGCCATTAGACCACCGCTTTTGGCGTCTTCGGGAGGGAGCTGTGCCAGTCCAGGGAGGGGATTTGTGACTCCTCTCCACCTGGCTGACAGTCTCCCCTTCCTCCGCCGCCCCTACAAGGCAGCTTCCGTCCCAGATCTAAAAGATCGGAGCTCTCCAACACCGAAGCACAAACCAAGCCGCGAAGAACAATCGCGGAAAGGTCTGCCCTCGGGGAGGCTCAAAACCGGAAGTCCGAACTGTCAGAGTCTTGTCTGCCTGGAGTTCATTATTGGGAACGATGACACTTGGTACTTCCAGATGTTTTGAGTTATAATCCTATAACTTCCAATTACAGTCCATACTACCCAGGTACATAGAAGCTATAACTAGGCCTAACATATTTCAGCTACAAAAATTCAAGTGACTAGCTTCCCATTTTGCCCATTTCATTTTTGGTAGTCCAGATATGGTAATTCTAAATTGTTTGTACCTATAACTCTTTCTCATCGTGCTACTTCATCTTTTGAATCAGGAACAAAACTGATTCAACTTCAACAAGCCCAAATCTTCTATCTCTCTACTCTAAACTCTACTCAATTTTGTAAGAGGTCCCTTTTCTTTATTATTCCTTAATTGTAATTATTTAGGAGCCTGTACAAGTTGTAGTTAGTTAAGAGCCTGTACAAGCAGGGCTTTTATTACCTTATTCAGTACTAGCAATTCAACTGGGAATACTCTACAGTAAAGAATAAAATGGGGGGGAAATATTTAATTTTTTATTTCTAAATTTGCTCTGCCTGTCCCCCATGAGAAAGTCTTCAAACCCTCTGATGTATAATTTCACATCTTCTAACATGCACAGACCACAAATACTGAGCTAGAATTCTTCCTGTTGCATTTTTGCAGGCTGTCACACTATGACACTTCCTTTGTTGGAGAAGAGTGAAGTATTACCAGTAGCGCTGACAATACCATTTTATGAACTATCAGTGGGTCTGTTACAAAGGAAGGTTTCTGAAAAGTGAACTGTATGCCTGTTATTTGCTTAAGCATTGGGAACATAAGCAGCTGCCTTCTGTCATAGAAGGTAACTTGGCCTTCTGGGCCATTTTGGTTAAACGAGAAACTTAATGACATTCTGCAATTGTGATGTTTGTTGTGGATATGGTTTAATGTGTTATTCAAACCCTGATTAACTGATGTCTGAGCCGATATTAATTCCTCCGGAAAGCAATGTGGGATGTGGGATCAGCTTTAACTACACCTGTACCACCATCTCTGGGACTCTGCAATTGTTTTCTCCCTTCTTCAGGTGTATGAAATTCTTTTTCTGAAAACAAAGGAGCTTTTACAGTGGCATTAAACCAAACTAGCTATTACATGCTTTCTGTGTTTTTTGCTTGCAAACAGTAGCAAAACTATGATATTATAAGTACAGTGGCAATCAGTCACAGCTCTAAACCATTTGGCCTAGTATTTTAGGCATAGATGGGTAGCCATTTCCAAAGTTTCAATTTCACCAGGCTACAAGAATATGCCAGGAATGGAAACTGGCAACTTCTCAAACCACATATTTTGCCACCAAACTCTAGTCTTTCTCTTGAATTACAATCTCTCATCCTGCTGATACTTGCTACCCAGACTATACTGTAACCTCCATAGCAGCATCCTGTCTTCTCTGACAGCTCCTACAGTCAGTTTTGAAAATTAGTCCTAATGGCGCATTTCACACATAAATTGAAGTCATAATTTATTTGCTTGCTTGCTTTGGGCATAGCATTTTATATGAACCTGATAGCATCCATTATCTCTTGTCTTGATTGTGATCCAGAGCACTATGGCTTGTCCAACCAACCAATGTAAAAAAAATCACATTTTAGCATATATGAACAACACTAATATATTTCAGGAGTCTGTATAAAAGCAAAATTGACAACTCAGCCTTAATTTCCATTTGGGCAAAGGTATATATTCAGAGATAGATTTCTATCGGTATCAAATTAAATGTCTGGGTCCAATTATTTTTAAGCAGTTCTCATTGGGCTTTGTCTCAGGGCTTCCAACATGCTGTTTGGAAAAAAATATTTCCCAAGTTTTAATTTGCTTGAGACAAAACGCATATACATTTGCATAAATAAATGATAAATAAAGGTACTGTAGAAATTCTACCATAGAATTGTTACCGTTGGAATAAAGAACTTTCTTTGGCTCCTGGAATTCCTTCCGTTCATACTTGGCTCGTATCCACTGCTCCCTCAGGACTCTGTGAGACATCACCACAAGTGATTAAGCAGGTAAGAGAAGTCCAAGAATGCCTACCACCCATCCTATACCTTCTCCAATCAAGAGTTATAGCACTTACTGACAGTCATTGTAAGATGGGCGGTAATAATAAGCAGGTACATGAGCCTCGTACGTTGCTTTGGCCAGTGCATTCCCCTGCTGGGCCAGAAACTGTAAAGCAAGAAAAGGCAACTGGTCTCAGTCATCTCCCCTTGCACAGAAACAATCTTCATTAGTAACATGAAGATGAGCTGAGAGCATTTTGCCTCTCAGTTATCAAAGCTCCAACTATCCTCAATCCTCATATTCTGTAGAAAACTTTCTCTCTGCCAATTAGCGCCTGTAAAGGAATGCAGAGCTAACCTTCTGGAAGGAAGAAGCAAGCCATTAAAGAGACAGCTTTCAGAAATGATTACAGTCTTGAAAGAGAACAGTTTAGCCTAGTGGTTAATGCATCAGACTAGAGTCCACGATACTGGGAATTCTAATCCTGCCTTGGTGACCTTGGGCAGTCACTCTGTCTCAGCTCTAGGAAGGAAGCAATGGCAAAACACTTCAAGAAATCTTGTCAGGAAAACTGCAGGGACACATCCAGGCAGTTGTCAAGAATCAAGGCACAAAAAAAGAAAAGAAAGAAAGAAAAATCAAAGTAACCGTCCCTTAATTTTGTTTGGGAAAAGGTGGGACAGAGAGAAACCTGGACAGGCTTTCAAGATACTATTATTCTACCTTATTACAATAAAATAGGCTCCTAATATCTTTGCTGCACTTGTTTCTTGACCTGTCCTACATCAAAGGCCTAACAGCATCTGAGATTGAGAGGGGGTTTTCTTGAGCCCTTTTCTGAATTCTTACACCGCTATACCCTTTTGCTTCATAAATTGCTCAAAGACACGAGTGGTATGAGGCAGTAGAATTGCCTGTGGCCTTCAGCAGTCTTTCAAGTTAGGCAGTTAATTTTCTGATCCCTGATTTGTCAGTCTGTCCAGATTACTGACTATCTCTTTCCGTTAACTGTAGAAAACAAAAATCTGAAGTAGGCATGCTGGAAAGCCAGTAAAGTTAAAAGCTGCTGCAGTTAAAAGCTGAACTGGGAATTTATAGTTTGTTCTTTGTCTAAAATCGGGGCATATAATTCCTTCCCTGCTGCTGCAACTTATGAAAAGTTTAATTTTCCCTCTCTTGCCATCTGCTTCCTTCAATGCCTCTGAGAGAAAAGATGGTTACATGACTAAAATGAATAGCAGGCCAAGAAACTTCTCAGGATAGCACTCACCTGTATCTGGCTTTCTTCCCAGCAGTACTTCTTTATTGATTTAACTTCACTTATGTTAGGGATCTGGTAGTGTATTTCTGAGCACTTACAGCAGATGAAAGTACCCAAAGTACAGGAGACCCAGCAAGGATCTGAACAGAATCAAACAACATGAGTGATTATGGACTGACTGCTGTGAGGTTCAGCGCAATAAATTGTAAGAAGCCAAAGTTCCTTAAGGTCCAAGTAGCTATCAGCTAATTATCATTGCTACTTATTATACCTACGTCATTGTGAGTTGCAACACCATTCCTCAATCTAATGTCTCAAGATTATTTATCAGTCAAGAACTGACATGGACCCTCCTTGAGACCTTTTTCAGAGCCCTGCTTGGAGATGTATAAGCCGCACAGTATTGTGATGTCATGGAATGAGTAAGGCAGAATTTTTTAAACTTTTTTTTGTTCTATTTTGGGGTAGTTTTAAGGGTGAGATTTGTGCTATCCAAAATAAAAATATAAGTCCCCTAAACCATTTTTTTAGGAGGCAAGTCTCTGCAAATACTTTTAAAATAAATAAAAATCCCAGATTAGCCTCCTGCACTTTGCAGGAACTCCCGTTAAGGGCCTGACAAAAATATGGTGATATCAGAGAATTGGGAAAGGCTTTAACTCCACGTCCTATCAAAGGCTTGATCTGTTACATTTCTGTCCTTTCTGATCCAAATTATCCAAGCTGTAAACAATGCAAACAGGATTAAAAAGCTGCACACTGCTGTTTCTATTTATAATATCGAAGGTTAAAAAATACCTTCTGCAAAATATTTTATTAGATAATATCCCATTGTTTTGTTATGTGTGGCTCTTCAGTAGCCTGCATCAGTTCCAAGTCCACCCAGCCCAGCTCAAGTGGTTTGTTAAACCTCCAATGTACATGCCATCTCCAGGATGCAGCCCCCTCCCTCAATACTTAAGGTTTTCTTAATTACATCCATTTCCTGTATTTGGAAAAAAAATTTCCCCCACTATACCAATCTTTTTCTCCAATACCTCAAAAAACTGGATACCTTCAAATATTTGTCTCTACCTGGATGGTAATTCTTCACTTAAATAAATCCAGTGAGTTCATGCTTTCTAGGTCCTTCCACAATCTCCATACAATAGTACTACAATTCTTCATTTCTATCTTCCAAAGAATTCACTCTTATTCTTTGGTGGTAGAAGCAATCTTTCTTCCTACTTACTCCCAGATGCTGAACTTCAAATCCCACCACCCATCGGAAGCATGGCCAATCATGATGGCCATTTGGAATTGTAGTTCAGCAATGTCTAGATTGCCATAGATTCTCATCACTGAATGGAAAGTCACAGAGACAACAGCAAGCACATTCCAGTTTAGATGGCTACTATTGTCTGCAGAGTTACAGAATTCTTAATCTTTAGTAGAACAAAATATTTAACATATAATATATTGCATACACAGCATTCCATGACATATTTAAGAAATCATACAATATTAACTACCTCTTCCTTGTCCTAAATGCCAAGCATAATTCCTCCATCTGAATTTCTTCCAAGTTACTGCAATTGCTTTTTTCAAGAGCTATCTTTGTTAGTTATTCATTTCTGCTACCACCACCATTTTCCCCTTTATTTACCAGGCTGCCCGCAATCTGCACACATGGCATTTTCTTTTCTTTTCCAAACTTCCTGGAGGAGGTTTGTATTCTTCTCATCTTCTGCAGCCATTTTTCTCAGTTGCTTTTTAACCCTCCAGGGCCTTTTTCTCTCCTCCACAGGCATAGGAGATCAGACTTATGTAGAGAGGTAGGTTTTCCTTTTTCTTTTTTGCAAGGGAAGACAGGAAAACCACAGTCAGTGTCCCTGCATGGCAACTTGAATGATAGACTGCTTTTGTAATCCAAAGCAAGTTCAGGCTGAAGGGTGCTAAGTAGGCTCAAGTGACAGGAGAGTGCTATAGTTCAGGAGACCAACCCTGTGGGTGTAAACTTAAAGTGAAATACAGCTATTAACCACAAAACCGGATTTTCCATCTCAGAAGGGGCTGAAGGACAAGCTCATAAGTTTAAGCACTTTGCAGACTGCTCTGTGATTAACAATACTGTGTGTAACTTCCCCACCCTTTTGATAAGTTCAGAGTACTTGTAATCAGTCACCTATTGGCATGAATTGTAATTGGAAATTTTTTTTTTAAAAAGTGGGTGTGAACATCAAGATGAATCAAACACATTCAAGTTGTGCTGAATCTTTCTACACATGACAAACAGGTCCCCTTAAAAGAGCCTCCAATTCCACTTTGCCTATTGCTTCCATGAAATAAAGTCTCCATAAAACTGCTCAATCCTGATGAGCAGTAAAAGTGGCAGCAATCAAATACACACAATTCTATTTATGCTGTTATCTAGAGACAGTCTGGATTTTTGTAGTCCAGACTGTCTTGGTAGCCTTATTAAAGACTTGAAAGAAAAGGCAAAATGACCAATTCAGTGACTTGAGTCTATCCAGTGAGGGCTTTCAGAACGAGGTTGCAATTCCAGGGTATTCAGTATGAAGATTAATTTACATTTTCAAGCAATGCCCATCTATTTGTGATCATTTAAGTAAAAGACTGAGGCACTGAATCTGTAATTTTCCACCACAGTTGGGCAAGCAACAAGGATTAGGGTTTTACTTTTTTTCCCCAAAAGCCCAAACAACCACAGTTAATTTGCTTTATATGCAAATTAGAGATTGGATTTAGCTGGAAACAAATTGTGGTTCAGAGGGTAAATCTGACTTTCCATTATATCCCAAGGTTGTACAATACAATGATCACAATATATACAATGAATACAGTGTTTGACAGCTTCATTTAGAAAAGGATCCTTTTTATAGCTTTATCTATTCATTTAAATGTATTATAGTTCTGATGGACTGGGCAATAATATACAAACCAAGACAAAGTCTATGAAAAGAGATACACAAAACCATGCAATTTGGACTAAAATGATTTAAAAGTGACACAAAAAACAGGTTTCCAAGGCTTTCTTGAATTCTACAAAGAGGGCTCCATCTTTACCTTTGCTGTTCCAGAGTGAATGGGTTGTAACAGAGGAGGTATGTTTTCTCAATCCTGAAGGATGATAATCTTTAACAAAGGAAACCTGGAGCACACCCGGTCTGTCAGAAGAAACCAGGTTGACAGAAACAATTGGGGATAAGTGGTTTCCTCAGATCTCCAGGCCTCTATACCATACAGGGCTTTATAGGTAATAACCAGAACACTGAATTGTATTTGAAACCCAATGGCAACCAATGCAGCTTACAAAGCAGAGGTGATACATAGGAATGCCAACAGGTACCATTGCTGCTGCATTTTGATCTGGCTGTACCTTCCAGGTGGTATTCAGGGGCAGTTCAACTAATGGTCAGTTGGAAGCTCTTGCAGATAAACTGTATAACATGCAGTGCAATGCTAACCAGTGATCTGTGGTGGTGCAGTGATTAGAATGCAGTATTGCAGCTCGATTCCTTCGCTCTTGACCGGTTCAAGGTTGACTCAACCTCCCATCCTTCTGAGGTCAGTGAAATGAGGACCCAGATTATTGGGGCCATATGCTGACTCTGTAAACTGTTTAGAGAGTGCCGCAAAATCTAAGTACTATTGCTAGATTCCCAGTCTACCTAGTGCCTTTCCCCAACGAGCCTGCTTACTGCTTATTTATGCAGTCACTGTTATTCTTTTTTTTGTAACCAAAGTACAAGGTCAGTATTGCAGCTTGTACCGGTGAGTGAACTTCAGAGAGCAGTTTCACATGCATATACTGGAGTAGGTATATATATCCATGAAACCATTTAAAAGTGCAAGCTAGCCATATGTTCCACAGAAACGGAAAGTTACTTTAGATGACAGAGGCTCAGATATAGGTACAGGGTTTTTTTCACACATCATCCTAACCCAATTTGCTTCATCGTGGTTTACTAGAAGAAATGGAAGCACACGCTTAAATCATAGGTTGCAAACCACACTGGGCTCATACAAAACTAAACCACAATCACAGTATGATTTAGCGTATATTTGAAGCTACCCATGTCAACACAGCCTTTGCTAGCCATACGATAAGATCGCTCATTTTGGGCTAACCAGAAGCGTGCTGAAGAATTGGGGAAACAGACTCGTCTCCGGGAGGAAGCCGCATTTAGGTTCCTGGCCTAAATGAGCCTAACAACGATCGATGAAAGGGGAGAGCAGAGGCGGAACTTTCCGCAAAGACTCATCGAGGAGGCGACTGCGGGACGGAAGAGGCTGTGCACTGGTGTGCGCTTCTGCCGGCGGAATCGGAAGAAGTCATCGCCGGCATGGGCCGCAAGAAGAAGGAGCGGCGCAATGGGACTGCGGTGCTCCGGAGAGTCGTGTCTTTCGATGAGAAGAGTCGGCGGTGAGTGTGGGAGCGGAGGAAGACGCTTGGCCGAGTAGATCTACCGCTAGCCCCTCGCTGGGCGATGTATAGTCTTTCGGTGTGCAGATCCCTCCCGCGGGAAGGAGCCCACTGCGTGGAGATTTACCGGGAGGCTCTTTGCATGGCGAGAGAAGAGTTAAAGCTGAACAGGGATGCTTGCTACGAGGTTCAGACACATGTTGCTTTACTTCATAGGCCTCCAAACTTGGCAACTTTAAGACTTATGGACTTCAACTCCCAGAATTCCTCAGGTGGCTGAGGAATTCTGGGAGTTGAAGTCCACAAGTCTTAAAGTTGCAAGTTTGGGGACCCCTGCTTTACTTAGTATAATGTTTTTCAAACTTGGTCACTTTAAGATGAGTGGACTTCAACTCCCAGAATTCCTAGCCAGTGGCCAAGTTTGAAAAACTCTGCTTTACATTACTAGATGTTAGTTAGTATAAACGTGCAACAGAATGTACGCATAACGAATTGCTAGAATTTCTGAATTCTCTTCAAAGTAGATTTTCCCTAATGTTGTACCTTCCAGTTGTTTTATTGAATCCATTCAATGGCTGGCTGAGACTGAGGGGAGTTGCCCTCCTCTTCATCTGGGCGACATCAAGTAAGTGAAGGAGGTCATGGTTTCAAAACAATCCACAGAATAGTTAACCAGCTCTTCAAAGAGTAAAATCCAATTTTTGTTCTTGAGGTTGACATTCACAGTTACTTCTTTATTCCCTTGGCCATTGCCTCTTCATCCTTCTTGCTTAGGACTGTACCTGAGCTACAGATATCCAGGCATGCTCAGATAAGTAGCTGGGTTAATGTTTCCTTTGTACTGCCAAGTAGAACAGATATGGATTTTTTTTTCAGCTTAAGAGGGAAATAGAGAAGTGAAATGTGTGGAGCAACAAAGTCTGCTTATCATTCTTTCTCAATTGGGTGGACAAGCTAAGATAAAATGGCAAGTAATGGGCAACAGTTACATTGCCAAGAAAACTAGCCCACTTAGGGGAACAGAAGCACAGAAGGCTACCTGGACATTCAGAATTATAAACAGTTCTTGGTTAACAACTGCCCAGTTTAATGATTGCTCAGCTATATAACTGCTGAAAAAAGTAGTTTTATGACTGGTCCTCACTCAATTGTTGCAGCATCCCATAGTCATGTGATCACCATTTGTGAGCTTTAATCAATTAAAATAGAGATGGAAGGGACCTTCTTCTAGTCTAACCCTATACCATTGTCACGTCATCATGTGACATCACGACTTTTTCTCCTTTTACTAAAATGGGGGTGGGGGTGGCCAGTGTGTGACGCATCCAGCCTGCAGGCTGCAAGTTTGACACCCCTGCCCTATACCATTTCAGACAAGTGACTGTCCAGGCTCTTCTTAAAAACCAAACACTTGCTTCCAGCAAGCAGAATCAATGGAGAAGCCAGCAGGAAGTCAGTCATATGATGTCATGCTTAACCTTGGATGATTCACTTTATGCCTGGCAGTGAAAATGACGTAAGTTTGTGATGAGGGGTAGCCATATCCCTTAGCAAAGGAATTGCTGGTCCCAATTGCAGTTGTTAAGGACTACCTGTATTACTCCCTGAGAGGCTTAAAAAAATCATGGCTTTCATATTTTATGGTTATCCAATCTGTTCTGCCATTTTTCCTCCTGTACTAATGAATTAGACTCTTAAGGAATGTATTGCAGGAGCCAGCCTGTACTTCTGACTTAGTCTGCATCATGACTACATCATGGGATGTCTACAGGGGAATGTGTAATATGGACAAATCATTGTATGCTTTTGTCCATAGGTAAAATTATTGTATGTATTTGCCTACTAATCATGCAGGATAAGTTGTTTGTAGAATATTGAATCCATAGGCAGAAGGGTAATCTTAACTTACTGTTTTCTACTCTACTGTGTTTATTCTTTCCAGGGAGTTCTTGACAGGGTTTCACAAACGTAAGGTTGAGAGGAGAAAAGCAGCTTTGGAGGAAATAAAGCGCAAACTGAAGGAGGAAGAAAAGAAGATGAAAGAAGAGGTATGATTTCATCTGAGATCTGTCTGGGAAATGGAAGGCTATAACAGCTGCAAAAGTAAGGCAGAATTGTTTCCTTCCAAAAATGACTTTTTTCAAACATTTTGGATAGCTGCCTTCATTTTTGCCTTTTATTATTGATACTCCAAAAATGTATTTGAGCAAGCTTACACTCACCATTTTGACTCCACTCTAAATATGTTATACCAGTGTATTGCCAAATTAAACTGACCTTACAAACAATAGAGACATACATGCTTGGAAATAAAATGGAGTACCTCCAAGTATGGCTCATACTTTTAGGCAAAGATTTTGTAGGGAAAAAGAGAGAGCTTTGCTTAGGGCACCGTGGTTTAAACTGGCTTGTTTTAAGGAAGATTCCAGATCTTGTAGGCTTTTTTTTAAATTTTTAATAAATTTTATTGTATAATCACACACAGACAAACATAAACTTAAACAACATATAACCACACACAAAACATACATTAAATTTGAACAGGTATTGCTGAGCTCATATCACTTATTGTCCAATGTAGATCAAGTCCAGTTTAAGATAGGCTATTGGATCTTTCTCCTGTCCAGCCATCCATAAAAATTGTTCCATATTTTATAATAGTCCGTTTCTTCCTTGTTTTTTATTTCCATAGTCAATTTGTCCATCTCCGCGCACATAATGATTTTCCTTAGTATTTCTGCTTTACTCCAGAATTCTTTCTACTTGGAATTACAAAAAGGACATATCCGAAAAACAATTTTTACTTAATGATTCACATTGTTACAGCAGCAAGGATGGCTTTTGCACAAAACTGGAAAATACTGAGATCTTGTAGGCTTTGATAGTGTAATATTATAGAGTAAATTGAGTTTGGTAAGTTAATATAGAAATACCACGCAGTACCACAATTCTACCAAATACTATACTACCACAGTATAGTAGGAAGAAATAGTGCATGACTTTTCATTGGCAGGATTTAACTAGCAACTTGAATGAGGCAATTTAGGAGATGATCTGAAAATTCTTGGAATATCTATTTGTTTGCTTCTCTTGTAGAGACATAAAGAATACATGAAGATGTTGAAGGAGAGAGAAGAAGCATTAGGTAAGTGTCCTATTTGAAGATGTAACCTAGCCTAGAATCTCAAAATGTATAAGATGACAACTTAGAGAACAGAAGGCTGATCCATACAATTTATTTAAAATAAGGTTAAATGAATATGAATCATGATTCAAACTATATCTTCATTTGATCTCTGTTAATGAATTAGTTTTTTTAATCTATAATCTTTTGCACACTTTTACTAGGTGTTGTTTTCTGTATTACTTAGTATGACTATGTTTAGGCCACTGTTAATCACAGGTAGTTCGAAGGAGACAGAGATTCAGTGCTGATTTTTTGCTGCACTGTGTAAGCTTTCGGTCTTTAGAAGAATGGTTACTATCTGGACTTTCTGCTAATCCCAGGACTGAAAAGATGATGTTTTATGGATTTATTTATGGATAAGCAATGGGATATGAGATGAAGAAATTTGTACAGGGTGAAGAGTCATTAAATTTGTTTAAATTTGAAGTGATGAAGATTGGAAGGATTTTTTTTTATATTCCTACTTTTCTCTTTTTTCCTTTTTCCTTCCTTTCCTTCCTTTCCTTGAAGAAGCTTGCCCATCATTGGCAGAATTATGTAGTAAATAATGATCATTATGTGGCAGATACAGATAACAAAAGAACCTGCTTCATCTCTTAAAATATTCCAGTTTAAAGTTATGGAGGTGGAGGCATCAATTTTCATTAAACCCACATACAGTATATAAAGGAATAATAGAATGTAATGGTAGCAGGACTGAAAGGTCTAAGCTTAAAGAATTCCTCCCATAAAGTTTTCATTTAGAACATAGTTGCCATTCTTCAACAGAGTGATTGAAGAAACTGCCTTTGCACAAAAAATTATCACTGTACTTATGTCATCTTCTCAGAGGAAGCTGATGAGTTGGAACATCTAGTGACATCTCAAACAGAATCAGTGAGCTATGATCACCCAAACCATACAGTTACCGTTACTACCATCAGTGATCTGGATCTTTCTGGTGCTCGTGTGTTAGGGCTAACTGAGGTAATATATCTGTCTTTTATTCACTTGTTTGTTCACTTGTTAATTTAACAAAAAATATTTATATGTAATTTTTATATGGCTGCCCAACTCACAGATTCAACTCCAGTTGGCTAGCCTAGGTGTAAAAGGCAGACTAGTGAACAACAATTGTAGGACCACACCATGCAATATAAAATGGCACAAAAACATAACATCTCAACATCCAAAACCTTTTTTTTCAAATGGGCTCATCCAACATCTTACTTTGTGTGTGTGTGTGTCAGGTTTTTAAAGTCATACAGAAATTCAGGAGGGAGGGAGAGTGAACAAGCCCACAGCTACTCAGGTTTGTTTGGGTTAAGCCAAAGCTTTTACCTCCCCATCTAAACCCCCAAGGCTCCCAGACACAGAGAATCTGAAGGTATTGTTTGGTCAGCCCAGGATAAAGATGGAAACCCACATACCATTAGCATATTGACTAATGATACTTAATCCCATGCCAATGGATAACCTCCCCCAGAGACGTGTTTGGGAAATAACTTGATTTTAAGTTTCTAGTCCAGATCGTCATTAGGAATCAATATTGACTGGGAAGCACAAAAATAAAATGTGCAAAAGGGGCTTGGAAGAAGAACCCAAGACTGCTCAACATCCTACAGTGTGGAATATGCCTGAATGGGTATTAATCTGTTAACTCCACAGCCATAATTTGATACTTTAATCACTATGCAAGAGCCATGGTGATACAATGGTTAGAATGCAGTATTTCAGGCTAATTCTGCTAACTGCCAACTTTCCGTCCTTCTGAGGTCGGTAAAATGAGGACCCAGATTGCTGGCACAATATGCTGACTGTGTAAACCACTTAGAGAGGGCTGTAAAGAACTGTGAAGTGGTATATAAGACTAAGTGCTATTGCTATACTACACATTTCTCACATATTTGTGCATCCAAATATGCAAGATCCTAGTACTATGTTTGAATATAATGTCTTTCGAGCTGTTATTCCCAAAGTTTATGGAAGGGAAAAGCTTGCCTGAATCCAACTAGAAGCCAAATTCCGAACTGTAATTTATGGATTACAGCTCACCACTGTGCTAAATGATTGATGCCAAGTTTTGGCTGTACATGTTTGTGTTGATTGCTACTATTCTTTAAAGTGTTAACATTTAATCTGAAATCTTAATATTTTGCTTAGAAAATTAAATCATGTTTCTAGTTGCATGTCTAGATTTTACTGTGGTGTTCTTTATTAACTCGCATGCCTTCTTTTTAGAACAAAATACTGACCTGGAAGGAGAAGACGCCTTGAATACATGTACATTGCCTAAGAAAGCTAGAGATCCCTTCTGTCTGAGAGGTATTAAATTGTGTGACCTGCTTTCAATTACCAAACCATTCAGAATGTCCCATCTGTTGAAGATTTGCTTAGAGATTATTCTAACACTGAGTGGAGAATAAACTCTGTTGAATTTAAAGGGTTTTTGTTCTGAGTAGATACATATGGGATGCACTGTCAAGTTATGTTAAATAGAAAAAGTTGAGGTAAGTATGATACGGTCAGGTGGAAGTGGGCATAGAGGATTATGTGAAAGTGTTATTTATATATAACACTTTATATAAAGATATTACTGTCTGAGCGAATAAACCGCGTAGGAACAAGAAAGGAGCTTCCCCCAATGGCTACCGGCATTCAGGCATCCATCGAGTAAAGATAACACGGCCTGAAAAAATTCCTTTCACAGAGGCAGCCAGCCACCTCAGTGATCCCTGGCTAACGTACCATACAATAAAAAAAACAAAACTGTTTGAGTTAGGAAGAAATGTGACTGAAGAGTCTTCTCACTGCTGGTTCTTCCTTATGATATACTTTCTTTAGAAAGTATACCAATATTCCTATACCTGCCTCTTTGTCTATGTAAATATATTTCTCCCACCAGGCAAATGAGTTTAGTTTTTTAGTCCTTTTAAATATGTTGGGAAATTTTTTACAGTTCCTGTTCTCCCTCTAGTTCTAAATTTATTGCTGCAGACTTTATTTACTCAATATGGATTGATTTGTTATCTCTTAATAGTGCTGCAATTTATATTGTTTTGTTTAATTTTTATAATCTACCCAGAAAATTTCAAGTGTACAGTTTTTTTTAATGCATGTAAAAATAAAATAAAAGAGAAGAGGACTGGCAATTCTGTAAATAACAGGAACATTCAAGTCAGAATTAGTCCAAGGAGACTATTTTTTTTCTTATCTGTTTACTGTCTCTCTTTAGAGCTCAGAATTGTCTTTAAATATTCAAAGATCCTAAAATTGGATGGACATACATAGCTCTGAGCTGTGTTTATAATCATGATTTCTTGAATAAACCACTATAATACAGTTGAATAAACCAGTATAATACCCTTGACCAATGAAATTTTCATTTTATGTCTGTTCAAAGACACAATGGCTTTGGAAAAAGTTATAACCTATACTTGCCCATATGGCCATCTCTAGGGTTGCATAATCACAATTCAGGAGCTTGGCAATTGATTCATATTTATGACCAGTTGCATAATCCACATTAAATGCACATTAAACATGATTTGCAGCCTTTTTTGTCAATTTCCAGCAAAAAACGCCCATTGGAAAAGCTGGATTTGCTTAACAACTGTAATTATTTGTTTAACAACTACTTAAAAATTGTTGGAAAATCAGGTCCAATTTGACTTACAACCTCAACAACTTAACGACAAATATTCCAGTTCCAATTGTAATTGTAAGTCAAGAACTGCTGGTAATTTGAAAACCACAGCAGCCATGTTTACAAGGAATTAAACCTGAGAATTAAAAGCTAGCTTTTATTTTTTAAGACTAAGAAACAATCATTATTTTCTTCTCTTATCCACAGAATTTCTTCCCTCACTGCTTCTCTGCATTCCCGTACTCAGAAAAAGAGGAAAAGAAAACAGATCAACCACAAACAAGGGATAAAGAACAGAGGCCAAAAGACAAGAACAGGACGAACGAGCAAGTCCCAGCGCCGGAAAATGACAGGCAGGAAGAGACAAGTCCAAGACTGAATGGCTGATACATGGACTATTAAACTCTACTAATTGGCTTGGAGGAAGATCAGTGTTATGTGAACACAGTCTTCTACTCAGGATCTCTCATTCAACTTCCCCTTATTTGGGTGGACAAAGGCCTTTTTTTCCAGAGAGGGATTGGATCCCTGATTCATATCATGTTTCCCAAGACTGAGGAAGGCCACATTTATAATTGCATTTTAATTCTTATCCCCATGCAATATCATTTCATGTATTGGATTCAGAAAAAGAAATAAGTATAAAAGAGTAGCCATGGACAACCAGGTGTTCTCCACTTGTTGGGACAAACACCCAAATATTGTGCAACACATCTGTCAAGTATGAAGTTAGGTAAGACTGGCACAGATAATAGCAATATTTTCTTCTTGCGCATTTTTTTACCATTATTCATGTTAATTTTCATCTCTTGATGAAGAAACATGTTTCTCATAAATCCTGGTGACACATGCCAACGATTACACCGCTACTCATAAACAAGCATTGAAGATAAAAGTAGTTGTTAACTTTTTGAATAGTTTTTGCTCTCATGGCAAAACATAGAACCTGCCCACATTCCCAGTAGGTCCAAGGAATAACTTATCGATGCTAGCAAGAAATGAATCTATGGAAGCAGTGGGAATGAATCCATATCTACGCTTAAAACCCCATACTTGATCTATTAGCTGTCAGGGACTTTTTAAAACGACCAGGATCCAAATGTTTCTTTAGGTAGATCCATAACTCTGCATTTTGGTTTTTTGTTTTCTTTTTTTTCTGAAGAAGTCCTGTCTCAAAGTGTTGGCTCTGTGTCTGAGCATCATTAAATTAAATTACAGTACATTTAAATGCCAGGCATCTGCCATTTTAAATTCCTGAATTAGATCTCCAGATCAAAAGAATTATTGGATGTGCTGTTTTGCCCATCCAGCAAAAAAACAAGCAGGAAGAGGATTTTCTGCATTATGTTCTAACAGCAGCCTGGAAAGCTGGGGAGACAGCCAATGCAGATGCTGTTGCTTGTGCCCTGGCAATAATCACCAAACCAAAATATTTCTGATCTATTTGTAATTGATTACAGAGCCCAGAACAACAGTGAAAGAATGCATTATGATGAGGAAAACAAAGGAGGGGAAAGGGGGAGAGGTGAGACCTGGAGGTCAAGCTGTATATGTCTCGTGACCTCAGTCATGTGAAGACTTTGAAAGGCAGCACTCAACTTGCTGGATAAAGTATTTTTGCCCCTTGTCTTTGAAGGCTAAATGCCAGAAGCACTAGGTTCATGGCAATTGGGTGGTTTCCTGTTTTAGGTTTAGGTTTATTTGGACTTATAAGCCGCCCTCTCTCCCGAGGGACTCAGGGTGGCGTACATAAAAAAACAGAGAATACAAAAGTTAAAACAAATTTTAAAAATATTAAATCAACGCCAAATAACCTTTCAAATTAAAATCCCGATCCCCTGTCAGTCCAGGCCGGATTGTAAGAATAACCATGTTTTGAGGTCGCAGCGGAAGGAGCGGAGATCAGGGGCCAGGCGCAACTCAAGGGGTAGTTGATTCCAGAGGGTGGGCGCCCCCACAGAGAAGGCCCTACTCCTAGGGGCCGCCAGCCTACACTGTTTAGCTAACGGTATCCCCAGGAGGCCCCGTCTGTGGGAGCATACTGGGCGATTGGTATTTGTCAACGGAAGGAGACATTCTTGCAAGTACCCTGGACCCAAGCCATATAGGGCTTTGTAAGTTGTTACCAAAACCTTGAATCTCACACGGAGAGCAACCGGCAACCAATACAAGTTGCGCAGGAGGTGTGTAATATGGGAGAATCGGGACACTCCCATCACTACCTACGCGGCTGCATTTTGCACCAGCTGAAGTCTTCGTATGACATGCAAGGGTAGCCCCATATAGAGAGTATTGCAGTAGTCGAGTCTAGAGGCGACGAGCGCCTGAGTGACCGTGCGCAGGGCATTTCGGTCCAGATAGAGGCGCAGCTGGCGTACAAGCCGAACCTGTGCAAATGCCCCCCTGGTGATGGCTCCCACCTGCTCCTCCATACTGAGCCGCACATCCAGGAGGACACCCCTATCCACAGGGGACAACACCTCTTCCCCTATGGACAATGATGGAATCTCCTGGATTATCCAAGATGACGGTATACACAGCCACTCAGTCTTGTTTGGGTTGAGCCGGAGCCTGTTCCCTCCCATCCAGTCCCGTACTGCCTCCAGGCAACGGGCCATCATGGGGAGGGCATCACTGAGGTGGTTTGGGGTGGAGATGAAAAGCTGGGTATCATCAGCATACTGGTGATACCTCACCCCAAAACCACGGATGATCTCGCCTAGCGGCTTCATATAGATGTTGAACAGGAAGGGAGAAAGGACCGACCCCTGCAGCACCCCACAAGTGAGGGGCCGAGGGGACGACCGCTCCCCCCCTGCAAACACTGACTGTTTTGAGGAGGGGTGAGGGAAGAGAGTATGTTTTCTGATTTCTCAGCTATTGGAAAGCCCTGAAACAAAAAAAATAGGATGGTACAATCTTTTAAAGACGATACTTGCATACCCACATCCAACTTTGACAAATGTGTCCAGCTACTATCGTACATGGACTGGGATAGCGTAATGTCAGTGCTCCATGCCCAAGGAACTTTTGGATTGGATTGCTGCAATGAATTCTTCATGAAGCTATCTTGAAGTCAGCCCAAAAGCTGTAACTGGTACAGACTGCATCTACCTACTTGTCGAGAGGGGTGGTTATAGAGCCCGTATCACACTAATCTTGAAAAGTGTCACACTGGTTGTAATTACTGAACTGTACTTCAAGTGTTGAGATTAATTTGTTAAATTATAAGGATCCAAGTATTTTAAAAGAATATCTCCTTCAACACTGTCCAAAACTTGCATTACAATCAGGAGGGGAGGCCTTGGGGAGATCCTATTAGTGGATTTAGTTAATAGTATGATGGCTATATTTTTGCAATTTTTGGAAAATCACGACTGCAAACTGCCCATCTCACTTTATGCCAGCAAGCTGGTTTTCCTGACCACAGTCAGGAGTTGATGAATTTACAGTGTGTATGTCTCCCTCCAATGTCATTTTGGAACATAGAATCTAACCATGCACAGAATACAGTTCATCAACAGGAACACAGGTGCATCACCTATATTGCATACATAGCGTAAAATGAGTAGCTGCTAACACATGGAGTGGACTTTGGTCATGCAAAATACTTCAGCATTAAATGTAGTAAAAACAAGCATAAGAAATGAATTGTTAGTAGGAACATCATCTTGGAATTATTCCCTCAACACTTTAAAACATATAGGCAGCCCACTGTCTCCAGCTAATGTGGTTAATGGGAATTAGTCCAAACATTTGGAGACCAGGTTGCTAACTTTGCTCTGAAGTACAAACAACTGCCAGATAGCTCAGCCCCACTTCTATAACGGGGATTGCAGGAAGAAAACACCAGACAAGTAGGAGGGGGAATTTAGAGAGCCCTGCTGAATCAGACCAATTTCAGCATCAGTATTCCATCAGAGGTTCAGTAATTAAGATATGGGGTTTATTATTAATATTCTCACGGTTTCCAGTGGACAGCAATGAAAGAGAGGTTGCCTTTGATCCTGATTTCCAGAGAGTGTATGTACCTTGAAGTAGAATTTTTGCATTTCTTCCCCGCCTCCTTTGAAGATTCTCCCCCTCCCCATTAAATGAATGTATAGACCATTCCCTATCCTGATGCCATCCAGATGTGTTTGGATTCTGGCTTCAGAATTTTCAGCCAGTATGGGCAAGATGTATGAAGGAAGGATGCCAGACTGGAAATGCCTGCTACAATGGTTGGTGTTCTTAGATGAGATTAAGTTCTAATGTGGCTTATCTGATTTTGGCTTTGTGTGTTATATGAGCAGATAATGGTGGAATTGCTTGTAATGCTTTATGACTAGATATTTTTTTCTCTGCTACTAGAGCATAGGATGGCAGGGTTTATCATTTGGCTCGCTACATCTGGGGGCCATCCATAATTACTGTATATGTACTTAAATGTGCAACAGATTAGTTTTTCCTACTAATATGCAGAAGAGTAAGCTTGGGTGGTCTAGAAAGAAATGCTTAAGCTTTGTTTTAATCAAAATTCCTCTTGTGTAGAAAGAAGAAACATAATCCTGATTAATGAAGATCCAACTACAGAGTGTTAAGAAAGGTTTTCAAGGGAGAGACAGATCAAGAGAAAAGGGAGAAGACATTGTTATAGTGATAAATTGTACATGAAAAATGAAAAAAACTCACCAATAATTGCAATAGAATCTCGTCAATCAATATAACAACATACTGGGGATTGATTTATATCCCGATTCATGGGGGCAGACATAGTGCTTCTTCCTCCTATCATTTTTCATCATAACCACCCGGTTAGATACATTATATTTGAAGTTTATACTGAGGCGCTTGGTGCGGTTCTTCATTGGGTAGGTTAAGGTTAGTTGGGGTATGTTTCATATTTATTATTTCTATATTAGACACCATCCAGGTTGTTTTGAGAGGACATTTTGTGGAACAAAATCTAAACGCGCATATGCATACAATAAACTGCTATGTACCTAAAAGGCTATAATGTTGGATCAGTAGCAAACAGCATCCTCGCCAAAAAATATACTTCTGTGGTAGACTTGACCTAGAGCAGGGTCCAGGAAAGTTGGCACATACTGCCATGGAAAGGACAGATTCCAAAGAGGCTATAAACAAGGCAAAAATCAAGATGATCCACTCCACGCGGTGTCAAAGCGTGTGTCATTGTTTATGTACGCTATTTCGCATTTTATCTCCTCATAATGAAAGAAGACCGAAAGCATTTAAGAAAATAATGGTTTGCCCAAAAGGAAGCGTGCTAACTCTTGACAGAAAGCACGAAGGGAAGAAATCAGCCACACGCCCAACGACTCTGCAACGCGGGTTGTAATAAAATACTAGGGGAGAGGCGTTGATTTAATTGCAAAAAACCCGCAGCCGAAAAAGGTCCAACTCAAAAACTTCCAATATCGTCAGAAATGTAATTCGTTGCTGATCGGCCCGCCCCTCTGAGGCAATCAATGGAGATACTACATTCAAATGAGTGTGGTCCATTCAGCCAATGGAAAGGAGGCTAGTGGGTGGAGTCCTGATCCACTTCCTCGGAGGAAAGTTTGTATTCATAAAAAAGTCAGTGGTGGATAAGTTCCAGTTGTAGCTAAGTGTAGGCGTGCGTAGTAGGAGTTGCATTCTCAAGGTGCGTTCTTTTTTTTTCCTCCTATACGGTGTAATGATAATGTATGAGCTTGCTATTTTCTAGTCGCAAGCTACTTAGTTATACATTAGTATTAAAAACTATCCAATTCTTAATAAGATGGTGCTATTTTATATTTAAATTTTCAGTAGAAAAGAATTTATATATTTTTTTCTTTACATGGAAGGTTGACTCAGCTTTCCATCCTTCCGAGGTGGGTAAAATGAGGACCCAAATTGTTGAGGGCGATATGCTGACTCAGTAAAACCGCTAAGAGAGGGCTGTAAGGCACTGTCTTAGTGATATTGCTATTGCTACATTTTCCAATTGTTGATAATTGGAAAATATATTTTATTTTCTTCAGTTGCAGGCAGAAAGTGAATTCTTTAGAAGCTGTGAATTTATCGTGGGTACAATAATTTTTTTCCTCTATTACTAAGTTCCAGAATGGATTCAAGTGACTGTGCTTGATTTTTATGTGTTTCTAAATATATTACATGATAATTTAAAACAGTGGCAGAAAGGATGAAAAATCACGTAAGGAAGCATATAAAAATAAAGATGTTCAGCAGACATGGATTATGAAATTTGAGACTTTGTATAGCATGCATTGTAAAAATCATTTCTATTTTTTTTTCTAAAAATTACTGTTAACTTCTAAGTTGTGCTAAATCCTTAAGTTGGGTTTCTAATGAATGAGCAGGAGTTACATTTTGTGCGATAGGAAGCAAAACAACACAAGATACTTGTGTAAAACTTACACTGTGGAGTATTTTTTAAAAGTTATCCCAAGAATCAGTTGATATAACTGCATGGTAGCATGAGTTACAACCATTCTTTTCTAGGGAGATGTTACATCTTGATAGGGGGGTTTTGTTTCCTATTAAATCATGTCTGATTCTCTGAGACTGCTTAGACAAGTCAATGCAGTTTGCCTGGCAAGGTTTTTCAGAAGTGGTTTTTTGCCATTACCTCTTTCCAAGGGCTGAGGGAAAGTGACTGGGCCATAGTCACCCAGTTGGCTTTGTGTCTAAGGCATCTCCTGGTTTCTAGCCAAATGCCTTAACCACTACACCAAACTGGCACTAAAAAGCACAATAGGGTTCATAAATTAATCACACAAGAAATAGAATACATAAAAAAGATATAGAAGAAACTGAGATGGGAAATTAAGAATATAAAACCAATGTTAAGTTTGAAATGTTAAATGGCAAGTCAGTTATATTTAATTAGTTCAGTCAAAGGAATTGGACTTACATTTATATCCTCATGACCATCAATAATTAAACTATAGAAAAATACTCACTGTCATTAAGTTGGTTCTTACATTGATGGAATCGTGCAAAAATTGTTGTCTTGTTAAAAGTAGGGAGTTATGATTTGCTCTCATTTTCCTTTTCCAAAATCTTAATCTTCATGTTGGCCCACACCATTTCCACTGTCTGTTAGAAAGTAGAACAAGTTTGTCAAACACTTCACACAGAGAGACATGTAGTAAACCTGGGCATCTGAAAACATATAATGCAGAAGCATCAAAATAAGTACAAGTATTTTAGCATGTAACATACTTATATGTAGCTGAAAGTTAGCAATATCTCCCAGCTGAGATGATGGAACAGAGGATATTTAGGCAGACAATACTTTTTAGCTGCCTTTTTAAAATCATACTCACACCAATGATATTAGAAAAGCTTTTGCTGAACTATGTGCATTCAGGTAAGAACTGTGAAAATGCATGCCCTTTGTAAACCAGTTACCTGAAGAATAAGCCTTGCTGGAGGGTCCCAGCAAGCTAACAATTTTTTGTTTTTGAGAAACTGCAGTTGCCCTGCATCTAGGAGACAGCAGATTGAGAAAACTTCTTTAATGTGATTTTCTCAATTGAGAAAATGCACATAGCAGGTCTACCTAAACAGGATATACTTCTGTGGGTGGGTGTTTGATTCCCATGTAACTTTAAGCATCTCTCTAGCTTTGATATTCCCATCTGAAGGTTATTTTCCAGGTGATGGGAGAGCAATCTTACAACTGCTGGTAGATACCAAGCTGTACAAAATGTTTTCTCTTTGATAAGTTTAAAGGAAGCAAGGGGTATTGTTGTGTCTTGTCTCATGATCCTTTCACAGCTGCCCTTCGCTCCCTGCTGTCTCCATCTCTCCACAAAACTACTTGCCTAAGGCATCTTTCCTTCCTTGCATAGACTATGTCCGAGCCAGCTGATTATGCTCTCTGTGAGAAATTTGAGGCCAATATGTTTGCCAAGAACCGATGCCAAAACTGTTTGCGAACAATCACTGCTCATCAACATGGTAACCAGGTGAGCTTAATTCTGACATGGAGGAAAAATTAATTCATGAGGAATGCTTAGTGTTGGGAAGGGTAACATCATAAATGTTACAAGAGGAGCTTTACAACAGTAAGGTGTTAAAACACAAGCAATATTTCTGGTAATTAAGATTTAAGGCGATAGCGACCAATCCCCTTTTTAAAAAATCAAGAGTCTGTTAGCAGCTTTTCCAGCTAGCAGACTTTATTAAAAAGGATAGGCTTCCATCAGCTGCGGCTTCATTCTCCCTTTTAAAGATTATCAACATACTAATTCTTAATGGAAAAAAGAATAAAAGATAAAGCTAGTAATCCTTTTTCAGTGAACTGCTTCTCTTTTACATTTTTAAAATATTTTTAAAAGCACTTTTGTGCTAGAGTTGGTACAGATATTTGAGTTGTGGATGTTGCAGGTGTGGAATGGAGATGGAAGCAAGGAGATTGGCAATTTATCATGAGCCCCACCCCCATCAGATGTTGTCCTCAGAGGGCAAAAGGTGTTTTTAATACTGTACTTGGATGGGACACAAGTAGGAATTCCTCTGGCTGTAGGCTAAATTAGAAAGTTGAAAGAAAGAAATACCTCAGAAGAAGGTAATGGCAAATCATTTCCATGTTGTAAATCCGCCAGAAAATCTTGAGTGGATCTATTTATGTAGTTGCCAGGAGCTGACCTGAACTCAAGGGAATCTTTATCTTTGTTGTGATGCACTTCTCATACTGTAGATTGCAATTTTAAAACATCAAAAGGGAAAAATGTATAAATAAAATCAGTTACATTAAATGTAAGTCTATGTACAGTATACTGAACCAGCTTAGAATAAATATAATTTATTTATTTTTACATGTCTAAAGTAATCTTAAAATAAGTTTCAGTAGTTAGCTTAATCAATTTCAGTATTGTGGGGTATTTTGACTTGCCAAGCCAAATTTCTTGTGCAGTTCTAAATACAGAATATAACAAATTGCTGGAATGGTCTACAGGCACTGTGATAATATATGACGGACAGGGATCTTAAAGAGTGGACTATCAAGGGATGGAACATAGTTGTGCCTTGCCAGATCTGAAAAAATGGACATGTATCTATGGAATTCTTCATTTGAAACACAAGAAAATTCAAACTTTGGATACTTAGCAGAGTGATTTTAAGAAAGGTGGTACATTTAAAGCAAGTGTGTGCTTCAATAGTCATATCACAGAAATAAAAATTATATGTATGTTGTGATAGTGACAGAATGGCTAAATGGTTTATCTTAGAAATAAGCACTCAGATAATTGTGGAATAAGCACTTAGTGGCCTCCAGATATATTGACTTTAACTATCATTCTCAGCCAGTATGAAAAATGGCAAGGGACTTCAGATTCAAGAGAGACCTTCCTCAAAGTTATCTACCTATTTTTCAGAACTGCAAGGAAGCCAGGATGACTTTGAATATTTGCAGTCTCTCCTCTCCCTCAAGAATATTC
Source organism: Naja naja (assembly GCA_009733165.1). NCBI lineage: Eukaryota > Metazoa > Chordata > Lepidosauria > Squamata > Elapidae > Naja > Naja naja. The sequence continues at coordinate 24,257,260 of CM019154.1, read as the reverse complement.
TAGATGTGCTGGTCCATTATCCTATGCTAAATTTGAGATAGGGGAGGTTGTTGTGGTTGAAATACCTAGGGAGAAAATTGCCTCATCCTCTTTCCATTGCTCCCACCAGGAGAATTAGATGATGGGGCATTTTCTTCATAAGCTGTTCTCAATCCCTTAGTTGGGACGGCTGGCTGTTCTTTATTTGGGATTTATTCTATTTCCTTTGTTCTCTCTAGATTCCTTTGACTTCTGCTTAGGTTGATGCTTTCACCTGGGTTCTTTGACCACAGAACCAGCAAGCCATGCCCTTTGTCTACCTTTAAAAATGTGAAGTGGGAATATTGAAAATAATGTCCTTTTTTATTCTTATAGCACTACATCTACTTAAACTCAGCTTTCTGCAACTGCCTATTATACCAGAAGGCTGATTATTCAGGCTGTAAGCTAACCTTCCTCCACCTGGTGTTCTTAGAGGTCTTAGATTTCTCTCCCCCCCTCAACTTCCAATTCTCAGGTAGCATGCTGAAGACTGCTAAGTGGGTGGGGAGAGGTTGCTGCAAGTATCAGAAGTGATTATCCTCTATTTTCCTGTTTTGGAGCATCCTGAAGAATGCAGAGTAGTTACTCTTGTCACAGCCCCAGCACTTCCTAAAACAACGATGGCTTGCCAAATGAAAGAACACTCCTTCCCCATATCTTGCTTTCTTGCTTTAGTGCTGTTTGCAAATGTGGAATATCCATAAAATTCTAACCTTTAGTAAAAAAAAATGATAAATTTTTTAAGGATAGTATTAAGGATAGTATTAGGAGTGTCAGTGGCTTAAAATGACAGCTCAGTGTCTATTGTGGAGATCCCGATAAGTTTCTTTTCTAAAGGGCTAGGAATTCTGTGTCTTTCATTGCTGTGTGGCAGGCAGCCATTCAGCAGGTGAAACTGCCCTGTTTATTTTCTGCAGTGCTGTAGGATGCTTTCTGGCCTGGTGTAGACTGACTGGTTGAACGTCAGCACCGTCCCTTCTTATACAGTGCCAACTTGTATACTGTAAACAAAGGGTTTATATTATGTCTTGTTCACTGGGCTGCATCAGCCCAGGATTATGAAATAGTAATGAGGTTTCTTCTCTCCAGTCCTGGCCCTCTAGAATTTCCTCCTGGCTCAGCTATGTGCAGCCCAGAGCCAGTCCTCCTGCGCTTCAGCAGGACAATGGAAGGGAAATGGAGGTGCTGACAGCCAGTCTGCTAGGGACCCTCCCTTTGCTGATCAAAACCTGTTAAGGTAACCTGACTGGGATGAGGTGGTGGATGGCTCTCTAGCTGAATAAGGCAATAGGATGTTGTTAAAGGGACAGGCACATTTGAAATTCAACTTAGGATCTGAGTAGAAGAGGATACTTTACCTACACCCCTGCTGCTAGCTACTCCATTTCTCTGGAGCAGAGCAGGCAGTGCTTCCCATTAGATGGTTCATCCTTGGTAGACTATGGGCTTGATCAGGAACCGTATGCTCAGCCATAATATGATTGATTTTCACTTCTAAATAGTGGTTTATGGCTCTGTGGTATGTGAATTCAGCCTATCAGTCAGGTAATCTCCACCTTCATTAAGACCCAAGCTACAGTTGCAAATCTGTGGTTTAACAGTGTCTGCAGAAATGGAACTGGGGTGGCCAATTGTAACCTTCAGTATATAATTATTCCATTAGCCTGGCATAAGCTAGAAATAAAAAGTACCCTCTAATTGGGTTTGTACATTACATGAAGCTGTATTGGTTGGTTTGGTTTTGACTTTGGTGTTGTGTGAAAAGAGCCTTGGTGGTGCAGGCTGTTAAATGCCTAGCACTTAGTTCCAGCTGCCTGCAATTAGTGCAGGCTTGAATTCCCACCAGGCTCAAGGTTGACTCAGCCTTCCATCCTCTTGGGGTAGGTAAAGTGAGGACACAAGATTGTTGGGGGCAATAAGCTGACTTTGTAAAATGCAGCTGGGGGCAAAAAGCCCTAGTAATAAGCAGGCATATACAATGGAATGAAGGCTTTGCTAAGCGCATTGGGTTGTGTCCCAAAATTGTAAGCCCTGAGTCTTCGGAGAAGGGCGGCATATAAATGTAATTTAAAAAAGAACAGCTAATGGCTTTTTCAACAACCTTGGCTTTGAACAGTATGTGAGCTCAGCCTGAGTGGGAGCTTAGAAATATTGCCAGACAAAGATGTGTCCATGAAGAGGTTTCGATGTGATACGAGTAGCTAGTGCATGACCTCTCTCCAGATATTTTGGACTATAAATCTTGTATCTCTGTTATGTTGGCTGGGCTGGGGAAAGCTATATTGCAAATGTGTTCTTGGCACTAGATTACTATCTTAAATGTTAAGATGAGTTATCGCCTCTGAAGAAAGGTGGACACCAATGGCCAGAGGAGGTTGACTGAGATGTTGGAGACCAGTGTTGGAATATTTTTTGTTCTATGAGCTTTTTGGTTCAGGATGTTCAAAGTGCATTCTAGGCCTCTCTGTTAGGTTATATCAACCTTTCCTTCAGGAGCTCAAGGAGGTTAACATGAGAATCCTAACAATTAACCTGATTGGTTGGTCTAAGAGCACGACTAGCCCAGATTTCCCAGCCGTTACCATGACTGAAGGTGAACTTAAATGTTGTAAAATGAATAAAATGAGATATTTTTTGTTGAGGTGCTGCTTAAAAAACAGTGAGTCCCAGTGTAGGTAGTCCTTGACTTAGAACAGTTCACTTAGTGACCATGCAAAGTTACAACGGCATTGAAAAAATTATTTTTCACACTTACGACCGTTACAGCATTCCCCATGGTCACGTGATCAAAATTCAGATGCTAGACAACTAACTCACATTTATGACCATTGTGGTATGCCAGGGTCAGTCACGTGGATTACCTTTTGAGGCCTTCCGATAAGCCAAGTCAATGGGAAAGCCAGATTCTAAATTTAGCAGCTGTGGTGATTCACTTAACAACTGTGACAAGAAAGGTTGTAAAATGGGGCAAAATTCACTCAACAAATGTCTCGCTTAGTAACAAAAACTTTGGACTCAGTGATGGCTGTAAGTCAAGGACTACCTGTATTGAAGGATTCTGGGCAATGCACTACAACACATCAAAATAAAAGTTATAAAACTCAACAAACTGAATTAAAATAAAATCAGATAACCAAAAGATGGACACCTAATAATCAAACCAACAGAGGCCAAAGACTCATTGGAATAATGGTGATTTTAATTGCTTACAGAAAGTAAACCCTGTCTTTCCTCCAAGAGCTACTGAAGAAGCATTAAAGTACCTCTGTGCCCATGTTTTATAGTTTTTCAATTCTTCCTGACAGGTATTCAAAAAAGATGTCATAAACCTTCCTAACTCTATTGCTAATAATATCAGCGAATCTGATCCTGCTGATCCCTTGTGCATTCTAGCATCCCAGTGTAAAGTCTACGTATATGTGGGCTCTGAAGACAGAAGAGAAAGGCAAGTACTATATTTGTGAGACAAAAGATGGTTTATTTTTGAAACTTATTGCTGGTACTTCAGTAGGCATGCAGAGTTTCCTGGTCAAACTTCAAAAGTGTGTAATAGGAATGAACTTTTTTTTTTATACGGAAGACAACATGTGATTTTGCATAATGTCCACAGGCCTTACATATAAATTGATATTAATACACATGGCATCCAGTTTGGTGTAGTGGTTAAAGCAGTGGGCTAGAAACTGGGAGAGTGTGAGTTCTAATCCCACCATAGGCACAAAGCCAGCTAGGTGACCCTGGGCTAGTCACTCACTCTCAGTCCTAGGAAGAAGACAATAAACCATTTCTGAAATAATAATGTTAAGAATTGGAGAAGATCACAAAGTATTAAGATCTGAAAATAGAAGTAGAAAGAAAATGGCATAAACTGGCTGTCGTGGTCCTGATGGTTGTTAGCACACTGGGTGCCATACCCCCAAAATTGGACAGCACTTAGAAATTCTGTGTATTGTCATCATTCTGTTGGAATCTCTTCACATTGTTGAGAACATTTTTAAATTATTTTTTAAATTGGCAATATAGTATTTTTTCCTTTTGGAAAAAAATCAAAATGAAATTCATTTTCTGCTGACATACAAGTGAAAGAAAGAAGCCACTGTTTTTATCTCACATTCTGTGATGTCACTGGTTATCCTCAGCCGTTCACTCTTTTCATGTTAACCATAAGGAACAAAGTAATGTTGAAAGCAGTTCTTTTGTTGTGTGATATGTTAATTTCAATGGGTTTTTTTTATTAGGAGTCATGTAATTGAACTGGAATAAGGGGAAGATGTTCAGTGTGGTCCATTTAATTGGCTGTTCATATTGTATACAAACATTCTTTTCAATGTTATTTTTATTGAAAGACTTGTAAATATTTTTGAGAGATGACTATTTGTTGATGTAAAGTTCCCTTACATCATCCAAATTTCCAGGAAGCTAAAATATTTCATAAGTTTCTTCTTTCAGCCCAACTCACCTCACATGATTGTTATTGTTGTGGGGAAAATAGGAGGAAGAAGATGTATTTGGATATGTTTACTGCCTTGAGTTATTTGTAAAAATAATAAAGGTGAGATATAAACAAAGATAAAGTAAAACCTAGTATTTCAGTTTTAGCATGATCAGAGAATGGTGCTATTAAATGAATGATTTGCATGGAAGTATCTCAAAGTAGTAAAATCCATTGCTGGTTGGATTCTAAATATTTTTATTTTTTAAAAACAAAAATACAAATATCTATTCACATTAACAGTGTTCGTGCCATTATTAATACATACCTCTCCTTTTATACATAAACATCAGCTCTTGTTTCTTTCTTTTTTTTAAAGTTTTATTATTTTCCAAAAAACAAACAAAACAGACAAACATACAAAACATAAACCAATATCAATTTCAAGTGTGTCGGTCGGTCACAAATCTCAGTGCCATCCCATCATCATCCATATTCTCTATTACAAAAGAAAGAAAGCTATAATCATTATTATTAATTCTCTACCATGTTATAGTTTCTATTATTGTATTTCTTTTCAACAATTCTATTTATCTCCATTGTTCCATATATTACCAAGCTTTTTTATCTAACCATTTGTAAAACATATTCCATATCTTGTAAAACTGCTTTTCTTCTTGATCCCTAATTTCAAATGTTAATCTGCTCATTTCGCACAGTCCAAAATCTTCTTAATCACTTCCTCCTGCGCAGGTATCTTATCATTTCTCCAATTTTTGGCAAATACAATTCTAGCAGCTGTCAATACATTAACAATCAAATATTTCAATTTTTTGCTGAGTGTCTCTGGTACAATTCCCAGTAAAAATATCTCAGGTTTCAAGTCTATATGTTGTTGTGTCATTTTTTCCAACCACGTGTGGATTTTAGTCCAGTATCTTTTAGCATCAGCACAAGTTCACAAGTCCAGCTCTTATTTCTATCCTCCACCCATTTGTACCACCTATCCCAAACCGCATAATAGTCCGAATCACTTTGCCTCTTAATTCCATTGTGAATTTATCCAGTTCCGCACAATCCATTATTTTTTGTGTCACGTCTTCTTCAGATGGTATCTTTTCTTCTTCCATCCCTGTGCAAAGGCTATTCTTGCCGCAGTTATGATATGTATAATGATGTATTGGATGACCTTGCTCAATTTTCCCTTAATTATTCCCAATAAGAATATTTCTGGTTCTAGTTCTAATTTGTGCTCTGTAATTTCTAATAACCGTCTTTGTACCCTCATCCAATATTTTTTAACCTCTGGACACTGCCACCACATATGGAAGAATGTTCCTTCTTTGTGTTTACACTTCCAACATTCTGCTTCTAATACTACTTCCAACAAATAGTTATATATTCTTGTTATAAATTTTATCTTCTTGCCTATCAAAATTTGGTCCAGTTGTTGTAAGTCCTTTTCTATCCCTTGTTCTTCTAAGTCCTTCCTAAATTTTGTCTGAATTTGTAAGTATGACCACCAATCTATAATTATGTCTTGTTCTTTTATTTTATCAATCATTTTTAACTTCCCCTGCTTATCTAATAAGTTCTTCATATCTGACCATTTTCCTTGTATCTCTCATATTTGGATGTAATATCGCTTCCATTGGTGAGACCCATTTTGGTATCTTCGTATAATGTTTTCTTTTAACCTTTTCCCAAGTTTGCAGTAGTGATTCTCTTATCACATCTCTATGGAAGTATGTTTCACCACTTCTTCCCCACAGCCAGCAGGAAAGGTTGGAATACACCCAGCTCAACTGCAGCAATGAAGAATTTGAAGCAGCAAATACATGCCCTGATGCCAGCAATACGCTCAGCACTGATGCAGATGGCAATGCCATGCTTAGTGAGGTGAGAGATCAATTCTCATATCTACTTTAACAATCTACTACTCCATATGCATGCAAAACATTCCATAGTTAACTTTATTCTTTTACCATGCTTTCTCTAAATCAACAAATGTACAATGAACTTTTTTCCATTCATACATTTTTCATTGACCTAAAGGGCAGAGTCTGCACATTCTCTCCTGGTACAGAGCTATACAGCACTTCCCAAAATTTGCTTATTGTCTCCTTCTGGAAACCACCTAGTCAGAATTCTGCCAAAATAACTTTTGCAGGCAGAGTTAACAAACCAGACCCTGGTAAATATTGCATTCACTCTTAAAATGTTCTCTTTCTTCAAAAGAATAATAACATTATTCTAATTGTTAGATCCTGGTGCAGTCTTCACACAAACTTTAAACAAGTTGTACATCCACTCAACAAACAAAAGACCAGTATTTTAATAGTCCTTCCTATACCTGCAACCTCACTATTTTTCAACATTCTCACCTTATGAAATACAAGCACATGAATAAATCTGATTGTTGGTAGGGACTTTTTAGTGACATGCTAATTCTTATTCACTTAGGACCAGGAAATGACTAGACTGCTCAACAACATTTTGGAATCTAAAAAAGAAAACTCACTACACATCGCAGGTCTGAAGAAAAAGGTACAATCTGAAAACTTGCACTCTGATAGGCACAGATGGGCCGAGGCAACATCCTGTAGAAGAACAGTGTCCTGGAGTTGTCTAAAACCAGGTATGTTTTCTTATCACTAACAACTTTCTGTTGACCTTATTTTTAGGAAATGCTCAACTCCTGTCCTAGTGAAAACAAAATGCATTCAAATAAAAATAATGTTTTTTATTTATTTTATAAGTAAAATAAAAATTATTTTCTCTCTCAACTCATGCACACAGTTAATTTTGCTCCATCATTTATATCAATCCTCCCTAATATGATGCCTTCCAGATGTATTGGTCTTCCATTCACATAACTTTCTGTTACACTGGATTTCAAATAGTAGTCAGGAAATATTGTATGGTTGTTTGGAAAAGCCCTATCTAGGTTTCAAAGAACTTGACGATTTTAGTTGGGTTAGAGGTGGTTGAAGGAAAAAAGGAAATAATACTTTTTAAAATAGTTTTTATTAAAGGATTTTATATACAAGTACTTTTTAAAGAAAAAAATATAAGAAAAAAGATAGAAAAAAGAAAAGAACAGAACAGAAAACATGGAAAACGCTTCTGATCATCCTCTTGGCAGTCATACATACAATTCTAATCAAACTTCTCTGTAGAATTACACCATAATCCTCTTCTTTCTATAACCATATGATGCTATGTTGGCCTCTTTCCATCTGTCAGGAATCTTTCCATTCTGTAGAATAATATTCATTGTTTGTTGTAAATGTTATTAACATTCATCCTCAAAACATTTATAATAAGAGGCCAGCAGACGATTTGGGCTAGCTGCCTTTCTTGGTTTAGTATGTTTTTCTTGCTCTTTTATATAGAGTAGAACAATGCTGGAGAAATAATTCTGCATATTTGCATTATCTGTTATTACAGTATTTCCTTCTTGTAACTTACTTTATTTTTCTTTTCACAACATATGCCAGCCATTTTGCATAATTCATCTTTAGTTCCATCTCTCTCATTGTCAACATAGACAACCACCTCTGTAGAAGCTTAATTTGGTGAGTAATAGTTATCTTCTCTGGGGAGTTTTCCTGTTTTGCTCTCTCTGTCTTTAACATTTTAGTCCTAATTAGCTCTCCATAGTTACAGTCACACAATCTGACTCATATTACACTTACCTTCTTATTTTGTAAAATCCATCAAGTATCTAATTTCCTTAATAAATAATCAATATTCCCCTAAAGTTTCAGTCTAGTTGTCTAGTTAATTTTACTATTTTTAAAGAGACGTCAAATACAATTCTTCTGTTTCTAAAATTATTGTGCCCTTTATCTGTTAAAAATTTAAATCACAATCTTGTTAAGTTGCTTGCTTTTACATCAAAATTAGTTTCTCTCTCTCTTCTTAATTCCAAAAGAAGGCTTAATTCCAAAAAGACACTGAGTGTCTTTATTCTTTCTTGTTATTTAGAAAATCTCTCTTAAGACATAAATTAATTATATCAGATTTTTTTTTAAATGATGCTTTGGCTAGTCAAGTGTCCATAAAGGGCTGCACAGTATTTTCGAGTGGTAATCCCTCTACTTCCAAGCCACTCAACCTATGATTGATCGCAAGAAGGTTAATTCCTGCAGTCTCCTCCTCTACTGTAGAACACAAGTGTATGATCTCTTGATCTCTGGGGAAAATTTTGTTGATCAGAACTTGCCGCGGTGTTGTCTCCACTCACAGGAATGTCTAACCCATTATAGATCCTCACCCAGAAGCTGCAAAAGAAAGTAATATTAAGAAGCAGATTAAAAATTTGAAATAACCTCCCAGAGAAGGCAGAAAAAAAACAAGAAAATGTAGGAGGAAGAGTAAATGAACCAGTATTAGGTACTAAAGTCTTTTCCTTTGACCAGTGAAAGCCCAGCCCTGTCTTCATTGGATATCTAAATAGCCTTTGTATTACTAAATACTAATCTTTATTTATTCAGTAATAGTTCCATACAAAAGTTTGTGCCAGGAGCTTATAAATACTTCTTCCCTCCCTTCTTTGAAAACTGTCATTCTCCAGATCATATCTCAGAGCTAGAAACTGGAATCTATTCATGGAATAGCCTCATGAAGAAATGGAATGCACATTGCTTTAGTTCAGTGTACAAAATGTTCAATTACAAACCTTCTTTGTAAAGTTTATCTGTTTTTTCATCTTACTCTCCTCATTGATGATGAAGACTTATTTTGTCCTAAGTGGTGGTGGAAAAGCTGCAGCTGCAACCAGTCAAAACCATCTTTATCCTCATCAACTCACAGTTCCTTTCAACCACCTTGAAATTATTAGATGGAGATTGAGGGCTTTCCTTTTTGCTCACCACGTAAATGCCAAAAGGTTGTTTTTAAACTCCCTAGCCTTGTAAGTATTTTTAAATTAAGCTTTCTATTGGCCAGAAGGGTCTGCTATGTCAATTTGGCCATCAATAAGCATAAATGATAATAAAAGAGACTTCACCAAACTGGCATCACTTACATACTTGGATTGTCACTCATGTTTTCACTAGCCAGCATAGCCAACGGGCAGGCAGGCTGAGGCTTAGAAACTGGTAGTTCAACATGTCTGGAGGACATTTGGTCTAGAATAACACTACTACTCATTGTATAAGAAGATTCTGATAAAGAATAAGCCAGAATGCTTTTTGTTAATGCTTTGGGGGTCTGTGTTTCCCAATTCTGTCTTAAAAGCAACTCTGTTCAGAGATGTTTTGAGCTGTATTCTCTCTAGGAATGTGCACCTTTTTCGAACAATTTGTCATCATGACATTTTTTCTTCCTTCTAGAATCCAGGGCTATGAGCCAGGACTGTGGGGACAGCAGGAGGAAGCATCAAGCTGAGAGTGGCTATTTCTCTTTGGAGTGTTGTAAATCAGAGTCAGATTGGATCTCTTCCACTTCCTGTCCTAATCATAGCATGTTGCCCACCCCTAGCAATGCCACAGGAGCAAGCAGGCGGACTACTTACTCCCTCAGCTTGGCAGATTCTGAGGTGAACTTTCACAAGAGTGGCAGCAGTGAGGGCCGATGTGGGCTGATAAAGCAGAACTATACAATCTTGGCTGACTTGCCCAAGGCAAAACGGCTCCATCACCAGGAGGCTTTTGAAAAAGAGCACAGCCGTGCTCGTAGTCCAGGCCGAGCAGAGGTGGAACGGATTTTTGGGCAGGAACGCAGGTAAGAAATGCTGTTGCGTTTCCAAACTGCATTCTCTCTCAGCCACAAGCATGGGAACTAGATAAGTCTTTGTACAAACAATATTACTGCAAAGATTTATCTGTGACAGTATGGAGAACATTCCTTTTGGTCCCTTGGCTGGCAACTAAAACGCGGCAGTGGCGGCATGTTTGAAAAGTCAAGCAAAGCCAGAGGTTGGTAATTTTTGCTGCAAAGAATCACAAAAGTTTCTGGGTTGTGTACAAGAAGGGACACACATGTCAATGCAATTAAGCAACATAAAATAAAGAAATAAAAATAAAACAAATCAACAATAATCAGCAAAGCATCTCTGGTTAGATTTTATTCACTGCTAGAATCTAATTAGAGATGTTTTGCTGATGCTAGTCCAATGACCTGCTCCAGCAGGGTTAGAAGGGAGTGTGTGTGCATGGCTGTCAAAACTCCAAAAACAGGTCAAGAAGCTCTGGGGAGGCTAGTCATAAATTAGAACACTTGCTAAACAACCGGCCGTTAAGTGAGGACCACTTGTATTTGGTTTGCCAGTCACCTGGCCACGCCCACCCAGTCACATGACCACCAAACCACACCTACCCTGTTATGTTTGCATGAAGAGTCAGACACGAAGAGCTTCAGTGAAGAGTTTATTTGATGACTACAGCTCGAAGGGACCCAACTTGGCTGGGCTATGGCTGCTACGTATAGCCAGCAGCCGTAGTTGCCAGCCAATCAGAGTGCAGGGTTTTCCTGCACTTTTTAAACCAATCCTATTTGACATTTTACAAGAACAATTCAAACTAAACCAATGACATTCAAACCTACATACATAACATACTCGGTCATGTGACCAGCAAGCCACGCCAGCCAGTCACATGGCCAGCAAGCCACACCCACCCAGTCACATGACCAGCAAGCTACACCCACCCAGTCACATGGCCAGCAAACCATGCCCTCAAATTAGGTCACGCCCACAGAAATTTGAGTACGACCCCTGGGTAGGGGACACTGAGGATGAGTTTGTAGCACCAAGGGGGCGGTGGACTGAAAAAGTTTGGGAACCACTGTATTATACCAACATAGACTTGACTTTGGGAGAATGGATCAAACATGGCTTAAGGCTACCAGACAGGGAAAAGTTTTACAGGTATTAGAAATAATATTAAAAACATAGCCTGGAGTGTAAATGCTCATATTATCCCTTTATTTGAATGTGGAGATCCTTTGCAGGTTATTTCAATTGTTTCTGAAGACTGTCCCTTTATTTTTGGTTGTTAGGAAGTCAGAGACCCTGGAAGTCTTCCAGGCGCTGGAAGAGGGCCTCCTGGAACGTTTGGACAGCAAGTCCTTGAAGCTGGCCAAGGAAGGGCGATTAGTCAGAAGGCAGTCGAGCCCCACCCTGCACCGAGAAGTGAGTGGCTGGTCCACAGGCAGAATTTCAGTTCCATTTAGCAGCTGGATATTGAAGGGGGAAAGAAAAAAATACGTTCAGTGCTGCACTCCTTAATTTGTCTTGCTTTCTGTGATGGTCAACCTCAAAGAATGAAACTCTTGCTTTTTCGGCTTTGTTTTTTAACTGTGGGGTGGAATACTGAGGAACAGACCAATCCACAACAGCTGAAGTTTGTACCACTTCTAAGCATATAAGAAGAGTTGTTACCTTGAAAACGCTGTGGTGACAAACTCTTCCTGGTTGCACAAAATTCACCATGGTGCAAGGGAGAAGCAAACCAATTTAACCCTCCCTTTGATGTGCTAACTTTGCAAGGATATCAGATTGTCCCTTATAAACATCTTTGCATTGTGGTGTTGGGAAGAAATTGCTTTGCCATTTTATTTGCCAAAGAATGACAGAACACTTTTTTCATGTGTGGGCATGGCAACTAAAAATAGTTGAAACCTATATTTTAATTTCCTCAACTGCTAGTGGTGGCTGCCAGTGGCCAAGTCTCAGGGCATGTCTGTACTTGTAATAATAGATATGAACATAGATCTGAAAAATAGCCACTATGTATGAACCAACACGATGTAGGGATCTACTTTATCTTTACAAAATAATCTTTTGTTGTTTGCTTTAAATATACTGATAGTAATTGCTGAGGGCAGCAAGGGCATGGGAGGGTCAGAGATCAGAAGCTCAGAATAACCTGCTTGACCAGTTAATCTGATACTGATTTTTTGATTGCACTATGTGAACTTTTCTGGACTATTGAGAATGTTCCATATATTTTGAAAATTCCTTACTAGTGCAGAATTTAGCCTTTTCAGTATTTCGGATTTAGAATTTTTTTAGAACTACTTGCAATATCCATAGAACATACTGTGGTTTTTAGCATCCTGGACTACAAAGCAGGCTTGTAAGCATGTGGAAAAGGTCAAAGAAAAGCTCAGAAGACTTAGAAAAGTATCCAATGAGTAATCATTGATTTTCCTAACCCCATCAAATTAATGTTTTAACCATTAGTACATTGACCTACATTACTGGTTTCCAGACGTGCTGACATTGTAATCCCCAGAATTCCTAATCAGTATGCTTGGAGAATTATGGGAATTGCAATTCCAACCAATCTGGAAGATGTTAGATTGCGAAAGACTGGTCTTGAGCTACTGAGCTTTAGAGTAGAAGGTTTTTCTGCGTATGTAATACCTGTCTGCTTAAATCTTAGAACTCCACTACCTCTTTTTGTAATACCTGAAAAATAGTTGACTGCTAGTTGCTTATCTCCAAATCCCAACACTTCCAATCAATGATATTTGTAGTTCTATACAATATCTAGAGAACCTTCAATTTCGTGTTCTAAAAGAAACGGCAGCACTTCTTTTGCAACATAGAATATACATATCTTTTAAAAATATTGCCTTAATTAAATATTTCTGCTTGGGACTATAAGGCAGTGGAGGATACATAGAAGGCTTAATTCAGTGTCAGCAAAGAATCTTGGTAAATTCAAGCAGGTTTGATTGAATAAGGATGGCTTTACTATCTCATTAAGTGGAATGAAGCAGCTATTTCAGCCCCTGCTAATGAGAACAAGCTTTATAGGGTTTGTGTTTTATTTAATAAACTACATTGGCTTATACTGAGTATTCAACAATGAGAGAGATGTTTTACTACCGAAAACTAAAAAGGAATGTGAGGAAACCAGCCTCTGTAGGAAATTGAATTTTTCAAGTTATAAATTTCAGCATGAGAAATGTTTTTCTAATGGATTTCTAATTTCCAAGGTAATTCATTAAGTTTAACTGCTTGCAATAGGTACCTTGATGGGACTTGCATGATTTGTTCTCTTCCCTTCTCTGCTACAGGTAAAGAAAAGATTTCCATGGGAGCCAGAACAGCCCAGGAAAAGAGAATCGCTTTGCATAGGAAGAGCAGAACAGCAACTCAAGATAAGTAGCCAGAGCCATGGTGAATCCTTGTACTTAAAGAAACCAAATCAACAATCACAGAGAGAAATTCAAAGTAGAGGGATGCCTCTGTACTCAGCAGCTTCAACCTCTCAGAAGATGGAGAGAGAAGGAAGGAAATTGGAGGAGCTTGTGTCCCATTTGAGTTCCAGTGCAGAGAGGGCTGCCCTTTGTCCTATGAGTCATGGCAGGCAAGTGGATAATGATAAAAAGAGGCAAGCAGAGATCTTGCATCACAAGAGCCCTGGGAAGAATGACACAGAGACTAGATGGAAAAGCAGTCCAAGTACCTTGCATACTGCTAACCCTTCAAAAACATTGGACAAGAATCAAGCAAGGCTCACAAGGCAACTAGATAGGTATAAAGAAAGTGACCGGAAGGCACGAGGAAAACCTTTGCTCCTTGTAGGTACAGTTGACCAGCCAAGAAAGGACATAAGAGACTCCCAAGATGTTATTTGTGCTGTTGGCTCAAGAAGTGGAATAGCAGCTAGAGGGAAAGAGGGGCAGCCATTGGTTTGTTCAAGGCTTGGGCATGATCAGTGCGGAGCCCAAGAAGTGAAAAAGTATTCTTTTAATCCTAGGAAAGAAATGGGAATCGGTTTGAAATGTCCTAGTGCAGCTGTGAATAGCTCTAGTCTTGGAATATCTGCTAGTAGAAGCAAAAGAGATATCAGAAACTCTTGCCGCCCAGGGAGATGCAAGGAAGACAACTGGAACAACTCGAGAGAGCTCAGACATTCTCCAAGTCCTGGGAGTTTGGTGGAAAGTACCCAAATATGCCTTGAGCAGGCAAGATGCTGTGCTGCTTCACAGCAGCACCAAGAGAATAACTGGAAAAGTCGAAGGGAAGCCAGGAGTTTAAGGGCCAGTGCCAGTAGTGATGGGCTGAGCAAAAGAGACCATTCAATTGCTTTCACTCCTAAGAAAGAGAATGACTTGAAGGGTTGTTGCACATCCTTTAGCCCCACAGACCCTACAGTTTTTGGACAGAAAGGGATGGTCCAAGAAGCTCTTGCACACTCCATCAAACCAGAGACTGTCCCAAGAATCCAAGAATGCTCCCAGAGCCATGTACATCCAATGCCATCCTTGGAAAAAGAATGGGTAAGCCAAGGTGAGTGCTTCCATTCTGCCAAGCCAGGGCAGCAACAGTTGGAGGATAACAGGAAAAACCAAGGAATTCCAGTAAAATGGGCAGAGGATGAATGGATAAACTGGCAGAGGTGTCCCAGTCCCTCAACAGCAGAGAAGCATCTGGGAAATAATAAGGAGAGACTGGTAAGGAAGAGATAAAAACATCGCTTGAAATTGCTTTCATGTTGTCCCATATTTTCTTTTGGCTCCTGTCTTCTGCCTGGTCCTCAAAATGCAGGGTGGACAAGTAGGCATGCTTTAGAGAAGAATCCTGTTTTCTGTCTCCTGAGGCAACATTTATATGTCTCATTTTTAAGTATGTATGTGCAGTGTGTGTGTCCCTGTAAAATATGTCATTTGCACTGTTGTATGAGTCAAGGAGTGGAATTATATAAAAATAGAAAAATGCAGCTATTACATCTTGGTGGATGTGTGGTTTCATGGCTCTAATGTCCGTTTTCAGGATTTTAAAAACCATGGCTTATTTAACTAGCCAAATGTCCACCAGCAGTTGCTGCATATGCAGTATTAATATAGAGGAAGGCTTACTCATTCAGCAGAGCAACTCTGAACTGTTGAAAAGTTATTAGAAAAGGGCTGTTGTAAGCAATCAGAACTACATAGAATATAAAAGTTTTCAGTGTGATGAAAATAACATATTTACACTGATATTGTGTAAAGCACTAAAATAGCTTAGAATTGCTGTTTTATAAAGAAATATAGCTATGATTATTTAATTTAAAAATCCTTGACAAAGACATGCATTGGCTTCTGAACAGAAGTAATTTTTGCTTTTTGAGGCTTTTTTTCATTATCCCATTAATGGAGGAAATGGAGATTTTCCAAAAATATATTTTCTGCACTTTCCTTTATAGAAGCAGCAAGGCGAAGGGCATATTGCAACAAGTGCTTGTTCCTCTAGAAGTCAAATCCTTTATCTGGACTCCAGTAAGAAACATAAGGTACAGTACAACTTTATATCCTTTGGCTCAAGTAGATGCAACTTGATGTCCTTCTAAGTTTGGATTTCTTCAATTCCAGTCAATGTGGTCAAATGGGGAAGAGACTATTAGGAAATGAAGTCCTGAATATCTGCATGGCCACAGGTTGTCTGCTCTTCATTTAGCTGTTCTGCATTGCTTACTATTGGCACTTCAAAAAAGCCTTATACTTTTCTTTGGAAAGAATAATTAACAATTCTTCTGGGCATACTTGGTGCGAATTTAACATTTTCAGGTGCCTATTAATATATCCTGGACAAATACTGTAATTATAAGAATCTGAAAAGCAGATTTGTGTGTCCTCATAGGAATACAGGCAACTGCCTTATATCTGATTAGTCTGCTGATCTATTTAGTTAAATATTATTCTGATGAGAATTGCTCTTCAGAGGAATTTCCCATCTTTCTCCACTGGATGCTTTTTGCAGGAGGTGTCAATGGCTGTGTGCCTTATTACTTTTAAAGCTGGTACTCTGTCCCTGAGCAACTTTTCCTCTTCTTAGGGAGCTGGAGGTACTGAGATCAGCCAAGCCTGACTGATCTCAGAAACCAAGCAGAGTTAGAAACCACTAAGAAATAGTAGCAGCAGAAGTTAAACTAGCTAGCTTAAAAAGTTTGTAAAAATGCAATGCCATTTCTGGATTCTGATCAAGTAAACATGGAAGTAGCTATGAAGTCATCAGAAGTTGGAGCTTGACATGAAAAAGACTTATTATATCTCATGTGGGAAATACACTACTGATATAAGCCCACAGAAAATTTCAATGTTTTCAAATAAATGGTCATAGACTTCAAGTAAATGAAATGCACAGAACTAAAAAATTCTAGATCATCCTTTAAGATTAAATAATTCCAGTCCCACTAATATTTGGGTGCAAGACTGAGAAGAATCCCCCCTGCCATTTGGGCTGAGTTTATGGGTCCAGGAACAGTGCAGTGTTGAATTTGAACTTGGAAAACCTGATTTAAAAAGTAGTGCATGAATAGCAGGGCACGTAAACAACATTGGGGACTATTATTTATTGTTCAGGTGGAGATGGCTGGCCAGCTGGCCTCTTCTGTAGACATTGCATCAATGCCTTTCCCCTCCCTGCAAAACCCCTTTAGAGCAAGCCTCTGCTCAAATTGCAGCTGCAAGTGGATGATATGAATCTGCCTTCGTGCTTTAGGCCAGCTTAGCACCTGTATATCTGCTCTTCCAGACACTGCCTCTACTGTTAAGCATGTTACACCCTTAAGGGAGGCAGCAGCAAAGTAAATAGCCTGAAAGAAGCATTAATCCCTATTTAGAAGTGATGACACTGAAACGACCTAAAGCTATATGCAAATATTTCTGGAGTGGGAAGAGATTATATTCTGTAATACAAGATAGATACATATTTGAGGAGAGTTTGCAAATATACAATCTTTTTAATTTTTTAAAAGACAAAAAACCATTATCCAATCATTTTTTTGCTGTAAAAATAGGCCTGTTTACATTTTTACAGATACCATCTATGAAGATTTTCTACATCTAAGTATAGTTGGGAGAGAGCTGCCCTGGATGTCATGCTCCATGGCTATCCAAGAAAACTCTTGGTTTTTCAGGTTCCACTGGCATATTTTAATAAATAGTACATACTTACAAATGAGTTGGGCAATATAAAGTAGTAGGCTCATTTCTTTTGTTCATAAAGCAATTCACCCCTGTGTTATTGCATTTCAATCTGAAGGTTAAAATAAAGAACTTGTATTTTGTGAACAGAAAATGTTGAAGTACGTTTGCCAATAATTTCTGTTCTTTCTAAGAAACAAATGGTCTTGTATTAGACCAGGAGTCTCCAACCTTGGCAACTTTAAGCCTGGAGGACTTCAACTCCCAGAATTCCCCAGCCAGCTTTGAATTTGGGGAATTCTAGGAATTGAAGTCCTCTAGGCTTAAAGTTGCCAAGGTTGGAGCCCCCTGTATTAGACAACCTACAAATACCCAACAGTGAAAGCTGGCAATTTCTTAAGTACAGCCATGTAATTTTAACTGGCAATTTCTTAAGTACAGCCATGTAATTTTAACTGAAGATGGAAGCAATTTAGTGATTTGCTACAACAGATGTAATACTGAGCAAGGTTGACAGGTGGGAGATAGAAGCAGCTGCTTATCACCTTGTTTAGGAGATGGTGGTGTTTTCTCTATGGCTATCATTGACATAGTGTTCTCTTCCCATCTTCCTGCATTTTTTCTTGCTAGCAGTGAACTTCTCATTAAACAGTTTGTTTTTTCCAGTGGGCACCAATAGATTTTCTCAAACGAAACAAGTGTTTTCAGCTGCTGGGCTGTACAATAAGCAAGTACTTTTGTTTTCAACTGTGCGTGCTTGAAAATGCTTGATTTTTTCCTTACTTTATATACTTAAGAGATTTTTAGGTTACAGAGTCATTTGAGTTCCCAGAAGGCAGAGTTAGGGCCTATTGTGTCCTGGTTGAATGAAGCATTGATGGTAATGCTACATATTTCTTAGGGCTTTTCCAAAGATCATGTCATTACAAGTTCAGTAGTGCTAGTAAAATGTGAAGGGAAGTGTACATTTTCTGAAGCAGTAAGCTTTTCATTTGATGCCTGACAGAACTCCATTTAAGAAAAACAATGAACCAGTACAGGTAATTATCAACTTACAACAGTTCACTTAGTGACCATTCAAAGTTATAATGGCACTGAAAAAAGTGACTTATGACCATTTTTCATGGTCCATGCTATTGCAGCATTCCCATGTTTATGTGATTTATGTTCAGATGCTTGACAACTGACTCACATTTATGACTGTTGCAGTGTCTCGGGGTCATGTGACCATCTTTTGCCACATTCTGACAAGCAAAGGCAATGGGGGAGCCAGATTCACTTAACAACAACTAATTTAACAACTGCGGTGTTTCACTTAACAAATGTAGCAAGAAAAGTTGTAAAATCGGACAAAGCTCACTTAACAAATTTCTCACTTAGCAACATAAATTTTGGGCTCACTTGTGGTCATAAGTTGAGGACTACCTGTAATTCAGATTTCTCTGTGGAATGTATTTATATTATTAAATTTGCTGTATGCTTTAATTGCCTAGCCATATAGCTATATAAACGCAATCCTGCCTTAACCAGAAAATTTTTAACATTATTTTTAATGATAAAAGAGAAGATCATTTTGAAAAAAGTGTGTTCGATGTTAACTGACAGTTTCCTGTGGTGTTTTTATGCTTTTATTCAGTCTATTGATCACTGGAGCCTTTCTACCCTTGGCATCTATTAAACTTAGCATTGCCTTCATCTCATCCTCAGTCCATGCATGAGTCCTAAGTTTTCCTTAATTACTATTAAGGAAAGTAAGTAATTACTATTAGTGAAGAAGTATTTCCCCCCTCATTCTGGCATTAACCACAGGCAGCCTCAAGATATCTGAAATCTCTAGGCTTTGTCAGTGTTGCTAGACCAATGAAGAGACTATTTTTTTAGTTTATTTATTTGTTTGTCAAACATGTACAAGATAACAAGTATAAGTATGAACATAAACAAGAACAAAGGGAGTAAATACAGAGAAATGGGGACAGTAAGACAGGGATGGTAGGCACGCTGGTGCGCTTATGCATGCCCCCTTTAAGGACTTCTTCGGAATGGGGTGAAGTCCATGGTAGACGGTTTGAGTTGAAGCCGTGAGGGTTTGAGGCTATAACAACGGAGTCGGGTAGGGCGTTCCAGGCATTGACCATTCTGTTGCTGAAGTCGTATTTTCTGCAATCGAGTTTGAAGTGGTTTACCTTGAGTTTGCATCAATTCTTTGCCTGTGTATTATTGTAGTTGAAGCTGAAGAAGTCATTGACAGGCAAGACATTGTAGCAGACAATTTTGTGTACTATGCTTAGATCTGACGTAGGTGACACAATTCTAGATTGTCCAGGCCCAAAATTTTGAGCCTGGAGGCATAGGGAATTTTATTGTGGGTGGAAGAGTGGAGTACTATGCCCTGGAATACAATCAGGATAGGGATCAGCAGCAGGGAGAACAAATTTATGCTAGCCTAGTTCCTCTGACTCAAAGCTGGGTAGATTGCAGTTCAGTTCAACTATGTGGAAAGGCCATCTTTGAAGCAGTCTCCCTAAGGAAATTCAAGGTGGGGCTATGTGTCCACAGTATTTGTGATACTTGAATACAGATAGCCCTTGACGTACAACCATCAATTGTTCTAAGTTATTATGGTACTGGGGGGAAAAGACTTATTACCAGTCCTCACATTTACCTCACCTTTACAATGGTTGCAGCATCCTGGGAGCATGTGATAGCCTTTTGAGGCCTTCCCAGCTGGCTTCTGACAAGCAAAGAAAATGTGGGAAGCCAGATTTGCTTAACCATGTGATTCACTTAATTCCTTCCCCACTATGGCAAAAAAAGGTCATAAAATTGGCTGCAATTCTGTTAAAAGCCATATTGCTTAGCAATGAAAATTCTGATCCCGATTTTGGTCATACATTGAGGGGTATTATACTTTCATCAGTCACATTAAGGGCCAAAATACTCTACTGCATACAGGAATTATGGAAAATAGGCTCCTGGTGCTGGGAGTGAAGAAACCTAAATTTAGCTTAGAATGTTGTATTTATTCCTTATTTGTAAACAATAGTTTTGTCAGCCCAACTTTTTCTCTTATCTTTAAATACTGTGAAGCTGTATGTTCCAAACTTTATTGGGTTGGAAGGTATAAATCAGGGGTAGTCAACCTTTTTATACCTATCACCCACTTTTGTATCTGTTAGTAGTAAAATTTTCTAACTGTCCACCAGTTCCACAGTAATGGTGATTTATAAAGTAGGGGACGAAACCCCTACCACCCACCATGAAAGCTGGAATGCCCACTAGTGGACGGTAGGGACCAGGTTGACTACCACTGGTATGGATAATGGATGTTTACATTTCCAGAGACATAGTCATCTCAATTTGCTGGTGTACCATAAGCAGCTATCATTATCTTGGCATTTTAAAGATCATTTTATTTTTTGGTCCCAAGCTTTTGTGAATGGAAACATGAAACAGCTCACTTGATTATAAAGAAGTATTCTAATCTGGGACTAGAGGCATAAATAGGGAGCTGAGAAGTATGCAGGTAAAAGAAATGAAATGCAGTCAGATTGTTTTTAAAAGGTTGACACTTAAAACTGCTTTTGGTCTTGAAGCTGTCATTCCCCATTTTAATTTAGGAAATGTAATTGACACAATGCTTGCTCTAATTGGGCTTCCTTCACTTAAAGTATTAGTGTTCTTCATACCTCTTGGATTCCATGATAGAAACTGTGAGTAACTTTTTCTGGTTTAGTCAAAGGCAGAAATGTAGATATTCATTTTTACAGCATTGCATACTTCAGATTAAATACATTGTCTGATCTTGTCAGCATTTGTGCAGAAATAGGAGCCATAGATTCTCTTCCCCCAAATCAAGGTAAAGGCTGAAGCTATCAGGTTATTGCACTTCCCATTTGTGCAAGCCAGAATGTATATGTAAACCATCGTCATGAATTACACAAAACACACTTAATCCTACTTAGGTTTCCCCTCTCAGGCTTCTTTACACAATTAACACCAAATTAGAAAAAATGCCACCAGAGAAGTCTGAAGTGTAAGAGTGTTATTTTTCTCCTTTCTTAAATTACAACCCAGGCGCCTCCTTCCTTCCCAATGATTCCCAGGATTAGAGAAAGGCAGGGGAGGAAGTAGGCGCGGGAATCTGGAGGGTTGGTAAAAAGGAGGAAGCTCCTGGTATTCTGATCTTCTGGTCTGCGAGCCTCTTCGTCGGATTGTAATTCGGCATTAGCGCCTCAAGGCTTTCCGTAGGACGATAGGCTCTTTTTTTTACTTGGCTTTCAATCAGCCAACCTCTCCTTTGCTGCGGTTGACAGGCGCTGCCCGGCGCACAGTCCCCGTCTGGGAAGGGACCGCGCGGCGCCTCTCGCCGAACTCTGCCTGCTCTCCCTCGCCGCTTTAGTCTCTCGCGCCCGCCTCCCCCATTGGTTACTTTGCCTCGGGGCAGCTGGGCTCCGCCCCCATCTTCGTTCTTGCTTCCTCGTTGGTTGCTTGGTGATAGTGCGTCACGAACGTTGGAATTCGATACGTCCCTATTGGCGGGGAAGAGCCTCCCAGGAAGTTTTGAGGAAAAAGGGAGAGGTGGAAAAAAAAAGTTTCTCCTGGGCGGATCGGAGAAGCGAGGCGAGTTCGGAGCAGAGCGAGCGGAAGGCGAGAAATGGCCATTGATGCCGCTGCGGTCGGCGGTGACTTTAGCGTCGCTTGGGGCGGCTGATAACTGAAACGTCCCCGGGGAGGCTTGACAGCCGTCCGCTTTAGACGGCAGCATGACGGTAAGGGTCGGTCCCGGTGGAGGTTTTTGTGACCGCGTAGACTTGTCTATGGAGGGGAGGGCGTGTCCGGTCAAGTGGAGCGGTCGGGCAATCCGCTACCTTTCGGCTTCGACCTAAGCCTCGAGAGGTCGATTATCGCGGGGCTTTTCCCCGCTTTTCTCCCCTCTAAAGGTGGGCTGATACCTGAACTTCCCCCGCTTTTTAAGGCCTGCCTCCTCCTCCTCTTCCACGGGCTCTTTTTTTTTCCCCTCTCGTTTTGGGGAGAGGTCACGCGTTTGCACACACGAGCGCGCGCGCCGGGATGACTTGGGAAGATTTTGCGCCGGCGGCTTTCGGAAAGGAGAACGGAGGCGAGCGATCCCTCCGATTCCGCTTTTGCTGAAAGCGGCGGACGCCGGTTCTCTCTTTTTTTCCCTTCCCGCAGGAAGAGAAAATAAAATATGGGCAGAACAAGCAACTGGCTTCAGAAGTTTGTAAGTTTTACGGAAAAAGAGCCATGCAAACTTTCTCGGCAACACAGAATTCTTTGGTCGAATAAGGAATTCTGTAGAAAAGTCTATTAAAACCTGTTGAACGCTTATTCCGGCAGAAACAAGTATTCCCATGAAAGTTATTGTGTTCGTAGAATATCCATATCCGCAGAACGGATATAACTAGGAAGACCCGCTGCTCCTGGGTGGGAAAATACCACCATCCTTCCTAGGCAGGCCTAAAAAATTGGCTTTGTGCAATCTCTTTTCTTTAACTTCTTCTCTTTCCCATGTTGACCTCCTGGGAGTGGGTGTGTTGTAATCATAGCATGGAGCCACTTTGAGATGAACATCATGTTGATTTGGAAAGCAGGGTTTTTTGTTTTTTAAAAAAGATGTTGCTTATGAGTTGTTAGGCTTACTTTGTGGAAAACTTTGGGGGGGGTGGAACTTGGCTAAGCAGACATATTTTCTGGATCTGTTTCTTCTCCTTATCCTGTGAATGGGTCATTATAAAATATATTGCAATATAAATAAACAATGTGTGGTTTTTCCCGTTTACTGATAAAATTTCAACATTTCATCCTGCATCTTTACAGAGAAGAGTAGCATCCAACATTTTGTGGAATTTCTGAAATAGTTGGCAATAACGGTGTTTCTTATCATGCTTAAGAAAATAAGGAGAGGAAATTTACCTAGCATGAGATTGAACAAACTGAATGCAGCAACAAGTTGGTGCCCCTGGCAAAACAAAAATCTTACCTTCCCAGGCCGATTGGCAGGAAACAGATTTGCCAGTCGATCATGGTGGCTGATGTGAGGCCTCCTCCTTGTCAGATTGTGTGAGGTGAAAGAGCCAGTTACGGAAGAGGTGAAAATAAATGGGGAATCTGAGCACTTTTAGTTTAGTGGCCGTGAAATGCCTCCGCATAGATGTTTGAGGGCAGAGCAGTGATCTAGGAATATTTGTAATGTCCTGGAGTCTGTGAGAGAGGGCTGGCATAATGAGGGAGGGAGGGAGGGAGAGAGTGTGTGTGTGTATGTGTGTGTTGATAGCATTTGGTTATTTATGCTGGCTGCATGAAAAATGAAGGCTTCAAGTGATTTTACAACCATATTAGGGGAAAGCCATGACCCTGAATTTTGCTCCCTGCTTCCTACTGCCTCATTAACATCCTGCAGCCCTTCCTATCCTTCCTGGAGACACCACTCCTTTTCCTCTTCTCTTACCCTTCAGACCACCCTTCCCAGTCCTGGCTCAGAATAATTACTTAGGAGGAGGAGGAGGAGGAGGAGGAAATGGCCACGTGAAAATGATTTTCCGTCTTGAGGTCTGTGTGGAGTCCCAGTTCCATAAGAATGGCATAATTCCTGGTTAGATTTTCCTCCTTTTGGTTTTCCGTTCTCCCTGTTTTTATTGTGGGCGAGTTGATTGTCAAGCCTTGGCTACAATGCAGCAGGGAGAGATGGTTTATTTAAAAAAATCTTTAATAGTGTTGTATTCTATCTCGCTAGAGTAGGCGATGTATATCTCTTGCTATTGCTGACATTTCTTTCTTCCTTTTGACGGCGTCATTTTTATTAATTCAGTTTTAGTGAGTTCTCACTCAGTGCTTACACAGGAACATTCTTCTAATGACTCTTGTAGGCAAAACAGTCAGGTGATCTTTCTTTACCCCTAAACAGACCTGTGCTTTGGTGGAATCTGTTGGAGACAATATGTCCTCTACAGTAAAGTCTCTGTTATAGGCATGCATTCCTCAACATTTAACCCAAAGGAAGTAGTAGTTAATAAATGGCAGCAACCAATAGTTTGCATAGATGTATGTAAGAATATCACCCACCGTGGTTTCCCATAGAGATATTCAAATATAATGCTAGGTAATTTAATATGTTAATGAGGTTTGAGTCTCAGTCTCCCTCCCAGGGCATGGCAGTTGAAGAAAGTGCTTCCAGTTCTGTTCCAAAGAGTTGCTGTGGATTTACACGATAGAAATGTT
This sequence comes from Naja naja, assembly GCA_009733165.1. NCBI lineage: Eukaryota > Metazoa > Chordata > Lepidosauria > Squamata > Elapidae > Naja > Naja naja. Next base: position 24,232,701 of record CM019154.1, on the reverse strand, counting down.
ACACATTTCTGCAAGAATTTAAAGCAGCTTCATTTTTCTTGAGAAGGAGTGCCAATACGCTGCAGTTATGGTGGTGGAATTAAGTGCTGGACTGGTGGTAGGGAGAGCAAGGTTCTTGTTCTCCCTTAGGCATAGAAGACAGCTGGATGACCTTGGGCCAGTCTCTTATTTCGCAGCTCCCAAACAGCATCAAGTTAGCTGATTAGCCTGCTGAAGACCTAACCTCTCATTGCCTCATGCTTTGATGCCTTTGCTCTGTGAAATAGGCAAGCACAGAGCATTCCAGCAGACTCCTCAACAAGTAGGACAAATGCTAAAAGAAAAGAAAAAACCTTGGAATTTGTAGCAGCTGAACTTTTGTGAAATAAACACAAAACTCTGCATAGCTATGCTTGATCCTCATGTTGAAACAAAGCCTTTGAGTTTCATCCAAAAGGCAATGATCTGTGATAGCTTACAAACAAGGGTTAGTTTTAAGTTTTTGATTTTAAGCTGTGGATGACTGCTTGTTAAGATGCAATACCAACTCTGCTAAACTATAAAGTATCTTACTTGTTTTGATGTAGGGTATTAAAAACTAGCCATTATAGTTTGTGAAACATTGTTTGATTTATGTTCCATCTTTCTACCCCAACAATATTCAAACCATCTATCATTTTTTAACTATTCCAAAAAATCAAAATAAGAATCACCATTAATATTAACATAAAAACTAGTAAAAGATATGTCTACATAAATTTTTAACATCAGTGTTTCTCAACTTTGGCAGCTTTAATGTGTGGAGTTCCAACTCCCAAAATTCCCCAGCCAGACTGCAAACTCTAATAACAAGGGCATCTTTTAGAAGGGACTCTTCTATCCATTTTAACAAATTCATACAAGGAGTAATTCCTGATATAAGCAGAACCATATATATTTAGATTTTATACTACAGTAGTTGTACTGTAGTTGCTAGACACTTTTTAAGAGTAGCCCATGTACAATAAGTTGCAATAGTCAGGTGTAATCAGCATAGTCATTCTCATTAAATTCTAATGTAGAATAATTATTAGTGCATTGGCATTATCCACAATTGTGCAAATATACTTCTTGCTATAGTTGCCCTCTTCGAATTCAGTAAATCTAAGGATTAAGGAACACTCAACAAACTATGGAACTTCTCTTTCTGGAGGAGTACAGCCCTGTACAAAACAGTCACTGAGTTGAGTTACCTATTTATCAGTAACACATTAATATTACATAGGTTTCACCTTGTTCTTCATCCAATCCATTATCGGACTTAAGCGAGACTCAGAAGTATCTAAAATATCTGAATGCTAATAAACACCAAAACTAGGTTCATCAGTCTGGATAACACCCGGCTACTGTGCTCCCCTGCAATTTTATGTAGATGTTACACTGCAGGGAGAACACAAGGGAATCTATGGGAAACTTTAGATCAAAACTTTAATAGTAAATAGAAGTTCCCAACCACCATGCTATGGGGTATTGCTTTATAAGAAAGGCTGGAACTACAGTAAAAGTTGGCCTATAAGGGCCAGTTCCATCAGATAATCTAGAAGGGTATCTTGTTGATACTTCTGAAAGCAACTGTGATCTCCAAAAGCTCCAGCAGAACTGCATATACCACGTTCCAGTTTCACTGCAGATCATCACCAAATTGGCCAAAAACCGTAATTGAAATGTATCCAGAACATCAACCATATGTTTGGATTCCTTTTCCCAGAAATTAAATTTTTAAGAGTGATACAATTGTACAGACAACTTTTTACTCACCCTTTTTTGGCTGGAAGGGGATATTACCCTGAAAGGAGGCACTGAATATTTTCCTCAAGTATGGGCCCATTAAGAAACTTTAGTTTTTATCTCTGCAGACATCTTGTGCACATGTTCAAGATCTACAAATATTCTAAAATAATATACAAGTAGTCAAAATACATCCTTTCAACTTTATCCACAAAAAATAATGCAAATGAGTCAATGATGGCTCAGTGATTGCCAACTCTTGGCCTAGTATGATATAATTTTAAAACTTGGCATGTATAAGAATTGGGAGTTCTGATTACTGTGAACTTGGAAATACAGAAGTTTGAGGCTTTTTAATGGAAAATCATGCTTTAGCATTATGGCAAGAGGCCTGTCACTCAATCTATTCTTGTCTTCTCCATTAACTATTTCTACAAAACAATCTAGGCATTAGAGTTGGTCAGCATTTATTTAAACTAAAAGAGTTGCATGGATATGAATTGTGCAAGTAACTTGAGTAAGGAACGATATATTTTGGTGGAGAGTAGTTATACAAAAAACTCAACCAATGGTTGGCAGAATGTAACACATGTTTTAATTTCTGTACTGTTATGCTTTAAAAAGAATTAAGGCAAATTTAATGAATGATGTCTAATATATATCATTACATCAGAATCTCTTCGGTTACACTTTGCTGCTGGTCAGAAAATATTTTCTCTAGTGTTTTGTATTCCAGACATTAGATAGGTTTTCTTGCTGCTTCTCAAGGTGCCAACACCAAAACCTAAGTCAGAATTGGGCTGAAGATTGTTCCCTTCGATTTTTTATTACTATAGTTCATCCATGGTCAGCCAGATGACTGGATTTGATATTTTTATCCACCTGTTGAGTCCATTTTGAGAATGGCCGAGCTATGCAGCCGAGGAATGAAGCAGCTTGCTCTTCTTATGCAGTGTCTTCCTTTCTAGTTCAGGTGGGCTAGAAGCTGTGTGAGCTTTGCCCCAGCTTCATTTCCCCTCACAACTTCTGTCCTCCCTTTCTAGTCCAGGTGGAAAAAGGGAAATTCTCCCAGCTTCATTTCCCCTGCAGCTTCTAGCCCACGTGGGCTACAAAGGGAGGTGAGAAGCTGTGAGGAGGGAAACAGAGCTGGGACAATTTTTATAGAAGTGTCAAATTCAGAAAAGTGAGCCTTTGTGTAACAGATTTGTTTATTTTGTGATGTGTAAATTGGAAGGGACAGTTTATAAGATGTTGTTACATAATCACCTGTGTATACAGGCAGTCCTTGAATTGCAACCACAGTTGGAGTAAAAAATTCATTAAGTGGTGCAGTCCTTAAGCAGGACACCATTTGCCTGTGACTTACCCTGCTAGCTTCCACACTGACTTTGTTTATTGGAAGCTGCCTTGGAAGATTGCAAATGGCGCTAAATGATTGCAGGATGCTGTCCTAAGCGCAAGCTGGTTGCTAACTGCCTGGATTGTGATTATTTAACCATGATGGGATACTGTGACCTTCATAAGTATGAGGACTAAGTTATTTTCAGCGCCTCATCACTTCGAGCAGTTGCTTAACAAATGAGTGTAAATTGAGGTGTATCTAATTTGTATAAAAGAGAGAGGCAATCTAGGTGAATGGCTAATTTCTTTTAAAAAGTTCTTTTATTTGATTTTCATTGATTTAAAAATTGATTTAATTTACATCTGAGCAGAATCGGAAATAATAAATATTAACAACCTATTAGAAAAACTTATCAGGGGACATTGCTTTTTTAAAACATGTATGACAAATGTTGTGTTTCTCATACCGACAAATATCTTATCCTTTTGCAATATATATGTGTAACCTTAGTTTGGCTGGTACATCTAATGGTCCCAGATCTGAATTTGCAAATTGGAATGACCTTGTAATAGCCTGGTCCAGTGCAGCAAAGATGGCCATTCATGATTATAGTTTTTCAGAAAGAAAAGGAGCTTATTTTTTATGTAAATCATACTGTTTTGCATGAGGATGTTTATATCTGCAGTGAAGTGGGATAAATAATATTTTTAACTTTGTTTTTAATGCTTTGTAAATACACTCAAAATCCCTAATAGGTCAAGTTGATTTAGTATCCTTTAATAATAATATCTCACTTACAGAGTTCCTTCCAAGTTTAAACCACAACCAGTGTTGAAAAATATGCTAAGTCTTGCAAGAGAAAGCAAAGTAACTAGCTGAAGCTCTGAAGCTGGAAATTTGAATCCAGGTCAGGGGAGCCAGATACGCCAAACCTCTAAAGTTGCTTGTAGTCCTCAGGTATCCTTTTTCAGGTTGCTTGATGTTCCTTAATGTTCCTGTCGGCATGACTAGGATGAATTCCTGGATAAATAGATGTATCACTTAATTGAGGGTGAAATGTTCTAAAACTCAGCCCTACCGTTTTATTGCTGCCTAAAAACCCTTATAGACATAAATCAGAAAAAAGGAACTGTGGTTTTGATTATTTAAAAAAATAGGTTAATAGGGGAAAACAGATCTTTCCTTTTGTAGCCATAGAATATGAGAGAATGTTGTGCTTGTATTTGCTGCAAAGAAAATCAGACCGTTCTTCTATTTCTTTTTATCTTTTTGCACTTTTGTCTATTTTTCTCTCTTTACCTTTCTTCTCATTCATTACTTTAGTTTTTGGTTAATTTGTATTTTTTTTTTTAAATCTTTTAATGAAATGTATATGTACAGGTAGTCTTCACTTAATGAGTTCTAACAGACCTTCCAAAAACTACTTATGACCCAGTCCCAGAATTCCGACAAGTGTTCTATTCCCTCCCCCCCTCCATTGAGTCATGTGATCACATTTTGGATGCTTGACAATCAGCTCGCATTTAGGACCATTTGCAGCATTCCGCATTCATGTGACCACAATCTTTAGTGGGTGGTTTTGACCAGTTTTCAGCATTTGACCAGTTTTCAGCATTAATTTTTTTTTGGGGGGGAAACCACACCCACTGAGTAAAACAGGTTTTTTTATTGACCGCTGCAAAAAAGGTTGCAAAATCAGGTACAGTCACGCAGTGATCCTTTGAATGACTGCCACACCTTATAACCATAATTCCATGGCTGTAATTCAAGGACTACATATATATAAAAATAAAACTCAGCCCCAACCACCTCATCCTTCTCACTTCCCCTTCAAATCTTATGCGTGACCTTTGTTCACCCAAAGATTGTACACTGCCAGAGTAATTCAGTGCTACTCTAAATACAATTCTAAATCTTGGTCAGGCCTTTTGCAGATGTTCTTAGCTTGGTATCCTCGAGATATATTCAGCTGTGGGTTTTGATTATGACAGTCCCAACACATTGTTAGTAAGGTGCTAGGTAGAGAAAGCCAGATTTATGTTTGAAGGACAGAAGTTGTTGTAGTTAAGGTGGAGAACACAGTGCCATGTTGGTTTTCTCTACTGCTGTGTCCAGAACGTTTCTCATTCTCTGTCATACAACCTTTTTATTAAAGGGCTTGTTGTTTGCTTGCTTTTTCTCTGCCCTAGTTACGAAGTCCTGTTTGCTTTTGGGTGGATACAGTATTTAATTGTGATGAGCCATTCTGATTTGATGGATTTTGTGAAATACTTTCAATTGGGTTCTGTAACCTCATTTCTGAAAAACAGGAGCAGGTTTTCCTATTTCAGGTATATTGGGGATGTGGCACAGTTCAGAGAGATTGTAGATAACAGCAGCCTTTTGTGTCTGATCATAAAGTTTGGTCAGAATTAGATCATTGCCGCAGATGGCTCAGTTTCATTTTAGCATAACTGCACAGTGACCAAGAACGCTTTAATGTATTCAGTGAGTAATCCCTTAATTAACTAATTCATCATTATAGACTTCCTGAACCTCTGGTGTGTTGACTACACAGAGCTATGCTAGCTAACAATAGTAGGATGTCTTGTGTACCTGAAAGACTTAAGTTGAGAGGAAGGATAGATTTGCAAAGCCACTGATAACAGTGAGATTCAAACTCACCTCCTTTTCACCAAGTTTATATCATTATTTGGTCAGCTTTTGCTACCAAACTTCTACCTAACAGGGAATTAGTGTGTTAACCTTTCTCTATTTAAATTTACTAATTGATTTTGGCAGTATATGTTTATAACTTGCATGTGAAAAAGATTATGCCTTTCCCATCAAGGTAAGCCACTGTAAATCAAAGGTTGGAATGGAATTGGAGGGATGTCCTAATGTCCATGCTACAGATTGCTTTATACTTTCTCTTGACTTGGTGCCCAAAGTTTGAATGGACTTTGTGCCATTTTAATCCTCTCCACGATTCTGTGAAATAGCCATAGGCAAAGAAAAACCAGTCTGCTTAAACTAGTCAACAATTTCATTAAGCTAGCTTTTTTTTTTATTGCTATTGTGCTCCAAAGACTCCTGACTTATTTAGCCTCGTTTTTTTTTCTGTGTGGCTTCTGTTTTTGACTTGGAGGAAACTGTTCTGAATATCATAGCTTTATTATTTAGTTTTTATCCTTAAGAGCATGAGACGTGGCCCCCAAATCTCTGAGTCATGCAAGGTATTTGTCATTCTCTCAGGATCTGTTGATTCCCCTTTTATGCAATCTTGCTATAAACTACTAGACCTCACACTTGGTCGATGTCTTATGAGCCTTCCTTCCTTGTTCTTCTCCCCTTTTGCCATTCTAAGCAATTCCTCTCCTTCTTTGGTATTTACATTCTTGGCGTGCTTGCTCACTATTATCATATTCCCCATCAACTTCATTTTAGCAGGGTAAGCATTTTTTATTCTTTTTAATCTCACGCAGGATAGGCCTCTTCAGACCTGCGGGAGGATTTGTGAAACACACATGCGCACACGCACACACACGCACACACACAAAGATGATTTACTACTTCTTGTAGCAAGTTGTTTTAAGCGGAAATATAACACAATGTTATTTAATTTGCTGCTGGTTGTTTTCTTACATGACACATCTTTTCTATTATTCTTGTTAATGTATAGAATACCTGTATATGTAGAAGGTGCCAAAATCAGCCATTCAATAAAATTTGTCTTGCAAAAAAGGAAATGACAACTTAAGAGACATTGGTTCTATCTTTGCTTTCTTTTGCCACAATTATTCTACTTCCATTTGCAAATTTTTGTGTTTTGCAATTTTGTCTAGTTCTTTCGCTTCTACTCTGCTGTCTCCAGGTACTGCCAGATCCACTATCCAGACTTTTTTTTGGTCTCTCTCTTATCAATAACTGTTACATCTGGGGTGTTATGGGGCAGGCACTTGTCTGCTTGAACTATAGAACCCCAGAGCACTTTAGCTTCATCTTTAGCTATTACTTTGCCTATTTTGTGGTTGCACCAGGTTTTTGCTTGCAGGAAGATGGTATTTATTGCAGATATTCTAATGCACCATCGTGGTGATGGAATCTGGTGCTGGTTGCAGAAGGGAGGGCTCTTTCAGCATGCCAAGGATTCAAAGCTGATTCGTCTTTTGGCTTCTTGAGAAAGAGCCTCTCCCTCCCCCAAACCATTACAAACTAGTTTGTCATGCCATTAGTAGTCTGTGCAGTCCTCTTGCAGCAGCTAACTAAGTGTCCACCATTTCTCCCACTTCTTTGTAGAAACAGCATTTGCTCTCTGTTGCTGTGTTCTCAGTTGTTGTATGGGCTAGTTCTTAAGGCTTGGTCTTGTGCAGCTAGAATTAGCCCCTCATAAAATAACGGGGCCATTAGAATCAGGGCTATCTGGATTTTGTGAGGACCCTTGTTTCAGAGGGCAGATGCAAAGAGAAGCAAAGAGAAGGCAGACTTCCAGGATCCCATTAGATCAGGGGTCTCCAACCTTGGCCACTTTAAGACTTGTGGACTTCAACTCCCAGAATTCCTCAGCCAGTTTTGCTGGCTGAGGAATTCTGGAAGTTGAAGTCCTTAAAGTGGCCAAAGACCCCTACATAACATTGTTTACTCAAAGGAACCCAGAGTACACCCAACACTGCAGGATCAAATTGGTTGGGCAGATGCTGTTGGAGACAGATGGTATCAGTTGTAAAATTGGGTGTGACTCACTTAATAATGGCATTGCTTAGCATTGCTTAGTTCTGGTCCCAATTGTCACAAGTCGAGGACTATCTGTATGAAATTTTGGAGCTCTTCTATAACCTGATGGGAAATGATCAGAATTGTATGTAATGTGTGAGGGAGGTCCTAGATCCGTGTTGGCGAACCTATGCCATGCATGCCAGAAGTGGGGAATCACACGTGCATACACAAAGACGCGTGGTGTGTGAGAAGGGAATCGCGCGTGCATGCCTTCTGGGTGCTGGCACGTGAGCTCGCACAGTTATCAGCACGGGAGCCAAAAAAGGTTAGCCACCACTGTCCTAGGTTGTTGAAGCTCCTAGAGGCATAATTGATTCTTCAAATACCTTGATCTTAGGCCATTTAAAAAGACATTGATTCACACCCTTTTGAATCCATTGTATATGGATACCAGATTATGCATTACTGCTATAAAATATTACGGTAGAATGCATACATGAGACTTTGTTAATAGGCAAGAAAATTACCCTGCAGCTCTTTCAGGTGCTAAAACAAAATTTTACACATTTTCTTCATGACTTTGATTGTCCTTACCTGTCTGACATGTAGGAATGTTGAAATTGAAATCTTTTTTTTTATAAAAAGTTTTTATTTTAAGACAAACATACAAACAAAACATAAAAACATAAAAAACCATCTTCCATTTTACAGTGTGTCAGTTGGTTACAGATCCTTTGTGTTATCCTTTCATAGTCATCACTCACAATTTATAAAAAAGATTATCATATTGTCAATATAAAACATTCTTATATATTTATCAATTATTATTTATACATGACTAAACTATTTCATCAATTATATGAGATATTCTCAATTTTATTATAAAGTTTATATTATACTTTCATCCAATGGTTATATATGTCTATATTATATTTTATATCAATCTATTAAATTTCTATTACAAAATTATATATTCTATTATATTACCAAATCTTTTTATCCAACCATTGAGCAAACAAATCCCATATCTTATAAAATTGTTTATCTTCTTGATCTCTAATTTCAAATGTCAATTTGCTCATTTCAGCACAATCCATTATTTTCTTCATAACTTCCTCCTGCATAGGTATTTTATCGTTTTTGAAATTGAAATCTCTTTAGAATGGTAGGCTAGAGGCAGTCCTCACTTTATGACCACAAGCAGGACTAGAATTTCTGTTGTTAAGTGATGTTGTCTTAAGGGAATCATCATGTGACCTCACCTGGTTTTACAACCCTTTTTGCCACAGTTGCTAAGTGAGTCATGCAGTCATTAAGAAAATCTGACTTCCTCATTGGCTCTGCTTGTGGGGAGCTGGCTGGGAAGGCCCCAAATGGCGATCATGTGACTCTGGGATGCTGCAAGCATTATAAATGCCAGTTGGTTGCCAAGTTCCTGGATCACAATCACATGACCGCAGGGGCACTGCAACCACTGGAAGTGTGAGGACCAGTTTGAGAATAAATCATAGGCACCGTTGTGAAATACCTGCTGAAGGGCTCTTCCTCATTCAGATGAGATAATTTCATCTCCCTTCTCCGGCTAGGTGCTGCCTATTTTTTTTTTATCCTTTTTTAAATGTCCAGATAAAACTCCGGTAGCAGCTGTCCAACATTTTTATTTTAAAAAAATACAGATAGTCCTCGACATACGCCAGAGTTTTTGTTGCTAAGCAAGACAGTTAACTGAATTTTGCCTCATTTTACGACCTTTCTTGCCACAGTTGTTAAGCGAATCACTGAAGTTGTTAGTAGCATGGTTGTGAAGCAAATCTGGCTTCCCCACTGACTTTGCTTATCAGAAGGTCACAAAAGATGATTACATGATCCAGGGACACTGCAACAGTCATAAACATAAGTCAGTTGCCAAGTGTCTAAATTTTGATCACATGACCATGGGGAGGCTGCTGTCGTAAGTATGAAAAATGGTCATAAGTCACTTTCAGTGCCTTTGTAACTTCAAACAGTTACTAAATGAATTGTTGTAAGCCAAGAACTACCTGTACTTGTGGTGCTGATTGGCATTTGAAAGTAAAAACGATGTCATTAGCTGGTGCTTTTTTAAAATTAAAAGTCTCTTTTTAAAAATGTCCAAGGTCTGGGATGGCAAAAAATCTTGCTGGGTATCAAAGGACATTAGCATTTTCTGCTATGCTAAGAAACCCAAGAAGCTACCATATATTAAATACTAATGGGCAAATAGTGAGGATATACATAGATAAGATCCTAATTTCCCCGCTGTCTTCACACATTCATGTGGACACCACACCATCTCTCACTTTCCAGTGGCTAGAAACATAGAGATGAGCAATGAGAAAAAACCTTGCTTTCCTGGCTCTAGTTTCTATGTTATTTTTTTTCCTTTCTGTTTTCCTATTGATACCAAGTTCCTGCACTTCAGCAAACTAGTCATATTCGTGTGGGAAGCACCTACAGTACAAAGCCAACCAAAATGATAGGCTGGGATTCATAGTTGTAGCAACAGATGGCCTTCCCCATATCAAATCAGGCTGTACAATCTGGGATGGGCCTAGCACACATGCTTCCGTACGCCTGCCCATCAGCTTGGGTGTAACCAAACTCAGTCCTTTGAGATGAAAGCAGAGAAAGTTTCCTTCAAGCTGGATTTGCAGACTCAACTTGATCCTTTCTTAGGAGTATTGGAAACTCAGCAAGATCTGAGGATCCATTCAAGAACTGCTTCTAAATACTGTATCCCTGAGTGGAGAATGTGGCATATGAGGTCATGGATGGTTTCTCTATAAATGCTTTTCTTGCTGCAGACAGCTTTCTGGTATGGATATATTATTTCATATATTCTATGTGAAGAACCTATGGAAGCCTAGGGTTTGAAGCCCAAGCTCATTTTGCTTGTGTAAACAGAACTTAGATAACTGATTTAAATATTTTTGTTGGTGTCTTCTTTTTATTATTATTATGCTAGAAATATATAGTGCATCCAAATACTATTGTGTTCCGTATTTGAAGGGTTAGTATCCTTTTTGTTTGTCTGAAATCAGAGAGATCTTCCTATGGCAGCTGTCCTGAACTAGGGAGCCAAACTGGTTGGGGTGCAGCAACAGCTGGCATGTGTGGCATTATAAATTTGGTTTGAATGGCATCCACCCTAGCTATGCAAGAGTTTCCTATCAGAAACAGGAAGGGAATGGCAAAGGTAGAAAGCTTCTGGCTCACCTGAGAAGTTTCTACTGCATGTTTTTATGTTAACTTTTGTTTCTTCTTAAATCTGACTTGTGCCATAGCCTTGAGTGGGTGATTTTAATATTTATACATTACACCTCCTATGTTAAGCAAAGCTTAACAATGATTTGTTTGCCCGTGTCTTGTACTAGGAAAAAGGAAAAATGTATTTTTTAAAGATGTGATTCATAGTGCAGGATAGCCCATTAAAAGAAAGTTCTTTTTTTTTACAAAGGAATAATTCATGTAAATGATAAAAAATGTGGGTAGTTCATTTAGTTCAAGTCTAATTATTTATTCATATAGGTAAGTTTAAGTGTGTTTATTATTCAATCACTATGGATTAAGCACCTTTAAAAATGTTTCAGAGAAAAGAGCTTCTGACCTAGTCATGGATGGATGGATGGAGAGCCAGGGCTGTAGGCAAGATCATGAAATCAACAAAACAACCTAAAAGAAGGCAGTGGCAAACAGTTTCTGTATTGTTGTTGTATTATGTCTATCTAATTATCAAAGATTTGATTACTAATTTATTTGAGATTTAATGTAATTATGCAAACAAATGTAATAAGTATGAGGTAATAAATGTATAGCACAAACAACATTAATGTTAAATAACACCAGTACATAAAACTGTTAAAACAATACAGCTCATTTTTTACATGTTGTTCCTGCCTTATCAGTTACTAGAAGGATGATCAGCTTCTGTTTGCTACTTATTCTAAACCAACCATGATTAGGAAGGTTTATTTTTTTGTTAAAATCTCTAGATTTAGTTGGCCATAAGCAAGTGCGGGATGGACCCAAGCATCGAATAAGTAGCATATCATGTATGTACCGTATCATAACAGCTCTTCTGGCAGTAAATGCTTATCTACCCTGAGGAAAGTCATGGTATTAAGTAAATAAATAACATTATGTTTTAATTCTTTGAAGATGGAATGTTATTTATTTACTTAACAGCATTTACAGCAGCATAACAGAAATCTGACCAAATGCAGTCATGTATATTCAATATACGTACACATACATTCACACACTCTATATTAAGAACAAAGCCTTCCTCTATTTTTAGAGAGACAATAAATTCACTTTGCTTTGGGCTTTAGTATCATTTTGCTATAGATCTGATAACTGAATTTGGGCCAACAAAATGTTTCTTTTTAGTTCTACAACTGTAATACAGGAAAAGCAGTAATCCTTATTATTCCCCTAAAGGCATTCATGTAGTGATACAGTGAGAAAACCTGTTTGCATGCCTGTTCTTTTTAAGTAAGCTTGTAAGCCTCCTAGATATTTTGGAAGCTGTTAAGTGTAGATGGCTTGCTATTCTTTGTGTAGATGAGTTTTAATGTACATTCTTGAAATTCAGGGAAATGGGGGGATGTGGATATTTTGAATACATAAAAGAGCTCTGGTTGATATACTGTAGAGGACTTGGTCTCTCATGATCTCTCTGCATAGAAGCCAAGTAAGAGCTTTAAGGAAGGAAACCTTTTCATCTGAATCCCTTTCTTATTATTACAACTCCCAGCAGGCTAAAAAAACCCCAGAAACTAATCTTAGTTACTGTAGTTATAAAGCAGAGTTAATTAGTGATGTGCAGGGAAAAATGCAGCTGTGGTTCTATGTGTGACGTCTTTTTCACGTTTTCAGATGTAAGAGTTTATTGCATATTTCCCCAGTCCAAGGGCCTTCAAACTTGGCAAGTTTAAGACTTGTGGCTTCAACTCCCAGAATTCTTCAGCTAACATGACTGGAGGAGGAATTCTGGGAGTTGAAGCCCACAAGTCTTAAAGCTGTCAAGTTTGAAGACCTCTGGCCTAGTCTTTCCCATCTTCTAGAGCAGGGGTCCCCAATCCCCGGTCTGTGGACCGGCACTAGGCCACAGCATGCCAGAAACCGGGCCACGCAAAAAAGCGAAGCCTCATCCATGGGATGCAGGCAGCATGCAAAACCCCACCCCCTACAGGCTGCGGAAGAACCTCTCTCCTCAGAACCAGTCCCTGGTGCCCAAAAGGTTGGTGGGGGGGGGGCTGTTCTAGAATGCACTGAACTGTCCTATTGTGCCACCTACTTCATCAAAAGTTATGAATGATAAACATTGCATACTGGAGAATACAAGGACAGGGAATGATCAGCTTAATCTTGTGCTCTGTATTAAATCTGTTCTGTCTTCATCTCTCTTTCCAGCCAGATCTTCTGAATTTCAAGAAGGGATGGATGTCCATATTGGATGAGCCAGGAGAGGTAAGGTGGAAGAATTATTAGAGCCCACCTCATCCCCACCTCTCCATTTGAAGAATTATTAGGACTCTACTTCTTACTCTTACTCTTCTTTTTCTTTCATTCCCACTGAAATAATGATTTCACAACAACCCCTTTTTAAAAACGTGGCCATTAAATAGACTTTTGATTTTTCTTCATAGTTAAATGTATTGCATTACAGAAGCTTTTGCTGTGTAACATAAATGAATTATATGTATCAGTAAAATACCAATATGGATACATGTCTTCTGTGATTCACAATTCTGTTGCATGTTTTTTGTAAAAACATGGCTGACAAATAAATTGGGATATCTTTTTTTCATAATTAAGTGGCTACACATGAGTCTGAGTGCTTTTTGAGCAGTATAGGTGTTGAATGGTCCGTGTTTTTGAGAATTGAAAAAAACATATTTTATCTTGCTGTTCTCCTTCGGTTGATGGTTTGGCCAACAGTGGACAAAGCACTGGTTTGTGCTGACAGACTCAAGTCTGAAGTACTACAGGGACTCCAATGCTGAAGAGGTAAGAGCCTGCATGGAATCTTTTGGATGTGGTAGTCAAGTATTCAAGGGAAGAGTACTGTATAATGATTGTATTTCCTTGGGGGGAAAGTAGAAGTGATGTGCTTATTTAAAAGTGACAAAGAAATGCACTGAAAAGGTAACTTGGGATTGCTTAGCTTGGAAATAATTATTGAACTGAAGTAGATAAGAGGAAGGAGGAGGCTCCAGTAGGCTGGAAAGGGTGTATATTGGAGATAGGAAATTCCTGGACTAGATGATTTGCATAACGCTTATGGTCTGGAGGTCTTTTCAGGCAGATGATCTAGATGGAGAAATTGACCTACGTACTTGTACCGATGTGACAGAATATGCAGTGCAGAGGAATTATGGCTTCCAGATACATGTAAGTGCTCAGAAATGAAATAAAAGTGCTTGGAAATGAAATAAAAGGCCATATAGTTTACTGAGCCCAGCAAGGAGTTCTCTAAAGTTCTTTAATTCTGTTGTAGAGAGATGCTTCTGTGTTGCCACCATAATGAAGTAAACACAAAGGATGGCAATTTAGCTTGTGAATTGAAATTATTTTCTAAACCACAGTTATAAAATTATAACAGAAAGGAATCCCAATGCTTACCTTTCTGTTTCCCAAGAGACAGAGTAGAATTGACCAAGCTGAAGTTTTCCAAATAGAATAGAATCCAGCTTTAGTTGCAGCTACTTGACTTAAAACTGTAATGGAGGGCATAAGTACAGTTGTGAATCGTTGTGATCTTAAGTTTCACATGACTGGACCTGAGTTTTTTGGCATTTTTTGCAATGGTTATTAACCAAACATGGTTGTTAAAGAGACCTGGAAGTAAATGCTGAAAACCAGCAAAAAAAATGCCATAAAAGTCATATAATATGTGCAAATGACTGTAAAGGTGAACCTGACCAGCCAGCACATAACCTTGGGGGGGATGAGGCCCTTGTAAATTCAAAATCAGGTTGTAAGTAGCTTTGGGGGGTAGGGATCCATCATTATTTAAAACAGTTGCTAAATAACTAGCCATAAGTTGAGGAATACCTGTAATACTTAATTTGTAAGGAAGTTCTTATGTGATTTTATCCTCATTGAAATCTGGCTGTTTCCAGAACTCAGACATACTCATAGGACTTGCCAGCATTTGGAGTTCTTGGTGCTCTCTGAGCTCTGTTGTCTGCTTACAGATGTTTCATTTCCTGACTTCTCGGTCAAATGAAACATTGCAAGCAAACAACAAAGCTCAGAAAACACCAAGGACGACACAGTTCAATCCTGAGCTACATATATTCTCTTCTGTTGCCAGTATACACTGCCCTCCATTTGGCTCATTACCTTTCCTATGTTGAAGGTGAACCGTAGGTATACTTGAGGTATATAATCAAGCCATATTTGGGGGGTTTCTTTTTTCCAGACTAAAGATGGTGTTTTTACATTATCTGCAATGACATCAGGAATCCGCCGGAACTGGATTGAGGCTCTAAGGAAGAATATTCGACCAGCCAGTGTGCCTGATGTCACAAAGTATGTGGTGCATCAAGCTTACTAATTATTAAATTATTAAATTAAATCTATAGGAATATTTCAGCAGCTGTGTTTTTCCAGCCTTCAGCCAGATATACATTCCTTGCTAGAATATGGTGTTAGAATGGGGGTGGCAGATCGATCATCTTAAATCTGGTGCTCTTTAATAGACATGGTGGTTGAGAATTGCAAGCAAAGCAAACATGGAGAACTGTGCTGAAGGTTTTGGTGAAAAACAGGTTTCTTATGGAGTTCAGCGGAGAAAACTGTTGCCCTTCAGTGTACTGTCTGCATTGGTCAATAGTTCTTTTCTAGATTTCAGAAATCTCTTTTCCCTAGCCCTGATGAGTTTGGATATAGCATCCTTTAAATGTTGATTAAGAGTTAGATTGCTGTGTTGGGCCTCTTTCTGATTCCCAAAAGTTGTCTAGTCTGATCCAATGCTATCAGTCTTAAATGCCAGCTCTTCTCTCCAACTGATACAGGTGAAAATATTTATTAGTATTATTCATCACATATGTTTTGTTATATTTCCAACAATCCAGTTATTGTAACTCCTTGAGAACTTGTTCCTCTTGAATTACTATGTGGGGTAATAGGGCTGACTGTACTTGGGTGGCTTCCAGATGTGGGTGTCATCTACAGTGAGATTGGAGATCCATTGTAGGCAGTTTCTGTGAACACGTTCCTGAATGGTTTCTACTTCTAAGTTTTGCATGACTTTCCTCCTGGTTTCAGGCTATCTGACCACAACAAGGAAAACTCATTCTGTAACAATAAATCCCCCAAGAGTTCCTTCCGAACGGAGCTGCAGCCCAACGCTGGAAGTGAGGTGATATCCAGAGCTGGCAACAGGAAGGCTGAAGGGCAGCAACAGGCTTTTGACTATGTTGAGTTATCCCCCTTACAACAGCGGTCAGCTTTAAATAAGGGGTCCCCTCAGCGGTCAAGAGGGAGCACAAGAAGTTCAGATGGAGCAGTCAAGCGGGAAGAGTTGGAGCGGGACCTGGCCCTCCGCTCGGAAGAGAGGCGCAAGTGGTTTGAGTCTTCATTCAGTGGGGGCCTGCAAACAGATGGCCCAGCAGAGAATGTTTGCCCTAAGAAACCTCAAGGGACTCCTCTTACCGAAGCTCAGAGGAGTCGGCTAAGTGAAGACATTGAGAAGAAGTGGCAGGAGCTGGAACGTCTGCCTCTAAAAGAGTCCAAACGGGTCCCACTGATGGTGCTGCTGAACCAGGGCAAAGGGAACCCTGAGGATGCAAGTGAGGCACTGGAGAAAGAGGTAGAGAAAAAGGGAGATGGGTGCTTTTAAAATTTGATAAATAAAATAAATAAAAATAGCCACTGGTAATGTCCTGAGTCATCGTGTGTGGGAGGAAATACCTCTGTCCTTTTCACAAGCCTGAATAATGCAAATGTGCACATTCCCTGAATTGTTTCTGCTATTGATGCTGACTCTTTGAAACCTATTGAAATAAGAAGGAAGGAGAAACATAAGCTTCTCTGTAGAGGTAGCACTTAGTAATAGCATTTGGACTTATATACTGCTCCACAGTGTTTTACAGCACTCTCTGAGTAGTTTACAATGTCAGTGTATTGCCCGCAACAATCTGGGTCCTCATTTTACCGACCTTGGAAGGATGAGTCAACCTTGAGCTAGTCAGGATTGAACTCCAGGCTGTGGGCAGAGTTAGCCTGCAATACTGCATTCTAACCACATGGCATGCCGTCAGTCTGGTGTACTGAGAACACTACAGTATTGAATAGGAAAAGACTCCCTTCCATGCTTTTAACAGTGTGCAAAGAAGATGTGCCAGTCCAGGTTCATTTTGAGTTTGGCACATTTACCAATGAAATTTCGATCACTTGGCCATTCCACCCACATAAGTCTGGCTCAGCTACAGTTTGTTCAATAAAACATGATGTATGGTTGACAAACCACAGTGGCTAGATTTTCCTGACACACTGAAGCAAACTGGAACAAACCATTAGTTTAATACAGGATATGAAACATCCATATAGCTATTGTGCAACTTTTGTGGTTTGGTCATAACACTAAATAATGTGACACAAACCAGCACACAGAGATCATTGGAATGGTTCTATGTTTCATTACTTAGTACTTCATTACAAAGTACTATGTTATTAACATAGTACTTTGAAGCTGTCTTGACCATGGTGGCCAGAGTATAGAGTCATCTGGATAGAAAAATGACTTTTGAATGTTGCCAGCAGCTTCAAAAATCCAAGGTCACATAGGAGTTGACTTCCATGCAGCAGTGATTATGATGTTTTGGAGCAGCAAAAATGTGGAAATATTAAGGGGTTTAAAATGGATGTACTGAATTGATGTATCAGCATGCTGGCATGTTCCTATGTCATAATATCAAGGGTGTGTGGATGGATTAAGGAGTAAGTCCATTTGCCTCTCCTGGTGACCTGGGACTCAGCTTAACAGAAAATTATTCTTTAGTGGTGGTTTGTTATTCTGCTGAATCATTTTTCTAACAGGTCCAAATCCTGAGGTCACAGCTGGAGTCCTTGCGTTCCCACAATGAGGCAAACCTCCATAAAAATGGGCATGTGCCCCAAGGATACATTTCCCAGGTAATGATAATAGCCCAACGTAATCTTTACATTCTCCAGCTTTTCCTTTCTCCACTCCAGTCGCTAACCAGCCAATGTTTTGGTAAAGAAATGCTGGGACCATGTCCCTCATTTTCCTATCTAAGCTTGATGTATCTGCAGTGGAGCAATGCCTTTAACATATGGCAAACATTGGAAAGGAAAGGACTTCTAATGCAAGCTCTTTCTGATTGTGCTGCTCTTTAAAGTAGGGATGGGAAGCCTGTGGAGCTCCAGAAGCTGCTAACTTTGATTTGCAGAACCTCTTGATGTTACCATGTTGGCTGAGGTATGCTGGTAGTTCAACAATAACTGAGGGGCTGTAGGGATTGAAACTGCTACCAAGTTGGCTAAAGTGGGTGTAAGCATGGGTGGGTAAGTAGGGTTTCACCCTATCCCATTTCAGTCTCAACCTGTGATAATAATTGTAAATGCCTTCTTGTCTGATATGGAGTGAGGACAAGGCAGGAAATGTCTATTTCCATGTTGACCAGAAGCCATTATGTTATCCATATCTGAACAGAGTGATTCTCTTGCATATTTATTGACCAGCTAAGCTTTAGTGAGAATGGACTCACAAGGTCCTGCATTGGGCAACAGTGCACTCTGCAATGACTCAAGGCAGTATTTTCAATACCGGTAGAAGGCACTCAGCTGTGGAATTTCTCCTGCACACAGTAACAGTTCCTACCAAATCTTGGGAACTTTTAGCACCAACTTTTTTTTAAAATTCGCATTTATATGCCACCTTTCTCCAGAGACTCAGGGGGGCTTACAATTTTTTTGGAGCACAACCCAATGCAATAGCCTTCATTCCATTGTATATGCATGCTTATTACTAAGCGGCATTTTTACAAAGTCAGCTTATTGCCCCCAACAATCTTGGGTCCTCAATTTACCTACCCCGAGAGGATGGAAGGCTGAGTCAACCTTGAGCTTGGTGGGATTCGAGCCTGCACTAATTGCAGGCAGCTGGAACTAAATGCTAGGCATTTAGCAGCCTGCACCACCAAGGCTCTTTTGTTGAACTTGAGTTCATTAAAATAGTGTGGGGGGGTATTTCTTTTAGCAATGATTACAGACTTAAAAATGAACAGATGGATAAAGTAACTATGACTTGTTGAAAAAAACAGTTTCAGACAGTAATGTACGTTGTTTTAACTTTAGCTAAGGCTATTTTGAGTGCTTTTGAGGCCAGGCAAAACTGTAACTCTAACCAGTGTGAATTGTCAAGTTTGCTTGGTGGTTGTACAACCAACAGAGAAAGTTGAAACCAAGGTTCATTGTGTGTTGTTTTTATAATGTTAAATTACAGTATAGCATTCCCAAATAATAAGATGGTTGAAGATACATATGGTTAAGAGTATTTGCCTTTGAGGTGTAGGAGTATTTACAGTTTATAGTGCAAAATAGGATGCAGTTAGTATCATCAACTAAATTATTTAATAAAGTAATTGGACAGGCTGAACTTGTTAACTGAAACTGTAAATTGGAGACCCTCTCTACTTTTTAAAACTTCTTTTGTTAACTTTATTTTTATTAAAAAATATTTCAGTTCTTATTATAGAACACTCTAAAGCTTTTTAGACCAATTATAAAATCATTTTAAAATATAGCAAGATGATGATTATGGATAGTTTAATTGTCTATTGAAACTTGAAATTGCTATGCCTCTCAGGGTCATTATACATTGGAGCAGGCTATAAACACTAGACTAAACACCTGATACTTATTAACAATTTTTAAAAATAAAATGAAAAAATATGGAAGGTACAAGTTACAGGCTAAAAAAGTCTAAAATGTAGAATTGATTTTTTAAAAATGAAACCCAAAGATAATCCTCCACATACTCCTATTGATACTAAGACATAGCATGTACTGTGACTCAGTATTGAGTTACTTATATTAAACTTAAATTTTACATTTACACATACATTTACAAACTAAAATGTAAAATGTTAATATCTAACTTGGTTACTTGATTTCCTTCTAACTTTGTTCATGAAATTTATTTATTTAGATTATATCAATAAGCACTAGGTGAGTTTTAATAAAATTAAATATTTTAAGACCTTTATCAATTACCAGTTATAATTAAAGATGAAAATGACTCTGCAACGCACATAGCTCAAACCCCAAATCTTCACCAGAAAAGCCAGTTCTGGTGGAAAGTTTTCACAACTTTCCATAGTGCTTTGGAGAGATGGAGCCACCATCAGAAAGCCTGATTCCAGACTCCCACTCTAATCTCAGAGAAATAGGACTCACCATCTGCGTCCCAAACAGCATAATGGAATAGTCTCCATCCCCACCCAGTTCTGAACTGTGACTCAAAGGACTGAGATAATCCATATGGGACTCTCTAAAATCACAATTCCACCCCTTCCTGGCTAATTAGCAGGAAGACCAAATTCTATTTTTAGGTCCCATAGATAGGCTGGACCCAAACTATATAGTACATACAGGACAATAACAGCATTGTCAGTTGTATTGTAAAACAGATTATATTGTAAAACGAATGTCTTAACGTGTAACCTGATAGAGCTGCAGGGTAGAGGTGCTTTTGTGTCTCTTTTTAACGTTACGTCCCTCTTAACTTTTTTGCAGTTATCTGTTCTCAGTGCTCCCCTTTGGCAAGCAGAGATGCATTTCTTGTCAATTCCATCACATAAAATGTGTTTTTCCATTCTTCTCTCCCCCATCCCTTCTAGGAGGCATGTGAACGCAGTTTAGCAGAGATGGAAAATTCCCATCAACAAGTCATGACAGAAGTACAGCGGCACCACCAGTGGGAGATGGAGCGGTTGCGGCAGGAAAAAGAGCGCCTTTTGACTGAGGAGGCAGCTGCAACAGCTGCAGGTAGAACCTACACGCACACACAAAACTAGGCCGTAATGCTTAGTTTTCTTCCTGTATATAATATAAAAAGGAAGAAATACAGATGCCTATTCTAGCCATCTATTTTTTAAATATTAATCCTTGTCTAATCATGTTGACGAAGATTTTCCATTTTGACAGTAGTGAGCCAGTTCAAAAGCAGAGAGAGAGAGAGAGACTACTTACTATCAATCCAAGAAAGTAGATTCAGATTTTCACTATAACAAAGTAATTTTTAATGACTCGTGCCTAGTACTTGGTACCTATTTCTTTTGTTAGTGAATTCCATTTTTTCCCAAACAGTTAAAATCCTGTAGTGCTGCCCTCTCTCGATGAGGAGAGGCAAAGCATGTACTTTGGTAGAAAACAAGCAAACATCAAAAACAGGCTGTAGTTATCCCTTTAAATGCCAAGGGCAGAGCATGTAAAATTTTGGGAAGATATGGTTGTCAACCACAATAATATTTTCAGGGTGGAAACAAGCAGAAGATAAGTTTTGACGACACAAATGGGAACAAAAGAAGAAAAGGCGAGGGGAAAAGGATGTGGAATTTAAAGGGAATTTATATTAGATATCTTATAATTAGCTTTGAACAAAGCTATAAAATTCTTGATAGAGATCCCACTAGAGAATTGGGGGGGGCTGTTACTTCACTTTTCACTGGTCCTTGTTCTCTACTGCCCTGACTCCTGGAAAAAGCAGGACTGGATTCATTGGTTTCCTGCCTTTCTGTTAGGCCATGCATTTTAATAGCTTGAACTTGCAGCTGTTGACTTGTTAGCCCTGGGCATCCTGATGTCCATCTTTAAAATATTTTTTAGTTATTTGTAATTAAAATGTATTTCAGTGTTGATAATCTTTAGGAGCTATAGAACTGCTAATGCATCCAGATCAAAACTGTAAAATCAGCAGATGTTTTAATTAGATATATACTGCCATCCAGCCTGTTTAGACAATTCAAATTCCTTTTGTAATAAGTCATTCTTTTTAAATACATTTTATTAAATATCATAAAATAAAAATACAAAAAGAGACAAAAGTTAGAAAACTGACAAAAATAGAAGTGCAAAGAAAGAAGAAAAAAGTAATGACTCTTGACTTACTCTCAATAAGATACCAAAAAAAAAAATTGCAACCTCAACCTTTTGCTTTACATTTTAGAACATCCCAGGCTATTCCTATAAGAAGAAAATTATTCTAATAATCAAACCCTAAAATTAAAGTATCATTTTTCCAGTTTCAAGTAAAAAGTCCAGAAGTGGTTCCCAAGTAGAGCTAAAACTAGATAAATTCTTCTCTTTAATTAAAACAGTTTGCCATCTTCCCTAACTCCATCACCTTTATTATCTGCTCTGCCATTGTGGAAATTAGCGTGTCTATCCATCTTTCTGCATATCAGGCTCTTGCCACTGTAAACATATAATTGCAAGGTTCCAAATTTTCTTTCAAGTTCTTGGTCCATCAAACCTAAAAGGAAGACTCCTGGTTCCAATTTTATATTTAAGAATCTTCCGAATCAAGATAAACTCACCTAATGAAGACTTCATATCTGTGGTTTCAAAAGTCTTTAATAGCTTTAAGATAGTCAATAGGCAGTTTGTTAGTGATTAGAAAGAGAAGTTTACAAACTTAGTGTCCTTTAAAACAGGAGTCTCCAACCTTGGGAACTTTAAAACTTGTGGAGTTCAATTCCCAGAATTCTTGGCAACCTTAAGACTCTGGGAGTTGAAGTCCACAGGACTTAAAGTTGCCAAGGTTGGAGACCCCTGCTTTAAAAGACTCCACTATGGTTGCAAGCAAGATGGCTGCTCTCATCAAGAAACCTGCTGTCCTGAATCTCCTCATGAGGAGCAGCTGTCCGGAGCACATGTGGCCAATCTCCCAACCTGTCTTTGTCTTGGCTGTAAGCATCACTTTTGTGAAACTCTCTTTAATTCGCCATACCATCACCAGTAGTCCAATAAGCAAATGAATTTCTCTTCAAGTAATTGCTTTGAGAAACCTAAGAAAAACCTCAAAGTAAAACCTCATTTGTTAGCAATTATAATTGGGAATATAAATATTTCTCCATATAATTGAATAACCTGATAATTCAGCATCCTTTTAATATTATGGCAGCGCATTTTGGTAAAGAATATTCACAATAATCAAATAAAATGTATAATCCACATATAATATGTTTAGCTTTAGTCTTCCACTGGATTTTTCTCCTTCCCAAGACAATTTAGTTTGGAATACATAAAATACATAAATTACAAGTTTGGCAGATTTTACTGATCCTTTCTGTGTCCTGCCTCTCTGCTCCTACCCTTCCCTTCGCTCTAGCAATTGAAGCTCTGAAGAAGGCCCACAGGGAAGAAATGAACAAGGAGTTGGGCAGAACACGCAACTTTCAGAAAGGGTTTTCAGATCCAAATGCGCTCCAGCAACAGCATCAGTAAGTGACAATTGAAAAATGATTGAGGGAATCTTGATTGGTGAATTGAGGTGGGAGATATAATTGTATCTATCAAAATGTTGATTGCTGTAGCATTTGATGAAAATATTTGGGTGCGTTTTGGGAGCAAATGGACTTCACCATCAATTTTTAAGTGCAATAGAGAAAAGAAAAATATAAAATAGCTGGAGAGTAGCCCTATTAATTTGTGTGTTCATTTAAATTCATTTGGATCAAATTCAATTTTTGTCCTACCTTTATAGTATGTCATTCTTTGACCCACCCCCTTATGCTTTTGGGGTGCATCCCCTCTAGCTCATTTAGCTAAGTGCAACCCTTTTATAGGAAAAGCTAATGACCTTGTGCTTTCAGTTTTCACTAGAAGCCATTGCTTGTTTTTCTTTCAACAGATAGAAAGATAGGTCAGAAAGATAGATTAGGTTTAGGTTTATTTGGACTTATAAGCCGCCCTCTCTCCTGAGAGACTCAGGGTGGCATACATAAAAAACAGAGAATGCAAAAGTTAAAACAAATTTAAAAAATATTAAATCAACGCCAGATAACCTTTCAAATTAAAACCCTGATCCCCTGTCAGTCCAGGCCGGATTGTAAGAATAACCATGTTTTGAGGTCGTGGCGGAAGGAGTGGAGATCAGGGGCCAGGCGCAACTCAAGGGGTAGTTGATTCCAGAGGGTGGGCGCCCCCACAGAGAAGGCCCTACTCCTAGGGGCCGCCAGCCTACACTGTTTAGCTGACGGTATCCCCAGGAGGCCCCGTCTGTGGGAGCGTACTAGGTGATTGGTATTCGTCAACGGAAGGAGACGTTCTTGCAAGTACCCCGGACCCAAGCCATATAGGGCTTTGTAAGTTGTTACCAATTAAATAGGACCCTTAAGGCCCTTTTGCACCATAGGTAGCCTAGAGAAGGAATTCTGGCAATTCAAAAAGATGCCCAAGCATATCAAACCTGGAAATGGGGATGTTAGCAGTAGGCTATATTTGTATGAATTAGCCTTTCAAACAGCTTCTGTCTCATGATGGTCACGTTTTATTCAGGATTTGCAAAATAAGATTCTTACTTTGGAGGGGACAGGCCAGATGGGGGAAAGACTAGCAGAGAAAACTTAGGTGGTGTTGATGGTAAAATCCTGATATCTGCTGCAGGTCTGATGTGGAGTCTCTGAAGCGGGAGTTGCAAGTGCTTTCAGAACAGTATTCCCAGAAGTGCCTGCAGATCGGGGGCCTGGTGCAGAAGGCAGAAGAGCAGGAACAAACACTGCAGCGTTGTCAACAGGAGGGGAAAGAGCTGCTTCGGCAAAACCAGGCAAGGGCTGATGGTGCTGTCAATAGCAGGAATTCTGAGGGAAAAACAGTGACAAAGTAGCATTCATGAAAGGAAGACAGTTGCAATCTCCTTAACTTAAAATTCAGATTAAATTTAAATACCAGTGAGCTTGCCATTCTTCTTACCTGGTGGTCCTTGTCTTAGCTAATTCTGGGAGATTTAGCAAACAAAAAATTGTGATGTCAGCCATAGACCTGTTTGGAATCCCTAAAATGCTGAGTCAAGTTGAGCAATAGAACAGCAAACACTATTGAGCTCTGGAAAGACAATCTTTGTAGAGAGCCCTGGGCAACATGCAGCCTAAGATGTTTCCTCTCAAGGCTGCACAATTGAAGATGGTAGCAGGCCATTGTGTAAAAATGGTGCAATTGTCCAGAGTCTTTTGTCAATATAAGAAGTTAGAAAGCCATGGTTTTGCTATATGTAACTCATCTTTTAATAACTTAAAAAGTTAAGAAATAAAAGGGGCAAAGCCAGAAACAATCTGTCTCCCTTGAGGACATTAAGTGTATTCCCTCCGTGGCCCTCGATTATTCGGGGAAAATGTTTAAATGGTTACCAGCTTCAAAAAGTCTTCCTCCACCTGTTACATTTGATGAATATGTTAAACTATTTCATCCTCATTCTTCCAGGAGTTGCAGAAGCGTCTTTCAGAAGAAATTGGCCAGTTACGAGACTTCATTGCTGCTCGGGGCGCACGTGACAGTGCTTCACACAATGAGAAGAGTTCTTGTGAGCTACAGGTAAGGAGGAAAGGTTGCTTGTTACTTCTTGCCTGTCAAACTTTGCAGGTTTTTTTGTTTCGGGTTTAATTTGGCTATGTAGTATTGTGAATGAAAACAAATGTCTGCTGAATCCAGAAGCAGATGCACACAGCTTTTGTGGCAACAAATAGCTCTTTTAAAAGGGAGATTGGGGGAATTGTAGATTAGCCAGCTTAATGTTTCTTCAAGACAATTGGTGGAAATGGTAATCAAGGACATAAAGAAAATCAAAAAAGGAAAATCAATCTAGATTTTGTCAAACTTGTAAGGTTTGGTTGAACAAACATGGTTGAGTAGCTCAGGTAAACCTAGCCACAGAAAATCAGTTTGTTTATGAACACTATCTACAATATTTCCTGCTTTGTATCAGACATGATTTTAGTCTTAGGGGAGTACATGGGCAACCTAATTTTTGCTGTCTTCTGAGGGCTGTATCTCACCCATCTTACCACATTGAAAGTGGTTTCGACAGTGGACAGTTGTGTTCTGATGCCCTTTCCATCTTTCTTCTGAAGGTGCTTCTTCGAGTGAAGGAGAATGAACTCCAGTATCAGAAACAAGAAGTCCAGTGTCTGAGGGATGAACTCCAAATGATGCAGAAGGTAGATTTCTAAAAGCAAATCAGAGTTGCTGGTTTGCAAGAAGTGCGTACGCACATAGGTGCAAACCGATCACTCCATTCCCTGTAACGGTATGCTGTGTTATCCAGAAAAGTAGCAAGCTAAAGAAATTAAAGGCATCGGGTAGAAAAGGAAACCCAGCTAAAGCTGTTTTGCACCAAATCGAATTCCCTGTATTGCCCCATACCTTTCTGCCCTGGCAAATCACCTTTGCTACCATCATATCCATGCCTTGCTTCATACTCTGGCTTTTATTCTTTAAATTGTTAGGCTCTCTTTTTTTGAGGATCTCTTCAAATCTCTATAAATTCTCAGTTATCCTTTTCCTCTCAACTTACTTCATTTTTTTTTGTAATTTGATTCTCATTGTTTATGACTAATACATTTCTTTCATACTAGTCACTTAATATTCAGCCCACATTCACTCTTAATTCTCCTTGATCTCATTTTATCATATTACATTGCATTCAACTTTATATTTCTCTCCTGATATACCTAACATAAAACAAAGTAGCCAAAAGCATGCTTATGTACAGCTATTGTCTTCCAATGAATATTCACTTCTTGCAATAGGCCTATCTACTATTTTTCTAAAAGCATTTGCACATCTTAAAATTTTTCTGTCCAGGTTCCCATCTTTAACTAATGTTCTACAATATTGGTGCACAAATCATATATTTGCCTTATTTTTTGTACTACTTGAAAACATTTAATCCATTTTCCCTGTTATTTTCCTTGCTATCCATAGCTATCTTTGTGTTAGATTGTGTATCACACCATCTAACATTTAGTTCAAATCATTCAACTTCTCAGCCAACACAATATCATCTGCATATTCTGGTTCATGTCCAGTATTCGTCTAACATCTCTACAAGTCCATAAATACATTAAACTACCAGGAAAACATCCAACATCCCTGTCTTACACTCCATTCAATACTGAATTATCTGCTCAGCATTTATTCTTACATATGCTTTGTTGCAATCATATACCACTGTTATTATATTCAGCAACAAACTCCAGCACAAATGATTCCATAATTCAAGTCTGTTGTATAATTAATAACGTGTACTTTACCTCAAAAGATGCCAGTGCCTTTCATTTGTATCCTTGCTTTCTATTCTTTCTGGACAATGGTACTTCCTTCCCCATGCAGGACAAGAAGTTTGCCTCAGGAAAGTATCATGATATCTACCTGGAGCTGAAGCACATCAAGCAACGGTCAGAACGAGAGATTGATCACTTGAAAGAGCATCTGCGCCTGGCCATGGCAGCCCTAGAAGAGAAAGAGATGCTGCACAACAATATTGGTATAAAAGACACATTTGCATTAAAGACACATGTTGTGTAAAGTAGAGCTAGCCAAGCTGCAAAGGCAGAAGGCATTGGGGCCCCTTTTATCTCTCAACAGCAGAGATGCACCTTGTATTGGCTATCTTGCTGATTGCTTCAAAATCTTTCTCCTAGCCTCCTCTTCTTTTTTCTCCCCTCTTCTGTATGCCAGAGGACAAACACATAAACTGCTTGTAGAAGGCTCCATGAAATCAGGTTGAAAGCTACATGTTGGTCACTGCTACTGTCTAGTCCAACTCAATTTCATTCTGCATCTAAAATAAGTTTATAAGCCAAGGATGTTACAGCTACAATCTATACATTGTCATCAAGACACTTTAAATGTTTTAGACTCCTGTCTTCCATTACCACTAGCATGGCCACCAGCCCTACTATGTAGCAAAGATACACTTTTTGAACATGATGTATTGTTCTTGATTCTACTTCTTTCTTTGTTCCATAGGTTAGTTACTTTTCGGTGCACCACTTTGGAGAATAAAGCAATGTTCCTGTCCAGGAGCACTGGGCGAGACTTTACCAAATAGCCAGCACATGCATCTGTGTCACTTGGGCATGTTTTGGGCTGGATCCTACTACTAGCACCTTTTTGGGACTTTATACATGAAAATAATTTTTATATTTTGGGGATGGGGTTGGGGTTATGTTTTAAAATCTTATACTTAAGTTTCCCAGCAGTTAACCACAAAGGCGGGTCAGCTATTTCTCCCTAACGTTCCTTTAGATCTAATTGTTTCTTCTCCCAAATATTTAGCTGTATTTACATTAAAAGTATTTATCTGCTTTCAGTTTTCTTCTAAATGGAGAAACAAAATCACATAACCCTCAACTTCAGGTTGTACAGTGTTGCTTCACAGCAATCCATGTTGGAGATACGCTGTGCCGAAAGAACGTTGTATTAGTTACATTGTCAGTGGAACTGCTTTGTCCAAAGACCATGCAGAGTTTATGTTTAGGATCTATGAGTAGCAACTGTTTTCAGAACAGAAGATTTTTTTAAAAGTTGATTAAATGTCTGTGCATCTCATTGTAAATTCAGTCTTCCTCTCCAAAAGTTGGGTTCAACTAATGTGTTCTCAGGGGGAGAAATTTTACTGCTGATGTTGCCAGAGCCAAACAATGAAGGTGGCTGATTTTCTTTTATTCCTGCAGAGTTAACTTAATAAAATCATTGACTACAGAAATGTGTGCTTTTTGCTTGGCAGTAGAAAGTATAAACGTTGAACCATTTTGCATTCCCCAAAGGTTGGCACTTCTTCTTCTTATATTATCATTATTGACACTTAATGCTCTTTGGAAGTTCAAAGTACTTTCCCTGTTTTCTCTCTAATCTTAGAAACCTTTAAGCAGAAATGGGGGCTGGGGGGCCCTTTATTTACATTTTGGATGATTTGCAATAGATCAGGGGTGTCAAACTCAAGGCCCATGGGCCAAATCCGGTCCACGGGATACTTAAATCTGGCCCATGGGGCCAGCCTGGGAATATGAAAGGACTGGCCCACAGTGCCTCTGGTGGCTAAAACGGGCCATGTGCAGGGGAGGGCGTATCACATTTTCACCCTCCATGGCCTCCTGCAGCACTCTGCCGACTGAAAACGGCCTGAAAGATGAGCCCAAAACAGGCTGAAAATGGGCTGAAAAACGGGCCCAAAATGGATTGAAAAACAGAGTAAAAAAACAGGCCCAAAAAGGGCTGAAAAACAGGCCCAAAACACCCAAAACCCAGGCCCAAAACAGGATGAAAACTGGGCTGATAACAACCGAAAAAACTGCCCAAAAATGCGCCACGCCAACCTGCAGACAAGAACTACAATGCTGATCCAGCCCTCAAAGAAATCCAGTTCGACACCCATGCAACATATCAAATACTTGACTCTGAATTGTTGGCAATAGCAACAAGAACAAATTTCCACTCCTAAATTCATCTGTTATAATCTCTTCTACAAATGTAGTTTTTCATTGTTTAATTAAAAGGAAGAGTAACTATAAAATCTATCTTGCTGCATGATAGGTAAACCACTAATGTTCCTGTACCTTAGGACTATTTCAATAAGTGATAGTAGCATCAAGTTGAATTTGGCTGGCTTGGAAGGCATGGCTTATTTTGTAATTGAATGGGACATTATCTCATCGTTTTTATTTTATTATATAAAATACGAAAAAAAGAAAAAATAGGAAATTAAGGGAGGGAAAGCGAACAGGGAAAAGGGAATGTGAAATACAAGGGAGAAGAAAGAAAAGGGGGCATTGACTTCCAACTCTTCCTAGCAAAGTACAAGATGAACCACACTCCAACCTCAACTTTTTGCTTTTACACATTAATATATAACTAGCCATTTCTATAACACCAAATCTTTCTAATCAATTAAGATCAAAGTTTCATTTTTTTCTTCACAAGCACAAATTCCAGAAGTGATATCCAAATAACCTATTTTCCTCTTTAAATAATCAATTTAACCATTCCTGCTGTATCTTCCTTGCTGGAAATAATGTGTATACACATGAATGGGATATTATCAGGAAATCTCAGAAGGGCAGACTCAAATAGAAGGTCAAAAAAACGTCCCAGAAGAAAACAATCCACTTCTCTCTTGTTGCCAAGAAGACATGTCATAAAATCACCAGATACTGGGCTCAAATGTGGAGATTCTAAACATCCCTCAAGTAGGAATGCAACTACATATTTATGGCAGTTACAATGTGCTCCCCAAACTTTTTCTTTCATTATCCAAAACTTTATCAGTAAATCCTTTTTACCGACATAGATAAAGCACTTTTAAGTCAATTTAAATGTCCCACTTGTGATTGGGTGATAGATTTGTGTGTTGTCACCTAAAGTAAAACCACTTTTACTCAATTTTGGGAATGTACCAAGGTTTGGAAAGTATAGAGTTAAAATGTCCAAACTTGAGTCACCCAGTTTTTGTTAATGGGTTACTTAGGAACTTGAATTTATTTCTCTGTTGTATGCTGAGCCCTCTATCAGTGACATAACACATTTGAACACAGAGGTTATTTGCAAACTAAAATATGCAGATAAAAATTCTACTCTTGGAAATCCGTTATAAAATGTATAGATGTATAATATATATATATATATAAATGTTTTGAATTTTGTTAAAATGTTATCAGTAATAAATATTCCAAAAATTACGAAAGATACTCTTACTCTTTCAGATATTCTCCCACCCATTTTTAAAAAAATGCTCTGCATTTAGTAGTCTTTGAATTAATTATATTACACAAGATCAAATTAAAAAGAAATATTGAGACCATCACACTATCATTCCATCATGCAATTTAGATAGTCCAAAATTGGTCTCCTTTTCCCATATAAAGCAAGCAGAGATGCATGTTAGAAAACACTTTTATCCAAGATTTTTCATGAGACCATTCCAGTAAATTCATAACATTTCTTGTATTTACTATCTCCCTCTCTCTCTCTCCCCCCCCCTCCTTCCTTCCCTCTTTCTCTCTCTCACACAAGCACACACAAAGCACCCTTCTATAATAATTGGCATATCAGGTTTCTCATTCACAAGATATGGCAAAATGATATATTAAAAATATAATACAGCAATTTCATGTGTGCAGTAATTTCATTTGTAAAAAAAACTGGTATTTCATAGCTACTTAAATCCTTTCCCTCTAAAAAAATTGACCTTGACTGAACCAAGAGAATATAGCATATATACTGGAGTCCAGCTAAGGAAGAGTTTTGTTTCTCCAACCTCACTCTGATTAACTATGGCTTACTCTATCCAAATCAAACATCCCATGGTCTTGAACTGCAGATTCCGCTGGCTGAAAGGTGGTTGTGCATCAATTTGTCGCAGCCATGAAATCCATGTAAGGGAAAACTTAGCTCTTTCGAATTATATTTGTAAGGTACGGCTGGGTTTTAAATAGCTAAAATTCATCTTAAACAAATCCTACTAAAAATTGTGACCCGTCATCTGAAAAACCATTATCGTTGCAAAGAGAGTCGCGTATGCGTTGCCCCCCACGCCCCCGATCCGGCCATTCCTCCGTTCCCTCATTCATTTCGTAACCCGTCCCTCCCTCGCAATGCCTTTCTACAGCAGCCGACGGGGTCTTTAAAGGATGACGCTTAAATTAAACTTAAATTTTGTCGTAAAGCAGCTGAGGAACTAAACGGCACGTGTGTCCAGTACCCATCTCTGGCTGTGGGAAACAAAGGAAAGGGGGGGCTAGCCTCTTTCGGGCGATGCGTGTAGTCTGTGCCGAAGAGGAAGCGTCTGCGACCATCCAAAAGCATTAGACTGTCGCCGTCCAATCGCAGGGAGGAGTCACATTCCTATTTCTTCGATCCTTCCAATGTTGGCACTGTCAAGTTAAGGTAGAAGCCTTCCTTCTCCGACTACATTTCCCACAAAACATTGCTCGCACGTTGTACGGCGGCCCTTTCGCCATACAAACCACTTTGACTGATTCCTTTCCCTCGGTAAGAATTAATCAGCTGATTGCTGAGAGCTCTTCAAAGAAACTATTGGCTATTGTCAACAGAGAACTGTCAACGCGATTACATCCCACAGGGCTGTTTAATCGCTGGCCCTTATCGCAATCCTTTTAAATTCTTCAGTAAATATTTAACACGGCTCATAGAAAAATACTTTCCTGAGATCCTGGCTCGTAATAAACACTAAAGAAGCAAAATCCCACTTTATAATATCAATAAATTAAACATTATTTCTTAACGTGCGGGGAAACATACTTTAGAATTTTATGTAACATTTTTATACTTTTTATGTCTTGTGAATCCTGTAAGTAACCTTCGATCTCACCGATTAATTTTGTATACCCTACTGCTATTTACAATCCTGGAATACGGGTAAATTTGAAATTTAATCTACTGGCGCAATCTTTTCCCCTATTAACGTTCCTCGCAGTTTTTCGGTATAATGAGTCAAGGGAAAAGACAGGGTTAAAAGAAGTTTCACATGAGTGTGTATCCCCCACGCACCTTTTTTTTTCTCAACTGTCCAAATTAAAAGTAGCCTGGATATTAAAAAAAATTATTTCCAATAATGTGCATGATACTGAGATAGCGATGAAGGGTAGAGATTAATAAACCTAGAGTCTAATCATTTGACAAAACAATAAGATTAGCAATCCCAATCTTTTTCCGCGATGTCGAAGTCAAAGCAATTAAATCGAGAGAGACGGGCCGGGGGCTGGGACCAAGGCCCTTCCCCACCCCACTATTGCCATCAACTTACTTGGAAGTCCTCGAGCAATATCGGGTGTTAGAGGTAGTAGAACAAGCTGCCTTGCGGTTTATTCATCTGTTGTATAACACCACCACCCCGCGTCATCCCCCACGCCACGGGGGTCTTTACTTTCTCCAAATCGAGGGACGCCTGCTTTCCCCCTTCTTTTTTGAAAGAGTCTAAGGAAGCTTCCCAAGAGAAAAGACGCAGGCATTGCAAAGGTGCTGACGTTTTGTTATTCGCATTCTACTGCTGCCATATAACTGCATCTCATGCTTTTGTGTTTAAAAAAAACACATATTGCTAACTCAGTTTTTGGAACTAAGAAGCGACGGGGTATTTTGGAAACGGGGAGAAGTGCGAATGTACTTAGATGTGTTTTTGGGCTGGTGTTCTCCGGGTTGCTAGGATGCCAGCTCGATCTTATAATTCCCTCTTTTAAAAAAAGTATTCAGAGGTGTGCTTTTTTTTCTTTTTTAACTTTTCCTCCCGAGTGTTTCCGATACCACAAACCGACACTTAGCAGCTCCGAGTCTTTCAGGTTGCATCCACGACGCTTTTCATTAATTTCTTTATTAACAACAACACTACTCCTGAGGGGAGAAGGGGGGAAAAACAACCTCAGTTCTTCCAGCAAGATGGCGATTGCACGTACATGTAGTCTTCCAACAGTTAAGCCCTCCGCCTAGGCTGGCAAATTAGGGTTAATTCATTTAGGGAAATGGCTCTTCAAGCCCCTGTCGCCTCTTACCCCTTTTCCTTCTCGAGAACTTATTTGGAGAAAGTGTATAAGTAAGAGGAGAGATTCCACCCTGAAAAGCCCAAACAACAGCTCGTATAAATCTCCACTGTTTTTTAGTGGGGGGCAAAATAAATCGGGGGGCCGGGGGTACGAAGGCAAGTTGGCCTGGGGTGTGGTGAGAGGGGTCTGAGATAAGTCGATAGTGGGGTACTTAGGAAATGGGGGTGTTGTGTCCCCCTCCCCTTTCCCTCTTATGTAGACATACTTATTATTTTGATCCCATTGCAGGCAATGAAGTGCGTTTTGGGGTAACGGGGGGCGAGTGAAGAAAGACCCCATTCTGCCCCTCTTCGTCCGAAGTCAAAAGGAAGGTCCAGATGCGTCCCCAAGCTAGGTGCCCCCCAACTCCAAGCAGGGGGCTGCTAAGTGGTCTTTGGGGGAGGGGATGGCTGCAAACTTCCCATGTAACAAAAAGGAAAGTTTTCTCAGCGCTAGGACTTGGGG
This sequence comes from Naja naja, assembly GCA_009733165.1. Classification (NCBI taxonomy): domain Eukaryota; kingdom Metazoa; phylum Chordata; class Lepidosauria; order Squamata; family Elapidae; genus Naja; species Naja naja. The sequence goes on along the minus strand of CM019154.1, from coordinate 24,198,864 downwards.
AGTGGGCGGCTGGAGGACGGGACCCACAGCATGGGGGGCGAGGGTCCCCCCAGAGACACCCCCAACCCGGGGGGAGCCGCTCCCCCCACCCTTCCTGGCCAGGTCTTAGCTGAGTCTCGGCTGGCTCGGGGCTCCCTGTGTTAGTTGGGGTCTGCTCCAGGGCTCCCTGTGCGGCTCTTGGGGCTCTTGGAGTGCCGGAACGGGGGTTTCCCGTTGGCCCAGGGGTGCCTCTTGCTTGTCGCTTTCCCTCTTGGCTGGACTCCACTCGGCTACTTCGCTAGGGGGGAGCAAAGGGGAAATGTCGAGGCGCCCCACTCGCACCCAGCGCCGTTTGGGGCGCCCTGAAGCGGCGGAGGACGGCTGCAGAGGGAGCCGGCCGCGGGGACCAAGAGCTCAAGGACCGGAGCAGCCGGCGGCAGTGGTGCGGAACCCAAGAGCCACGGGGAGAAGCGGGAAAAAGCCGCTTTAGGCGGCGGAAGAAACACAGATGTCGGCGGCGCGGCGCCATTCGGGGCCTGAACAGGCAGCCAGCAACCCTGTCCTCACCGCGGTCCGCGCCTGAGCGCTAAATACCCGGATGCGCCGGCTGCTGCCTAGAGAGCCAGACACAGAGCAAGAAGCGGAGGCAGGGCGCAGCAGAAGCTGTCAGAAGAGGTGGGGAATTGAGTCCCAGAGAGAGAGAGAGAAAAAGAAGGCAAGCAGGAGCTGGGCTTGGGCACAAAGCGGTCCCCAAGCCTGAGTGCGGACACCTGCTTCCTCAAAAGACTGGTGAAGCAGAAAGGCCTTAGCCAGAGCTGCTTCTCAGGAGGGGGCATTCCCGAGGAAGACTGTCGTGACCACGCCCTGCCACCAGCTGCCTGGAAAGACTGCCAGGAGGTGACATCCTCCTTGGGCATTAAAAAAGAACTCTTGTCAAAGAAACTGTTGGTGAAAGTTCAGTACATCTCAGCAGGATCTTCTGTACCACGCAGGCTGCTGGGAAGAAGTCCCCACGTGTCTAAAGAAAGTTTAGGACCAGCCCCAAGACCGGTGGCTTAGAGACCAGACTTGTCCTTCTGAAGGGAGACTGCGCAGCAGGATGACTGAAAACTCTACCACGGCACCTGCTGCCAAACCCAAGCGGGCCAAGGCAGCCAAGAAGTCCACGGACCACCCCAAGTACTCTGACATGATTGTGGCTGCCATCCAGGCTGAAAAGAGCCGGGCTGGTTCTTCACGCCAGTCTATCCAGAAATACATCAAAAGCCACTACAAGGTAGGGGAGAATGCAGATTCCCAAATCAAGCTGTCCATCAAGAGGTTGGTCACAACAGGTGTCTTGAAGCAGACCAAAGGTGTCGGGGCTTCAGGTTCCTTCCGCCTGGCCAAGAGCGATGAACCCAAGAAGGCTCCAGTCAAGAAGGCCAAAAAGGAAGTCAAGAAGGCTACAACACCCAAGAAAGCCGCTAAGCCCAAGAAAGCTGCTGCCAAGTCCCCAGCCAAAAAGCCTAAGCCTGCAGCAAAGAAAGCCAAAAAGAAGCCTGCACCTGCTCCAAAGAAAGCCAAGAAGCCAAAGACTGTCAAGGCCAAGCCGGTGAAGGCCTCCAAGCCTAAAAAAGCAAAAGCCTCCAAACCCAAAGCAAAGTCCAGTGCAAAGAAGTCGACCAAGAAAAAGTGAGGGGCAAGTTTGGGACTTATTTCTTGGAACTTCTTGACCTCTATTCTGTAAATAGATTTCTTCTTTATTCTCTACTCATTTCTATTGCAGCTTTATAAAGACTGAACGATTCTTGCCCTATACTTTAAAAAAAAATTCATATGGAAGCTACATTTGGGGTTTGGTTTTGTTTTTCTATTGTAATTTGAAAGAGATCTTTATGTCATTATTTTATTTCCCTTCTCTATTAAGGTATGCAATACATGTGTCTAAGCATGAGGGAAGATTAATGAGGGAAATCTTAGTGTTCTTATTTTTGGAGGAAAATTTGAGAAATATTTGATGGAGGGGATGTGCTATGGGTGGGCCTTCTTTAATTGGACCTCAACTGAATATACACACAACTGATCATTGTAAGTGGCTTTTAAGAAAAACAACTTTGTTTTATCATGGATAAATAAGCTTCCAATTTAGCTAATATGGTGGATGATTGTTTCTAGACCTAATGAAGGCTGGGTTGGTTGAGGTTAATAAGCTTTCCACTGACTTCATTCTTTCAGAGGGGGACTGCTATTTGCAGGGAAGATTGAAATGGGGTCAGTGAAAAATACTGCAAATATTTGAATTTCTCCCTATTAATATTTGTACATGCCGGCCACATTGGAGTAAAGTGAAGATGTTACTTCTGTTCCTCAAAAGAGAATAGAAATAATCAGGAGGGGGTGTGTTCACAGACTCTGACCACCATCTGATTCTGGCAATTTCAAGAGAGTGTTACAAAAGCTATCTTACCTGCTATTGGAATCAATAGGATGCCTCCCAATTCTGCAGTAACTGCCATGTAAAATTACAACTTTTATATAAGGAGAATAATCTACAAGATTCCTCCCAACCTTCACTTTTAAATTATGGTTTTTGAGGGTAAGGGAGGAAGAACAAATGTTAGGGGATAATAACACAAACGTAGCCAATATTGAAACTAGGAAGCTGTATACAATTATTGCTAAGGTTTGGAATGTTTTTCCCCAAGAGGGGAGTGAAAAACAATTTTAAGTACTCCAGATTTTAAAAATTAAGTATGCTTATGTTTAAACAAAAGAAAATTCTTATAGGATTGATATCTGATTGTTCATTTTACTTTGTATGTGTAATTTTGTGCAAGGAAGGTTTAGCTGTCTTTGTAATTTTAGGGTTTAAAATAAAATGTAAAACAAACTAACATTTTATTCATTTATATTATGTTGTGTAAAAATCATTTTTATAACATTGCAAATTGAGTTATATATCCTCAACACTAGACAAATCAAGAGCATTATTCTTGATCAAATATGTTAACTTGAAAGGAAAAAGGAGACAGTTCTTTGGTAATGAAAACAAAGCAGTCAGGAAAAAAAATGCTCAAACCTACGTTTCTCCATTCTGGTATTCTCCAGATACTTCTTTCCCACTTCTGCATCAAACATATCTGGGAAGCATGAGTTTAAGAAAGCTTTATTATAATCCTATATAGACATAGCATTGGTGGCAAATTAAGGAATTGGATATTTGACAGGTTGAAAAGAAGTTTTCATCACAGAAAAATCAATATAACTTCGCCACCAGATGTCAGCCCAACAAGACATAATCTCATTTTACTATGAAAATGTGTTTTACATTAAAAATATCCAATCTGCTATTTAGTTCTTTGTCTAAACCCTGTATGAACTATAGACAAAGTTGCATTTACATTAAAATGTGTGTGTGTCTCACAATTGTCTGCTACGATGTTGAAAACTGTTACATACTATCATAGATTGCAAACGCATTTGATATAAGAATCATCAGATTTCTGTGCAGGAATGTTCACTTTGTAGCTAAATCTTCACAATGGCTCCTGCCATTCAAAATTAAGATAAAATAAATGCAAATAGAGAAGAGAAATTGAAAGGAGGCATGCATCCATCTGCATTACTTTTCATATAATGCTACACACATAGCTGAAAATATGTGTTTGTCATTTGTCTTGTGATGCAGTTGGGAAAGGTGCATTCACAATCATTGTTTTAAGCCAGCATGCTTGCACTCACCCATCACACATTGCTGTAAATAGGTTTCTTTGAAGTCAGACAAAGTCTCCCAAGTTGAACAAGTCTGTTACTGAAACACAAACAAAACCCTAGTGTTTCCAGTTTGAAAAAAAAACATGAAAAAAATCTGAAAAATAGAATAGGAACAACTAACAGCTGAAATATAAAAACCTGAGCAGGTTTGGGGTTAACTTCCATCCTTGAAGATCAGAGGAAGAAAAAATAAAAGCCCTGTAAACTAACAATGGTAAACATAGATTATCAAAGAACAGTGAATATAAGAGCATATCCTCCTCCCAATTGTAGCGCAATTTTGAGAAATCTCATTTTTTCCCAAATTTGAATTTTCACTGTCAAATCCAGCTAAATAATGTTCACTTTAAACAATCCTAGTGAATGTTATTGTTAACATTTACAAGTTAATAATTGTATTATTTTAATTATAAAACCTACACTGATTTTCTTCTAATATGCAAACATTCTCCAAGCAGAATAAAAATATTCATTACATATAAGCAACATATTAAATTAGAACAGATCTAAAGAATAGCATAAAACCATGTGTAAATATTAAATGCAGGAGCAAAAAAGATCCTGGCATGTTGACCAAGTACTTCCAACCTTATTTGAGGAGTGTGGACTTTCCTGAGTCCCTTAACAAATGGGCTTTTCAGTTTCAATTTTTTTGAAACCAGAGGAACGAGATGTTCATAGAGCTTAAAATGTGTATTTTTCCTAATTTGTTCAAAGAATTCAAGGCAGACAAGAGAACAATGGGCAGATTTTAAACAACATATAGGAGACCTACTTCACAGCCTGATCTATAATTTTGCTTTATTAATGCATTGTTATAGGCATTTATTTTGCATGATATAAATATGTTATTCCCCCTCCCTCATTTGTTCTTTACCTTCTCTGATCTCTGTTGGGCATATGGCCAAGCCCAAAACACAAAGTACAATATGAAATGTAACAATGGCAAACATTACAAAAGAAAAATCAAATCTAGGTACAGAAACCTACAGCAATTGAAACGAATTTGGTTTCTATCAGGGAATTGTTTGGATTTCACATACTATTCCAAATCTCAAAAGCCAGGCAACTTTGTACAGGAAGGCAATCTTTCAAGTAATTAGATCCTAAACCACTAATTGTACTGTTGGAAGAAAAATCTTTCTGGGTTCAGTTCCAAGTGGGGAAAAAGACACTGGAAACATGGAGGCTGTTTGGAAGGTTTAATGGTGGACAGGACCACATGGCCTGGAGCTCCAGAGTGAAAAGGAAGAATGATCACATGCTTCAAGGTGAAGGAAGAGATCAAGAAAAATGGCTGAGGTGCTGAGAGTGCCTGGGTTTTATAACCTTTGTTGGGATTTGAATTGGAGCTTGTATTCTAATTGGTTGACAGACTCCCATGGGGCCATGCAGGGGCAACTCTGTAGGCTGTCCTGAGTTCCAGGCTTGGTTGAGCCTTGCTGGATGATGATGCACTGAAAGGGCTTTTGAGCAATTGCTATAGTTTTACCTGGAGATCTTTGTTATGTAAAGTATTCTAGCCCAGGCCTTAATGGCCCACCCATTAACAAAGGTGGGGGTGAGCTTCTGCTTCTGAGGTGAGTTTCTGCTTCTGAGTTTCTACTCTTCTTAGAGGAAATATTCTGCCTTTTTAATATTTCCCAGGATATTTCATTTTTCTAGGAGATGGGTGGTTGCTAACTTCCTACAGTACAATTGTAACCAGCACTTTGAATGGTCCCAGCAACAAACCAGATATGTCCTAGACATTTAAGCAGTATAGGAGTGCTTCCTAAACTGGGCAAAGTAGTTCTGCTTGAGACAAACTTATTCCTAATTCTTAATCCAGCATATATTTCTTTTGCAGAAGGGTTTCAATGGACTCTTACTACAGTACTGGTAACAGGTAGCATTTTTCAGCATAAATATCTATGGAGATTGTCTGTCTTGCAGGTCATAGTTGTCCCAAAGGTGCTTTTTTTTCAAAAGGGAATTGGACTATGTTTTTCTTTGAAGACATTTCGCTTCTTATCCAAGAAGCTTCTTGGATGAGAAGCGAAATGTCTTCAAGAAAAACCAAGTCCAGTTGCCTTTTGAAAAAAAAAGCACCTTTGGGACATTTTTCAGCATACAAGCAAGATATCTAGATCAGCAAGCTAGTTTAGGATGTGTGAGCAAGCTGTCCCTCTCTGAGATAAACTTTTTAAATTTGGAAACAGGGATTTCCTAGTCTGAAATCAGAACAGGATAAGACATATTTGCAAGGGTCATTCTACAAGGCGAGAAGTTTTTCTGCAACAGACATTCCTCTCCAATTTCCACCCATTTTATCTTACTCAACTGAACATCACATTAAAATCCCTGGTTGTGGATCAGTCAATTCCAGAGAATTTTCAGATTCTATATGGGTTTGTATTAAAGGAAAGGCACTGGCAATTTGAACTGATCCTACAGTATGTCCTGACTTCTATTGATAAGTTTTATATGGTGAATTGATTGTAGTTCTCAGACTGACTTCAAGGCAATTCCACAGGAGAAATTTGAGAGTAAACTAACCATGAAACTTAGCAAAGTATCTCTAAAGTTTCTACTTTGGAAAGTTTGCAGTTGGCAGTGTAACTTTATTTGATACAGGAATTTACCTGTCTGTAGAAGTATCGGCGCTCAGAGAAAAAGTTCAAGCACCTAAAAGCCCAGTGCTTCTGAGTAGAGTAAAAGGGGATGGATAGTCTTAATATATATTATATGCCATTTGATTTTATTTGAGAAATAAAGGTTGAGCACAGATAACAGGCAACAGGTAGCTTCATTATGCTATGTTCCATCTCCAGAAACATCCAGTAGCTTCAAAAGCCATTGCTTATATTCACTTAACAAGCCACATACAAGTAATCACGTTGCTCTAATCTGTTGTGTTAAACTCAGCAAAAACGAGATTCTCTTTTTCACAGATTTCAGTTGCATTAACTTGTGGAGGAGATAAGGGAATCTCATGTATTTCACAACAATTCTTACTACTGCATATTAACATTTTCAAAAGTTTTCATTGTTTTTCTAGCCAAACATCCCCTTAAACCAGTATTTCTTAAAGTGTGGCCCTAGGAGCCCCCAGAGATCCCCAAGACCCTCTCAGGAGTCTGTAAAATCAAAATTATCTTGAAAAATAGTACACTATTAAAATCCCATCCAATAATCATAAGAAGCAATAATGGCAGAAAATGCATCCACTTTAGTTTTTAATACAATAAATATCAATAAATATAACTAATACGAACAAAACTCTTTTGGGGTCCACCATAATTTTTGAAAGTGAAAAGGCATCCTAAGGGAAACAAAGTTTAAGAAACGCTCCTAAACAAATGAAAAATTGCGGACAAATCTGCTAGGTTAATTCTAAGCAAGTTAATTTTAAGTTAACTTAAGCAAGCTTTCAGGTTTCTTTATATTCTTTCCTATTAGGACTGCATTACTTGTTCCAATAATCCATCTGGCTATTTTTCATTCCGCTCCTTACCAATTTCAGTTCATTTTCTGCTCCGCTTTAGAGTCTCAGAATATCAGCCCCGCCCCTTAAGGTTTCCCTGTCTCTTTAATTAAATTCTGCTGCTTATTGGTGCGGCTGGAGGGAGAAGCCTTTTCTGTTCCCTGATTGGCTGCTCAGTCCGTGCCTCTTTATATGAAGCCCCCGCCTGTCTGATCTTCTCTGCCATTATCGTTGTGGCAAACTTTCCTTCGGAGCTATGTGGTGCAGCCAGTTCCTACGGCCCCTGTTTGTTCTGGGGCAGCGCAGCCCTTCGCGGGCGCAGTCTGCTTTGGCCCAGCTGAAGCTCCTGCTGGAGGGTGAGCTGGAGGGTATCCGAGGGGCCGGGACCTGGAAGAACGAGAGGGTGATAACATCAAAGCAAGGCCCGCATATTAATGTGGAAGGCAGCCGCGGAGGTAAGCCACTGGGAAAGAGAAAGAAAGAGAAACGGAGCTTTGGGGAAGGGGAATTACAGACACTTTTATTTGGCAATAGTTTCAGGAATTCATGTTTCACTTTCTTATTGAACTGACATATTTGGTAAGCAGAAATTAGACAATCATCTCATGTATGTTAATGATGCTGGTAGCCCTACAGGAAAACGAATTAAAAAAGACAGATCAAGTATAAAAGTTAAGATCTGAGTTACTTTTAGAGTGGCTAAGTGGGAAGATGCTTGCCTCCCACTCAGAACAGTGGTGGGATTCAAAAATTTGTACTACCTGTTTTTGTGGGCATGGCAGGGGAAAAAACCCATTCCCTCCCCATTCCTGGGGGAAGGGTACTGCAAAGTCCCATTCCCTCCCCACCCCACTAACCTGCTTTCCAGCTCCGTTCTCCTGTGCAGGGCAACAAAAGAAGACCCAGACGATCAGCTGGGACTTGGGAGGCAGAGAATAGATGGGGTTGGTGGGGGCCAGTCGGAGGTGGTGTTTCCTGATTCTCTGAAATACTCAAAATTTCTGCTACCGGTTCTCCAGAACTGGTCAGAACCTGCTGAATACCACCTCTGACTCAGAAATTTAAGAGTTCAACCCTGGGTTGAGAGAAAATTCATTCTGGATACTGGGAAGATGCTTGCCTCCCACTCAGAAGGTTGAGAGAGAGTTCAGTCCTGGGCAGTGGCTGTGAAGGAGTCAGGAAGGACTCAGTTCCACGCAGCCGCCCAGACTCTATACAGGGAGTTTATTTTAGGTTATTTTTCTCTTCCATGGGACAACCCCTACTGACTTTGCAGAAAGTGCTACATCTTTTTCTTGGGAAAGATCCTCCATGATCTTTCTAACCTAGAAAGGTTCAAACCCAATTATCCTTAGCTGTCCCTTGGGATGTCCAGTAGTCTTGAAAAATAATACTTTGTTGAATAAAATTCATCTTAAGGTCATGTAATACTGATTTGACTTTTTTTTAAAACCCTAGCCTGTTGATTTGCTAAAAAGAATCATCTAAGTTCTTATTGGAAACCATGTGCAAATTACCCATATTTTTCAGTGCCATTTTTCAATTGTAAATAAAAATTAGCTCTAGGAATAAAACTTTTTCTTTTTTTAAATAAACATTATTAATTTTACAATTAAAATAGAAAACACGTACATAAATGTGAGAAAGGAAAAAGAAACAAAGAAAAAAGAGTAGAAAGAAAAGTCAAGAAACAATTAAAAACAATTTCATCCTGGACAGTTTGTGGGACCTTATTTTTATCCTTATTTTATGCCATATGTACAATTAATCCTTGATGTGAATATATAATCACTACTACAATTATAATATATCTTTTTTTACAATTTATTATGTAATTTATCTTTGATCTATCTATTCATACCAGCAGTTCCAGCTATCATAATACATTGATGTTTTTTTTATCTTTTAATGCCAAAGTTAATTTGTCCATTTCTGCACAATTTGATATTTTTTGAATAATCATTTCCTCTGATGGAATATGAGGTTGTTTCCAACATTGTGCAAAAGCCAATCTGGCCACTGTCAAAATATGTACTATTGTATACTTCACTTTTTGGGGGAATTGTTTATTAAAGATCCCTAATAGAAAGAATTCTGGTTTAAATTCGATCTGTTCTTTTGTCATTTCCTCCAACCATCTTCTAATTTTCTGCCAATATCTTTGAGCCTCTGTACACCACCACATATGGAAGAATGTTCCCTCCTTTTTTTGCATTTCCAGCAATTCGGACTCAGGTTGGGGTGCATCTTTGCTAGTCTCAAGGGGGGAAGGTGCCATCTATAAAACATTTTATAGGCATTTTCCTTGTATGCTGCCAATTTTGTGATTTTATTATTTCTACTCCAGACCTTCTCCCATTCAGTTAAAGTGATACTACGTCCTATATTACTACTCCAGGCTATCATGTTCCCTTTGACAATTTCTTCCTCTAATTCTGTCTCTAGTAGGTAATTGTAAAATTTTGTTACATTTTTTTTTCTCTGGGCCTAATAGAATTTTGTCTAGTTGCTGAAGTTTATTATTGATTCCAAATTCTTTCTTATCCTGTTTGTATCTACTCCGGACTTGAAGATATGCCCATCGATCAATTTGTACTCCCTGGTCTTGAAGATCTTGCCACAGTTTCAAATTTCCTTGCGCATCCAATATCCTTATATTTAATCATCTTAGTAATGTCCAGATTATTTGGGTGAATCATCGCCTCCATTGTTGAAATCCAGATCGGTATCTTTAAATAATGTTTTTTCCTTATTTTCTTCCAATTAGTCAGTAATGAATCTCTAATTAGGTGTCTGTGGAAATATCTCTGGCTAGTTTTCCTGATGTCCCTCTGTAAGTCGTGTCCTTCTAGAACTAATAGTCTCTTATTAGTTAAGTTCACCCATTCCTTCAACCATACTAAGGAGGCCACACTATAGTACAACTCCCAGTTTGGAAGTGCCATCCCTCCCCTGCTCTTCATATCTTGCATTGCCTTTAAATTTATTCTCATTTTTTTCCTTGCCAAATGAATTTTGCGATTGTCTTGTTAAGTTCTTCAAAATACTTTTTGTGTACTTTAATTGGTATCATCTGAAATATATAGAGGAATTTTGGGAGAATAGTCATTTTAATTGTAGCAATCCTGCCTAATAATGAAAGTTGCAGTTTAACCCATGTTTCTAAATCCTTCTTTACCTGTTGCATTAATTTGTCATAATTATTTTCATTTAGTGTCTTACAATGTACCATATTCCTAAGTATTTAACTTCCTTCATCACTTGTAATCCCATAACCTTTTCTAATTCTAGCTTCTGTTTTCCTGTTAAATTTTTAGTCATTAATTTCATTTTCTTTCTATTAATTTTTAGTCCTGCAACTGCTCCAAATTGTTCTAGCTCGTTCATCAATTTTTGTCCTCTTTCTATTGGTTCTTCAATAAAAAAAAGTCATATCATCTGCAAACGCTTGCAGTTTATATTCTTCTTTCTTAACCCTTAATCCTTTTATACCTGGATTCTGTCTAATTTGCATTAATAATGTTTCCAACGCTAATATGAAGAGCAGAGGTGAGAGTAGACAACCCTGTCTAACTCCTTTCTCTATTTTTATTGAACTGGTATATTCCCCATTTACTATAATGTTAGCCTGTTGTGTGTCATAGATAGTAGTTATAATATTTTCAAATTTGGTGCCTAAATTCATATTATAAAGTTTTTGAATTAAAAATTGCCAATTTAAGTTATCAAAGGCCTTCTGTGTGTCTAAAAACATGAGGGCTATTTGTTTTTTGGGGTGGGCTTCATAGAATTCTAAAACATCTAACACTAATGGCAGCCATGGACCTGACCCAGGTGATTCAGGGACCCACTCATGAGGGGGGGAACACACTCAACCTTGTTTTTGTCTCGGGACGGTGGTGTAGTGATCTGGGGGGACGGGTCTCCGATTACCCTACCCCTGTCATGGACAGATCACTATCTCCTGCGGCTGGTCTTCCAATCGGCTGCCCCCCGCTGCTGGGATGAGGAGCCACTATGATAGTTCCGCCCCAGACACCTGATGGACCCGAGAGGTTTCAGACGGCGCTGGGGTTCTTGCCTCCCTCCCTCAACCACAGCCCGGTCGAGACCTTGGCAGCCGCCTGGCAGCAGGCGGCCTCAGTGGCCCTCGACTGGGTTGTCCCCTTGCAGCCTCTTCCTCGCCGAAGACCCCAGTTGGCCCCTTGGTACTCCGAGGAACTCCAGGGGATGAAGTGGCGGAGAAGATGCCTGGAGAGCAGGTGGAGGACCAGCCATTCCGAGTCTGACCATGTCCAGCTAAGAGCCTATATTAGGACTTACCTGGAAGTGATTAGAGTGGCGAGGTGTGCTTACTTCTCTGCTCTGATAGCGTCCGCTGATGATTGCCCTGCCACCCTGTTTAGGATTACTCACTCCCTCCTTCATCTGGAGGAGAGGAGGGACCCTCTGCAGGGCAGAGCAGAGGAATTTAGCTTACATCTGGCGGATAAGATCGCTCAGATTCGGGCTGGCTTGGACTCTGACTGGCAGGGTGCGGATGATGGAGTGGCGACGAGTCTGGCCGATTCTATCTGGGTTGACCCTGTCTCCCTGGATGAAGTGGACAGGGTCATGTGGAGGTTGTCTTCCACCACGTGTTTATTGGACCCGTGTCCTTCCTGCTTGGTTTATGCCTCCAGGGAGGTTACACGCGGTTGGCTCCAGGCAGTTGTCAATGCCTCTTTGAGTGAGGGGGTGTTTCCTGCCGCCTTGAAGGAGGCAGTGGTCAGACCCCTCCTCAAGAAGCCTGCTCTGGACCCAACCATTTTAAACAACTATCGTCCGGTCTCCAACCTTCACTTTGTTGAGAGCGTGGTGGTTCAGCAACTTCCGTTGTTCCTGGAGGAAACTGATTATCTAGACCTGTACCAATCGGGCTTCAGGCCTGGACACAGCACGGAGACAGCATTGGTCGCACTGATGGATGATCTCTGGCGGGCTTGGGACAGAGGTTTTTCCTCTGTCCTGGTCCTTTTAGATCTCTCAGCGGTTTTCGATACCATCGACCATGGTATCCTTCGGGGGTTGGGAGTGGGGGGCACCGTTCTATGGTGGTTCTCCTCCTACCTTTCGGGCCGCTCTCAGTCGGTGTTGACAGAAGAGCAGAGATCGGCCCCGAAACCCCTCACTTGTGGGGTGCTGCAGGGGTCGGTTCTCTCACCTCTCCTGTTTAATATCTACATGAAACCGCTGGGCAAGATCATCCGTGGTTTTGGGGTGAGGTATCACCAATATGCAGATGATACCCAGCTTTACATCTCCACCCCAAACCAAATCAGTGATGCTCTCTCTGTGATGTCCCAGTGCCTGGAGGCGGTCCAGGTCTGGATTGGGAGTAACAGGCTCCGGCTCAACCCGGCCAAGACCGAGTGGCTGTTCTTACCGGCATCTTGGTTCTCAGCAGATGTGCCATCTTTGGTCATGGGGGGGAGAGGTGTTGCCCCCTGTGGACAGGGCGAGGAATCTGGGCATCCTCTTGGATCCACAGCTCAGTTTAGAGGAGCAGGTGGGGGCTGTGGCCAGGGGGGCTTTTGCTCAGGTTCGGCTGGTTTGCCAGCTCCACCCTTATCTGAGCCGAGATGCCCTTCGAACAGTCACTCATGCGCTCGTCACTTCCAGAATCGACTACTGCAATGCTCTCTACATGGGGCTGCCCTTGTGGACCACCCGGGGGTTGCAGCTGGTGCAGAATGTGGCCGCGCGGGCTGTGATGGGGGTGTCCTGATACTCCCATGTTACACCCCTCCTGCGCGGCTTGCACTGGTTGCCGGTTGCCTCCTGGGTTGCCTTCAAGGTGCTAGTAATGACTTATAAAGCCCTATATGGCTTGGGTCCAGGGTACTTGCGGGAGCATCTCCTGCCAGCGTCACACTCCGATCGCCCTGTGCGCTCCCAAAGGAGGGGCCTCCTTGGGATTCCATCGGTTAGACATTGTCAGCTGGTGGTTCCCAGGGCTAGAGCCTATTCTGTGGGAGCGCCCACTCTGTGGAATCAGCTCCCTGTGGATCTCCGTTGGCCCCTGATCTCCGCTCCTTTCGCCAAGACCTGAAGACCTGGCTATTTCAGCAGGCCAGTCTGGACTGACCCGGGGGTTGGTTATTTTTAGGGGTGGGTTATTTTAGTCATTTATTTAAATTTTAATTAATTGTTTTTAGGCTTGTAGTTATTTAATTATTTTTTATTGTAATTTGTTCGGTTTTTAAAATATTCGCCGCCCTGAGTCCTTAGGGAGAAGGGCGGCATACAAGTCTAAATAAATAATAATAATAATATTCTTAAATTATTCCTAATATGTCTGTTTGGGAGAAATCCATTTTGATCTTCATGTATATGCTCATTCAAAATTCTTTTTAATCTGTTTGCTGTAATGGAAGCAAATATTTTATAGTCAGTATTTAACAAGGAAATTGGCCTATAATTTTGTATATGTCGGGAATCCAAATTTTCCTTTGGGATCAGCGAGATCAATGAGTCCGGCATCCTGGCTGCCAATAAGATGTCGTTAAAAACTTCTACCATGGGATATCCGGTTTGAATCTCTTTGGTGACGGATGCAAAATCCGCAATTGTGCGCGGTTTCAGTCCATGCTTCGCTGCCAGAGACCCCGAGCCGCCTGGCTCCAGGGTTAAAACCACCCCGTAGAGGTGGTGAAGACAGGGGAGCTGTCGGCTGGGCAGAGGAGAGCCGCATCTCTCCTCCCCAGCTGGACTTTCCCTTTCCTGAAGGCAGCACAGCGGTGGCCAGAAATGGCCACCTCAAAGAAGATCTCAAGCGGACAAGTTTGTGCAGGAGGAAGTTGTTAAGAGAAAGTCCGGTGGACCGGGCTTGACATGGAAACATCCACTTAAGATACCTGAATTGAACAGTGGGAAACAGTAACAATTAAAAAAGAAAGATACTAAAAGCGGCGTGAGAAAGTGAAAAATCAGTTTGCCGCTTTTTTTTCTCTTCTTCTCTGATGTCAATTGCTTTGAATGACAAGTAATATTGGGAAATGAAAAGCACAATGAAAAGACATAAGTACACTTGGGCACTAATAGGCTTTTTTCTATAGCTGTAAATAAAGTGCCAAGTGATAAAGACCTATTGAGAGACTTTAAGATCTCTTTTCTATAAAGGAAGAGAAAGGAAGCAACAGAGGAAGAGGGGAAAACGTGAAAGGAGGGTGAGGTCTGGAGGCTGAGGATTTGAGGATATCACCCGGACTTAAAAGAATTGAGTGTGGATTTGTAACATTGGGAAAAGACACATTCTAAAATACATCTCAACTGGAACTTTGTTGCAAGCCTAAACCCCTGAAAAGTGAAAGTGTGTCAAAGAAGTAAGAAATAACTTTGGATATCTGAAGGACTTTTGGTCTTTTGAATAGAGGATATTAAGAGGACTAAAGTTAACTGGGGATTGTTTCTAAAAAGAAAGGGGGAAAATCTCTCTTAAAAATGTCACTCCCCATGGAAGAATTAAGAATGTTATTTAAACAACTCAAAGAAGAATTGCAATTGATAAAAATGGAGGTTTTGAAATATATGCAACAACAGGAAATATCGGTGGAACAAGAAGGGCGGAAGAAAGAAGAGGAAGCCATCTTGAAGGATCAAATAACTGTTAAAAAGCAAAAGGGGAAAAAAGGGAAAAGAGGGAAGAGAGTTAACAATTTAAGATTTGAAGCAATAATTTAAAAAGTATAATTATAATATCACAAGAAAAAACCAAAAGACAGGATTTCAGAAGGGAGAATTAGTTAGAAAAGTGAACAGCAAGGGAAGAGAGGAAAAGGGGAGGCAGGAAAAAAAAGAGGAAGCTGTAAATGGAAACAAGACATACAGAAACAAGAGAAGTATACTAGGTTCAAAGAATTTGTTCACCTTTTGGGGCATCGAGATAATGGTTAAATAAACTAATTAAATTAAAGGGTACATGAGATTATATTAGAAATAGGTAGAAGTTAGAAGTTTTAGAGGATTAATATGATGTGTATTTCTTTTTTTTTCTTTAATATGAAAATATTTTAAATGGGAATGAATGAACAAAATAGATATGGTAATTAATGGTTGAACTGAATTGGAATGGGAATAACTTTTTTTGGCTACAATTGCTATATACATCTATAACCTTTTTATTTTATATTGTTAAAAAGCGTAATAAATAAAAATAAATGTACCAAGCAGAAATTGATTGATAATAGAGACTTTATTAAATAGAGGTGTAATAGAAATAACGATGTTAAAGGAGAAATAAAAATGTTTAATAATTGGTTAAAAAAAAGACAGGGTATTATCCTCTGAAGTAATAATTATAGGGTAAAATATGTTTTATAAGAAACACAAGATTGTAAATGTGATAGATAAAAGTGTATTAATAATTGAGTGAAAAATATGGGGGGGAGAATAAAGGAAAATAGTATAAATTGTTATGATAAATGGGATAGAATACAAGAAATGAATAAATAAATTGAAATTATATCTGTATGGAAAAGGGAAGGTCCGGACACACACTGTTCTCAAAAGAATAATTCTTATGTTTTTGTCTGTTTGTATTAATGTAATAATGGTCTGTCTATACTGTATATTTGTTGGCTGGGAATGGTTGTGGAATGATAATACGAAATGTAGTAAGAAAAATTAATCTGCAAACATGGAATATTTTGTATTTAATGAGGATGGAGAAGATGAGACACAATCTACCGGCACATTATATACTATGTTTGTATTTTTGTCTAAAAATAATAAAAAATATTGTTAAAAAAAACAAACTTCCACCATAAGAGGTCCTATTTGTTCTCCTATTGCCTTGTACAGTTCCCCTGGGATCCCATCTGGTTCCAGAGATTTACTATTTTTCTGGTTCTCTATTGCTGTTTTCAATTCAGACCAAGTAATATCTTTGTTTAATAGTTCTTTCATCTCTTCCCCAATTGCTTTATCTTTCATTTTATCTAAATAGTTTCTTATCCTTTCCTCCTTAACCTCCTCCTTTTTATATAAATCTTCAAAGTACTTATGGGCAATTTCTTTTTTCTGTTCTATCCCCTGTTGTGTATCCCCATTTCCATCTATTAGTTGGTAAATCAATCTTTTTTCTTTCCCTTTTTTAAGTCTCTAGGACAGCCATCTCTCTGGCTTATTGGCATGCTCAAAATAAGCTTGTCTAGTTGTATTCAAATTTATAATAATTCTCTCTTGTTCAATTAAATTCAGTTTATGTTTAGTTATTGTCATCTGATTTTGCAGTCTTGAATCCTTTGGGGTACTTTGTAATTGGGTTTCTAATTCCTTAATTTTTTGTTGTAATTTGTTTTGCTGGGCATATTTTTCTTTATTCCTCTTGGCATTATAAAAGATTGTTATACCTCTTATTACTGCCTTCATTGTGTCCCAAATATTTTGTTTCGTAGTTACTCCATTATTATTTTCCTTTAAGAAATAGTTTAATTCCTCCTTAAGCAGAATAAAGCTTTTTCTAATGATAAAGTTAAGTATCTTCAGATGCAGCTAATTAATCACACTCAAACCATACTATCAAGTGAGAATATTTTTTCATCAAATGTATGATGAGAAATTTAGTATAGTCAGAATTGTTTTCACAAAACATCAAAAGCTGCTCTAAAATGTTAATGCTTCCTCCTCAGGAATTCCAGAAAAATTGTTTGTGCCCAATTTTAAGGATTAGATTGTCCCATAGGCATAATTCCACCTGCTAATTTCAAACCACATTTATCATTTTAGTCCCTACTCCTTCCATTTAGAAGCAGCATTTTAACTCTTTAGTATTTTAGTATTTAGTAATTTGACCTGTACTGTGTAATTTGAGAATATATTAAAAAGTATTGGTACTTGGAATGTTGCTGAACTAGAAATCAATGCACGGATTACAGGCTTTTGGGTGAGAATTAACCTGGTGTATAAATGTTCATACCGCTTCCATGGCTAATGCCTTCCCCATCACACACATATGAACACTGTTGCGATGGTTGAATTGAGAAAATTGGAATAGGTGGGGAAAGTGAAGTCGGGATAGACATTTAAGGGCTTGGATCAACTTTTTTGAACAAGGCCATATTATATTTAGAAGAGTGAGTTTGGGGTAAATATGGGGATTCATGTTTTTTAACAATGATTTCTTTTGGTAGGGCTTTCTACTTTAGTTTTCATCTATTTCCAAGATTTATTCACAGCACAGGATCTTAAAGTTTCTTTAAGCCCATTAGTGACAAAGGTGGTTCCAAGCCAACAAGAAAGGGATTCAAGTGTGCATATTTGGGACCTTAACTTACCTACCTTTGGAGTAGATTAATACTATAATTTAGCTTTGATCTTGCTATTCTCATGATTAATCTATGCATTCATATCCATAGATCTGACAATCCAAACAAAGATTCATTCTCCCATATTTGCTAGTGTAAACAAAGGGTGTTTTTAGTAACCCAGTAGGCCTGGACCTGCATAAACTCTATATGCAATTTTTTTTAAAAATCAAAACCTGCTTGAGGAAGATCTGTACAGTAATGTTTTTCTTAAGAGTCTATCTTCAAATATTCAAATTTCAGACAAGAAGAGGCAAAATGATGTTTGATAGAAGTCCTGACAAGCAGAAGCTGAACAGAATAGGTTAAGTGGACAAAACTACCTCATGACATAAAGTAAAATCATATATATCTACAATTTAAAAATTGAAATATAACATATTTCTATATATAATAGAAATGTAGAATTATTTAACAAACTGCATATGTCTGGATTCCTTGTGCCCAGTTCATTTCGTCTTTATATTTATTTTTATTTATTTATATTTGGATTTATATGCCGCCCCATCTCCGACGGGACTCGGGGCGGCTTACACAAAAACATATACATAATATAAAACTTATTCCAAATTTACCTAATCCAAATAACTCTAAAATATTAAAATCTCCCAAAATTAAAAAAAAACCCAACCCCGCTCAATCCAGGCCGGCCTGTGAAAACAGCCAGGTCTTTAGATCACGGCAGAAGGAGCACAGGTCAGGGGCCAGACGCAGCTCCAGGGGTAGTTGGTTCCAAAGGGTGGGCGCCCCCACAGAGAAGGCCCTCCGCCGACATTGTCTAGCTGACGGCACCCCCAGGAGGGCCTGCCTATGGGAGCGTACCAGGCGATTGGACCTTGATGCTGGTAGGAGGTGCTCCTGAAAGTACCCCGGACCCAAGCCATGCAGGGCTTTATAGGTTAACACCAGCACCTTGAATCTTACACGGAGGGCAACTGACAACCAATGCAAACCACGCAGGAGGGGTGTCACATGGGAGAATCGGGCCGCTCCCATCACTGCCTTCGCGGCCGCATTTTGCATCACCTGAAGCCTCCACATAGTCCTCAAGGGCAGCCCCTTCTTAATACATGTAGTCTTCTTACTACATGTCATTTTTTTTGCAGATATCCTGAATTTCTGTGCCAACAATTACCTTGGACTTTCTAGTCATCCAGAAGTCATCCGTGCTGGACATGATGCTCTGGAGAAGTACGGAGCTGGCCTCAGTTCTGTCCGCTTCATCTGTGGAACACAAGTAGGAAGGCATAGGAATGTGGATCTGTGTAAAAGCTTTCATTTTATAATTCAATTAATAATGCCTTATAGCACTATATTTGCAGAGCAAGCATTTGAAAATTTGATTTTCCTTAGCAGTTGCTCTGGAGACCATTTTTAAGAGTTAAACATTTTCAAAAGCAAGACAAGGTTCTGTTCTATTATTTCTTAGGACTGTTCAGTTTGGAGGCAAAAATGCTTTGGAACATATGGGGTACTCCCATAGCAGTATCTGCAACTTTTTGAAGGAGCTGCATCTTTCAGGATCCAATCTGGTTGGTCACTGGGACCAAAGGTTTTGTCTTCTGACTTTTGGACTCATGCTGGAACCCATCTTCAGGGACTTCTGTCTAGTTAGCTCTCTCTAGTCCCAAAGCCAGACCCAGATTGGATCCTGCAACATTATCCCTGGACATGTATATTCACCTTCATTCATCTGCTGCATCTTGAATTGAATTGAATACTTTATTTGGCCAAGTGTGTTTAGACACACATTGGATTTGTCTCTGGTGCAGAAGCTTCTCAGTGTACATGCAAAGCAACAGAATAATAATAATCAAAACAATACCAATAAGAGGGGGTAGTAAAGAAGATAATAAGGATAAAAAATACTACAGTCATACTACATGGGTAAATACATATAGACATTTGAAAGCACTGTAAGAATTAGTGTTCAACAGAGTGATGGCATGAGGGGAAAAACTGTCCCTGTGTCTAGTTGTTTTGGCCTGCAATGCCCTGTAGCACTGTCCTGAGGGTAGGAATTAAAACAGTTTATGTCCAGGATGTGTGGGGTCTGTATATATCTTCCCAGCTTTCCTTCTGACCCAAGCGATATACAGGTCTTCTATGGAAGGCAGGCTGATTGCAATTCTATAGTTACAATTTCAAATCTCCCAGGACCTTTCTCCAGCTATAGTACAACCCCCAAAAAAGACTTGGCTGAAGGATTTGCAGGCAGTTGTCACATACATGCCCCATTACACACTGAGTAATTTGTTTTGCCTTTTAATCCAAAGCAGCACACATCCCTCACATATTATGGAATCTATAATTTTATATCAAAAGTATTGAACTTGGGTACAGGAAGAAAGATAAAAACATGAAAAATATCATTACTAACACATTTCTGATGCTAGCTTTAGGAGCCTAAAGTTCATAAAAATTTGAGTTTCTCAGGATTCTATTATACACAAAGTCTGGATTTTGTGTTTTCTCATATAGTAGGTCTTTTTAAAGCTACTGTTATTTGTCTTGGTGGGATAATAGTTAATGCATTTGCACTTATTTGGATATTTATGAAAAGAAAACAGAGTTTTCCATAATACCAACCTTCCGTTTGGATTTGACTGTGTAGATATTGGGTCAGAAGCTTATTCTATGTGGAAAATACTGGTGGTCCTCGACTTATGACCACAATTGAGCCCAAAATTTATGTTGCAAAATGAGACATTTTTAAATGAGTTTTGCCCCATTTTACTACTTTTTATGCCACAGTCATTAAGTGAACCATTGCAGTTGTTAAGTTAGTGACCTGGTTAAGTGAATCTGGCTTCGACTTTGCTTGTCATGAGGTTGCAAAAGTGGATCACATGACCTTGGGACCCAGCAACTGTCATAAATCTGAACTGGTTGCCAAGCATCCAAATTTTGATCACATGACTATGGGGATGCTGCAACTGTTGTAAGTGTGAAAAATTGTCATAAGTCACCTTTTTCAGTGCCATTGTAACTTTCAATGGTCACTAAATGAACTGTTGTAAGTCAAGGACTACTATAATAAGTTACTCTTGGACATACTCTACTCATTGCAGAATACCTTATGCCACCAGACTTGAGGTTCTAGACTTAGAAAACCTAGAATTACACCGTCTTCGGTCTGATCTAAGTATATATATAAAATCATACATCGCAATGTCCTACCTGTCAATGAATACTTCAGCTTCAACCATAACAATACAAGAGCACACAATAGATACAAACTCAAGGTAAACCGCACCAAACTTGATTGCAGGAAATACGACTTTAGCAACAGAGTGGTCAATGTCTGGAATACTCTACCTGACTCTGTGATTTCTTCCCCAAACCCCCAAAACTTTAACCTTAGACTGTCTATTATTGACCTCACCCCTTTCCTACGAGGTCTGTAGGGAGCGTGCATAAGTGCACCAATGTGCCTACCGTCCCTGTCTTTTATTATATGTATCCATGTATTTATAACTATGTTTATACTTATACCTATTATCTTGTAAGCAATTGACTAATCAAATCAAATAAAATAAAATACTGAAATTGAGCATAATGCTGGAGGTATAGATCTATTAGGTAATAAATAACATATTTTCTCAAGCTACTACACTCAGATGTGTGAATTGTTTATGGCATAGTGCTGCTTATGACTCTTATCCACTTCGTGCAACAAAATGAGATTGAAGCAAATCATAATTAATGTGTGCATGCACTGTGGTTTGTATCATCAAAAATATGGATGTAGATTGTTCAACCTTCATGGGTAATAGTGGTAGCTGTGGCCATTTATGTTGGGATTTTTTCCCCTCTATTTTCCAAATTTTAGAATATACATAAGGAACTGGAGGAGAAGATCGCTCGATTCCATCAAAGAGAAGACTCCATTCTCTACATCAGCTGCTTTGATGCCAATGCTGGGATCTTTGAGGTTGTTAACTTTGTGTAAATAGGAGGTTGATGCAAGAAGGGGTGGATTACCCATCACAATTGTAAAGCAACCATATTTGCAGTAATTTCTGAATGATTCACTATAGTAGTGCTATTACAATAAATAACAAAAATTGCTCTGATCCTTCTACCATGATTAGACTCATATGATTTATGATATGATTTGATCTGGTTTAGTGTATTGTGTGAACCCAGCCAAATTTATTTATCTAATCATGGTTAAAACATGGTTTAGTGTGGCATAAGTATCTATACAATATTCCAGTAATGTGTATATGGAAATAGATGTAAGGGTATAGAGCAAAACATGTAAATTGATGTCAAAGGAAAATAAATGTTTTAAAAAACCATTTTATAATTTGTTATAATCTGTGCTATAATCTGTTATAATTTACATGTCTACACAATAATACAATACAAAAAAACATACCAACATTCCAAACAGCAACAATAAATGCCTTAGCACTGTTAGAATTCCCATTTATGATGGGATTATTTTTTATAATTGTTCTATTTGCTTTCTGGTATTTACAGGCACTTCTGACGCCCGAAGATGCAGTACTGTCAGATGAACTAAACCATGCCTCCATAATTGATGGAATCCGTCTTTGTAAAGCCAATAAATATCGTTACAAACATATGGATATGCAAGATCTGGAAGTCAAACTGCAGGAGGCACAGGTTAGTAGCTGGGTGACTCCTAGATTGTTCAGTAGTACAGTTCTCCCAAAAACCAAAGCAAAACAAAGTTCTCAGAATCTTTTAACTAGCCAGAATCCCTTGCCAATACTCTTTCTGCACAGAAATGTCGTCTGCGGATGGTGGCTACAGATGGTGCTTTTTCCATGGATGGTGATATTGCCCCATTAAAGGAAATTTGTGGCCTCGCTCAGAAATACAATGCCTTTGTTTTTGTTGATGAATGTCATGCCACTGGATTTCTTGGGCCTAATGGCAGGTAAGAAACTTTTACTTTTTTCTGATGGAAAGGATGTTAGAAAAACAGCTATATAGTGACTATATTTGTTGAGAATAGCAAATTAAAATTTGTTTCTATGTTGCTTTTTGTAAAAAAAACCCACATTTTTCTACATACAGTGTGTAGAAACACAGCCTGCTTTCTGACTTCTCACATCAAATCATCCACGATTTCTTAAATAAACTATGATGTCCAAAGCACACTGAAAAACAATAGCAATAGCACTTAGACTTATATACTGCTACACAGTGCTTTACAGCCCTCTCTAAGTGGTTTACAGAGTCAGCATATTGCCCCCAACAATCTGGGTCCTCATTTGACCAACCTCAGAAGGATGGAAGGCTGAGTCAACTTTGAGCCTGGTGAGATCTGAACTGCCAAATTGCAGCCAGCCAGCAGTCAGCAAAAGTAGCCAAGAGTACTGCATTCTAACCACTGCACCACCGCAAATATTATTGATATGATTTTTGGTCCGCAATGGTTGGGTTCACACAACAAGCCAAGTCAAGATCAAATAAAACACAGTATGATTTAGCATAATGTAGGTAGTTCTTGGTTAATGACTGTCTTGTTTAGCAACCATTTGAATGTCTAGTGGCACTGCAAAAATAGGTTTGTGACCAACTATCAAAGTTACATGGCTTGCAGCATCCCCGCAGCAATGGGTTGCAATTTAAGAGCTTGACAACAAATGTGATTTACAACAGTTACAGCATATCACAGTTACATGATCAAATGTGCAACCTTCATAGCCAGTTTCTAACAAGCTCTCAGCAGTATATAATAAAAACTTAATAACCAGAATTACGGACTAGAATGGAAGTTAAGTCATAAAAAATTTGATGGAATAGGGATCTGCTTAAAGGATGATGATAACAACAATGTGTTTGCCATTCTGCTTGTAAGATGACAACAAATACAATGCATTCTGTGCATTGTGTGAAATTCTGTATATAAAGGGAAGTATTAGCCTTTTATTTGTGTTTGCATTACCCTTTGTACATAGGTCAAATTTTTATCAGACTGTTTCTGGGAATTCTTTTGTGAATTGATCATGAGTGGTAAATAAGCATTCCTCAAAACGACATTAATCTTCTCCAATGCAAGTGCTGTTGAGAATAAGCACCTTTAGGTTATATATTCACTTTGAGGTGTACAATATTCAGATCCAAAGTGGGCAAGGTTCTTCAAACCCAACATGAATACCTTCTTTCTACTCCTTTAAGGGACACCTGACAAGTAGAGATCTGATCTCTATGCTGAATCTGAAGCATGTTTGTTCATTTTAGATCTGAATATACTGCATGCTGCTTGCCATCATATTTTGTTAGTCCCTATTTTCAAATAGATTCTTTTGAATACATCTCCCAATCCTTTCTGATACATAAGAGCTTTTTTATTAGCAAGAAGGACATGTTAGTTTGAAGAGTTCTCTGTAGATAGGACATCAAATTTATTCTGGAGTGGCTTCTTATGGTGTGTATACAGAGATACGTGGAAGACAATTCTAGATCTATTTGGGGCAAAGTCTTTTTAAGGGAGATTTAAAAAGCAAAACCATACAAAAATGTGTGTGCTATAGAATAGTCTTTCCTAACTGATGCCTTCCAGATGTATTGAACTGCATCAGCATCCAAGTTCTGTTGTTGAGTTGGACAAGACTGTAATAATGGCTTGTATTCTATTAGAATGTATAGGTTTTTCCTTTCAGATTAGATAGTTGTTTGTCTCTTTATCTTCTGAAAATGACAGTGAAAGAGCAAGGCTACATGTAAGATGCCAGTTTTGGATTGTTGTTACCTTGTCTTGAGTCTAGCTATTAAGGTTCTTTTCTCCCTGCAGGGGCACCGATGAGCTTTTGGGAGTGATGGATCAAGTAACTGTAATCAACTCAACGCTTGGAAAAGCTCTTGGGGGAGCAGCAGGTGCCAATTTCAGCTAATGATTTTAACATATCGTTTCTAAATCTCGGAAGCTTTGAGGAAAGACAGGGCAATTTATTTTCTATTTTAGCTTCCTAATTTATGCCTTGCTTTACATCATAAGCAGTTTTGCAGATTTTTCTGCTTCTATCATAGAAATAAGTTTGAAGGAGAGCATGGATTTATGGTCTTATGCTACAGCTAAAGACACCATTTTTGATTATTCCAATCTGGTGCTCTCCAGATGTGTTGGATACCAATTTCCATTATTCCTTGTCAGGATGGTAGGTTTCGTTTTGGGGAAGGCTGTGCAAAACAGAAGTTTGCATAAGAAAAGGCAATTGAGCTGTCTGGTCATAGTACTATTTCGATCCATTTCCTGGACACTTGTAGCTCCTGGGAATTTATCACGCCAAACTAATTGATCCACCAAGACCACACAAACTTTTTTATGAAAGCAGGAAGCATTTTGGACAAGTTTTATCTTCCCATATCTACGTTCCTTCACATTTGTTTTTCTCCATTCTAACTACCGGGGGTGGGGTGTCAAATTCTTTCACTGAACCCTTTTGAAATGAAATCTTAGCCAAGCCTCCAACCATATATAACTCTCTAAATACTGCCTCTGACAATATGTATGACCATTAGATAAAACTGGGTTAGCTGCAGGCCGCATTCAATCAACCAGGCCCATTTTTTGACATTTCTGGAGTCCCTTAACATTGGCCTGATGAAATTTAGCAGCAAACCACCAATGTCAACTCATAAAACATTTTGTATACACATTTTGTAGTTGACAACAGAAAGACTGGTTTTCTTCTAAGACTAATTAGATGGTTGAAGCTTCTGCCGCGAAAAAGCCTAATTGGAGAGCATGATTGATGACTCATGGCTATGGATGTTTTTTCATTGGATGATACACCCAGAGGGGTGGAGGGGAAAGCAGGATCAAGGGTGACAGTGAATTACGTATCTTAGAGTTGGCTACGCCCAGATTAGTGCCGGACATAGAATATTACCTTCAAATAAATCCTTTTCAGTTTTGGGAGGGTGGCTCAAAGCTCATGATTTAATTGGAGTAATTACCAGAACCCTGACAACCAAATAATATCTACATAATTTTCTTCAGGTTGAGGCTAAATGAGAAGTAACAAGTGTATTAAGCCACTGATAGGAACAACAGCCCTATTTTAACTGCAAGAAAAAATTGGAAATTCAGGCTTCACTCCATCCTATGCTGTCCTTAGCTTTCTACACCTACAGCCCCTTGCCATTCACTTATTCTTCCTGCGTCTAATGCGGGTTCCTTTCAAAAGTAAAGTAGAGAACGTGGGTACTCTTTTGGCTGAATGCTGCATTTTTTTTTGCACAAGTGTATGAATTATCAAGAGGAGCACAGACCGCCAGTTATGCATTGGGAAGCTTCCATGGGATCTTTGATCTTCACTGTCTGGATTATAAAAAAAGCAAAAAATACAGTGTGTCAGCTTCTTGGAAGACTCATTGGGGATTACTGGTTGGTGAAATGCAAGCCTTGGTGACTGTAATAGAAAAAATACTTTTTTCTCTTTGTAGGTGGCTATACAACTGGTCCTAAAGCACTCGTGGATCTTCTGCGCCAACGTTCCCGCCCCTACCTCTTTTCCAACAGCTTGCCTCCAGCTGTTGTGGGCTGTGCCTCCAAAGCTCTGGACCTACTCATGGAGAGCAATGCCATTGCGCAGTCCATGGCTGCCAAGACTTCACAGTAAGGGAGAATATATTGTGCCCTTCACTCTAATAATCTATCTAATAATAGGTTGCTCTACAGAGAAAGGGGGAGGTCTTCAAACGTGGCAGCTTTAAGACTTGTGGACTTCAACTCCCAGAATTCTTCCTTTAGCTCAGGAATTCTGGGAGTTGAAGTCCACAAGTCTTAAACTTGCCAAGTTGGAAGACCCTTGCTCTAATGTATGGGTTGCTTAACTGTTAGAATAAACCTATGTTTGCACTGCATGCTAAATCATAAACCATGATTAGACCTTAAACATAGAATGCCAAGCTAAAACTAGGAAAGTTTTGTAATGTCTTAGTATGATGCAGGAATTGAGAAACACGCTCTAGTCTAGAATTTAACAAATCAGCAGTCCTTACTCTGCACGGATTCCCTTCAGCAATGCATTTTTTAGCAATTGAACCTAGGTATGTTTTGTGACACAAATGGAAAAAAGAGGCTTGGTGGATAAGTTTATATTTTCATCCTGGTTTATCCAGTTCCATTAAGTATTTTTCAAATGGGAACTGAGAAATGAACTGAACTCTCTCTGCCTCAGACAACTGTACTCCCACTGAATTCTGTGAAAATACTTATAATTCCATATATAGCTCTGTCTCCTAAAAGTTGTATTCAGTTGACACTGATCTGATTTCCACAATTTTTCCTTATAGGAAGGATTTTTTTCCTGTTGCCTTCTGTTTTGATTTGCTTTTTCTATAATCTCATCCCAATCCTTGCCGAATATTCAACATTTTGGGCAAAGGCAATGAAATACCTTGTACCGCTGTGTCAGTTAGGTGAACTAATAAAATTTGCTCAGCTTGTACAAAACGTAGAACTTCTATGGAAATGTGGTAACATGGTTCTCTGGTTCTAGCCAGCCAGTATAGCTCTCCTCCAGGACGTTCCATTTCATTTTCTGATATTTCCCCACATTCTGTGGATACTGGCAGAGTTTTTATGTAGCTGCTTTGGTCTGTTTCATGAGAACTATTTTTTTCCTGTTCTTC
The DNA here is from genome assembly GCA_009733165.1 of Naja naja. Taxonomy (NCBI): domain Eukaryota; kingdom Metazoa; phylum Chordata; class Lepidosauria; order Squamata; family Elapidae; genus Naja; species Naja naja. The sequence continues at coordinate 24,171,696 of CM019154.1, read as the reverse complement.
CTTGGCCTCTTCTTAAAGGTGTCATAATGTGTTGAACCTACACATCCAATACTGACAGCACAAGTGCTGCTTCTCCTGGTCCTCTTCCTAATGATTTGAGATCAGCAACCTGGAATTTGGAGTAATTGTGCCTTCATTGCAAATGAGCTTTGAGTCCTCTTATGGTTAATTATGAGATGGGGAAAGCACTTCAGCTAGTCTTCTGCCTGTGAAGATGGGGGAAGAGAGAGACAACAGGAGATATCTTGACTCCTTAATGAGTTGTCTATGTGCATACTTTGCCAAAGTATTTTAGTTTCTTTGCAATCAACGGTAGGAAGGAGAAGAAGAGAAACGAACTGGTTGCTGGAGCCAGCTGTTGCCTAACTAAATAATCAAATATGCTTAGTTCTTATTCTATTTTCAGAGGTAGAACTTGTACCCTTATACCGCACATATTCTCAGTGGTTCTCACTTTATATAACTATTGGCACCCATCATCTGAATTCTCTTAGAAAGTTACTGTTCCTAAGGATTGAATTATTGAGATGCAATATGCGTTTAGCTTAAAATAGATCAAATGATGATTTTCCTCTGACCTGCAGGTTCCGAAGTAAGATGGCAGCAGCTGGATTTACAATTTCAGGCAATAATCATCCTATTTGCCCTGTGATGTTGGGTGATGCCCGGTTAGCTTCAGTGGTGGCTGATGATATACTAAAAAGAGGTAAATATTCTGGAGACGTTGGAGGCTCATACAGTATAATCTTATGTGATTTTTTGGGCCCTCAGAAGTTGGTTTTGGTGCCAATTAAATCATAGGAAGGCTTAAAGTTATCACTCTATACCCAGTATCCTTTAAACATTCTGTCATAGATATTATGGTCAGTAATAATCCATAACTTCCAGAGGGCATCTGTAACAGCCTACTTAAAATATTAGCACTGTGAGAAAAAAAGATGACTTGCAACCTTCTGCATTGAAGGCCATCAGAGTTGGAACCAGTGCTTTTCTGTCCCACTCAATTTATTCTTTAACAGAACAGGTAAATGAGGTTAATTCTTGGCAATTTTTAATTACAAATAGTTGAGCTACAATCGGGGATTCAAATTTTTAACAACCAGTTCTGTGGGTGTGGCTTAGTTGGTGGGCGTGGCTTGGTGGTCATGTTATTGGCTGGGTGTGGCCAACTCAATATCACTCACATCGAGGCATGAATCTCCTCGCCTGGCCTCTCATGACTGTGGGGATGCTGCAACAATCATAAGTGTGAAAAATGGTCATAAGTCACTTTTTTTCAGTGCCATTGTAACTTTGAATGGTCACCCCACACAAGCAAAGTACCAGCAAAGGAGGGGGAAAAAACTCCAGAGATGTTCCAGAGACAGGAAGTCTAGTCCTGCCAAGAATGTAATAAGGGTTAATGGAGAGGCAGTTTCTGTAAGCAACACCAGAATGTTTCCTTCCTGCCTTCCTTACAGGATTAGGCCAGTAATTTCTTCTAACAACCGGTTCTCCGAACTGCTTAGAATGTTAACAACTGGTTCTAGCAAATAGGTGCGAACTGGTAGAATCCCACCCCTGGCTACAATCATTTGTTCATGGCTGTTCGAAGTTATTATGGCTCTGAATCAAGGGAATTACGATCAGTCCTCAAAGCTCCAGCTATTACTGTGCCCCCACAACAGTCAAGTGAATAGAAATCAGTCACTTGGCATCCAGCTCATACTTATGAACAGAGAGAAGGGCTGTCCAACCTTGGCAACTTTTAAGACTTATGGACATAAACTCCCACAATTCCCCAGCCAATATTGCCAAAGTTGGACACCTCTGAATTAGAGTATCCCGCAATCATATGATCACTGTTGCTGACCTTCTCTGCACATAAAGTCAATGGGAAGCTGGCAGGGAAGATTACAAGTCATTCAGATAAGCCGTTTCCTCTCCCACCCCCACCAGCTTTTCTTCATACGTGCATTGTGCCCTCCTTCCCTCTTAGCTTGCTCATACTCATCGACACTCTCCTTCCCTGGGCCTTCCAGGCATGCAGCCATCATATCCCTTCTTCCCTTGCCATCTTGTGCTTACACACAGGCACCTGTCCACTTCTTACTTAGGATTCCCTCTGCTCCCCACATAACAACCCATGTGTCTTATGCTTGCTACGACAACCGGGACTGCTTGGATTGCCATCACTAAGCGATGCATCACACTTTACGATCACATCACTTAGCAACAGCAATCCTGGTCCCAATTGTCATAATTCAGCATCTGCCTGAGTAGAAGAAACATCTGAACTAATTGCTGCTTCTGAGAATTCTTCTATTTTCATGAATGAAATAGAAATTCCTTTTGAAAATTCATAGAATTATGGAACTATCAAACTAAGATTATCTCCGAGGTTATCTACTTCAGGGAACTAGATCCAGGAAAATTGATTAAGACATCTCAAGAAGGGTCCTTCTTAAAAGCCTTCTCAGATGAAGAACCTACAACCTTCCTAGGTAGACTGTTCCATTCTTGTACAGCTCTTACTATTGGGTAGTTTTGCTTATGTTTAAGTGAAATCTAGACACCTGCAACTTATATTCATTATTTCTGACTTTAGTATCTATGGAGTGGAAAATAATTCATGACCATCTTCCTTATGATGGGTCATGGCAAATATCAACTGAACTTTTAGCAATTCCCAACTTCTCTTTTGTCTCAAAATGATCCACAAAATGTGCCATTTTGTGATTTTGAAAGAAATCCTAAAATAATCTCTTAAGACATTGAATAGTACTGGAAGCCCAAGTACTTTAGAGCTGCTGGCTGATTTGGTATTTGCTTCCACCTTGGTTGATGAATCCTAAAGAAAGAGTGAAATTAGAATTACGGATTTGTGAAATATCCTTTTGATTTAGCTACTCGCTTCTGTTCTTTGCCTTCCCTCTTCCTAAAGCCATCTACACTTCCAAGAGCATCTGCTTCTGTTCATTCTCCTGCATTCTTTAGGACTTTGCTCCTTCTAAATTAGATTAGGAAAGATTCTGTCCTGAAGCCTGGAGTGCCAGTTGAAGCAGAGGATGCCAAAGAAGATTCAGCCGTGGTCTGCTACAGAAGCTTTCTAAGACTGGACACACCACAATGTAGCAAATCTGTACACAATGTTTTATTGCAGCACACACCTTCCCAACAAAAGGGTATTGTTCTGGGTCCTAAAACTATAGGGCTGGAATGGATCTTGGAGGTCTTCTAATCCAACCCCTTGCCCAAGGCATAGCTCTATCACTTGCACGTTGCTGTTGCCATGTAAATACATCATTAATACACAGTCCTTTATGCTTAGTCTTTTAATATTTAATTCAAACAAAAGTCTCAAATGTTATAAAATAAGAGTACAACCTTTTCCTTTTTCCAAAAGTTCTTACACTTGTTAGGATAAGGTGCTGCCTCAGGAGTTGTTCCTTTTCTAGTTGCTACCAAGCTCCCAGAAAGGATATGGACTCCCACCAGGATATGCTACCCACCATAGCTTGTGGCTCTAGCACAGGGCTGTGCAACTCTCAGCCTGAGGGTCGGATGCATCACACGCTGGCCACACCCACACCTGGTTTACAGGGGTGGGATTCAAAATTTTTAACCGGTTCTGTGGGTGTGGCTTAGGTAGTGGGTGTGGCTTGGTCATGTGACTGGGTGGACATGGCTTGGTGGTCATGTTATTGGCTGGGTGTGTCCAACTCAATATCACTCACATCGAGGCACGCATCTCCTCGCCTGGCCTCTCATGATTGTGGGGATGCTGCAACAGTCGTAAGTGTGAAAAATGGTCATAAGTCACTTTTTTCAGTGGCACTGTAACTTTGAATGGTCACTCCACACAAGCAAAGTACCAGCAAAGGAGAGGAAAAAAACTCCAGAAAAGTTCCTGAGACAGGAGGTCCAGGCCTGCCAAGAATGTAATAAGAGTTAACAGAGAGGCAGTTTCTGTAAGCAACACCAGAATGTTTCCTTCCTGCCTTCCTTACAGGTTTAGGCCAGTAATTTCTTCTAACAACCAGTTCTCCGAACTGCTTAGAATGTTAACAACCGGTTTTAGCGAATAGGTGCGAACTGGTAGAATCCCACCTCTGCTGGTTTAGCGAAAGAGGGCAAAGTCCTGATATGTCATGTGACAGCCGCCATGATGATGTGAGTTTGATACCCCTGCTTTAGCAATTGACTGATAGTCCTGTTGCCTACTTGTCATAGCTGCCAATCTCCAGACATTGCCTTCACCCCTCTCTCCCATCTGCATGCCCTTAGCTTATTTCCTTTTCTCCTCCACACCCACTCTGTCTTTGTGTTTGCTTTCATAGGCTAAAAACCTGGGTGGGAGGTGGCTGCCTCTGTAAATCAGCCTATCCTTGAAAATGCCGGATGTGACTCAATGATTACAGGCAGCTGAAAGACCAGCTTGGGTGCTTCTGAGTAGAGTGAATGTATGTATGAGGGAGATGGGAGTGGGAAGCATTTTTACATAGCTACCCTTCCCAAGTGCAGATAGCCATCCCAACTTCACTCCCTCATATCAGCGCAGAGCAAAACCAAGGTTGGACTAACAGCAGCACCATTCTTGTCATCCAACAGGCATTTATGTCATCGGCTTCAGCTATCCTGTAGTGCCCAAAGGTAAAGCCCGTATCCGAGTTCAGATCTCAGCTGTTCACAGTGAAGAGGATATTGATCGATGTGTGGAGGCCTTTATTGAAGTGGGGCGTAAACATGGAGCCTTGCCTTAAACGGCTGCAGGAAATGAACCGCGTCTTTCTACAACAGGAACCAAATGCTGCCAAATAACTCCTTAGATTTGCCAATGACAAGGATTGTGGAAATTACAGTTCCAAATTCCCCAGTTTACTTGCTCCTTTTATAAGGGTTACTTTGCAATAGTTCCAATGATGCAATGTTAATTGAAGGTTTAAGTTCTTCGAAGAACTGCAGTCCACTACTATGCTAGAAGATTGATAATAACAATGGCCTCTCTCTTGGTCAAAGGCAACCAGAGCTTACAGCACAAGGGAAAAGGTTGCAGGTTGCATAAAGTACCTCGTTCTGATTTGTGCCTTATGCTCAGGCCATTGTGCATTTTACCCTCTTTTTGCAGCAATCAAGTTGGAGGAAGGAGAGGGATAGATGGCTTTTTTCCTTCTCACCTTTGCACAAATTTCTCTTTATGGAAGCAGTTTCTTCAGATTGATCACTAGAGGGCATATTTGTAACAGGGACGCCAATGCGTAGTATTGTATTCATTGTTGTATATTCATTTTCCTTACAATATACTAAAAATATTAACAAACAATTCCTGGTTCTCTGTATTTTAATAGTCTCCTTTGTGTGTGTGTGCGTGTGTGTGTGTGTGTGTGTGTGTGTGTGTATATGTATATATATAAAATAAATAAAAGAAGTGGAAAGAGGGAAGGAGTAGGATGTGTTCTAAATGGGACAAAAAAGCCAGAGTACAAGCATGTTTGTAATGGGATAAAGCCAAATTTGATTTTGCAGCTCTACCATGTACATGAGATTACTATATCTGGCCTGTAAAGATCTGGACAGCAGTAAACGGCAACAAAGAAATATAGTGCTCCAGTCCAATAACTCTATATTTGTGTAGCCTGCATGTGGAATCCCTACTGGCACAAACCACTGTTAAGATTAAGAAGGAGGTTGGGTTCCCTTCTGTAAAATCAGACTGGCATAGCTATAAGATATAATGTATATATTTATAGGATATAAGAATATATCTGAAAGCATTGCCATTTTTCTTTTTTAAAAAGCAGTATTGACCACTCATTAAATTAGCATAAACCCAACCTTTTTCAGTCTGAACCAAAAATAAAATCTCTGCCCTCTCATGTTACATACATACAGGGATGGTGACAACCAGTGAGCCAGTTATAATGGCTACAAACATACATTCTGTGCTATCAATGAATTACATGAGGTACCTTTGGGAAATACATAGAAAAACTGGACATATGTGACTTTCCTATTTCTCACTAATCTGCAGTAATAACTGAGCCTTGGTGGCTCAGGCTGTTAAATGCCTGCTCTTAAGATCCAGCTGTCTACAATTACTGTAGGCTCGAATCCCACCAGGCTCAAGGTTGACTCAGCCTTCCATCCTCTCGGGGTAGGTAAATTGAGGAACCAAGATTTATTTATTTATTTATTTATTTATTAATTCGACTTATATGCCCTCTCTCCGAGGGACTCGGGCTGCTCACAACTAAAATAGAATACAACAATAAGTTACTTTAAAATATATAAATTAAAGCCGAATTAATATTAGTATTATTATTAAAACCCCAAAATTACGTAAACAACCCCAAGGGTCAACACTGCCCAGATTGTAAAAACAGCCAGGTTTTTAGCTCGTGGCGGAAGGTGTGGAGATCGGGAGCCAGCCGGAGCTCCAGTGGAAGAAGATTCCATAGAGTGGGGGCCGCCACAGAATAGGCCCTCCCCTGGGTCCCCGCCAAACGACATTGAGTCGCGGAGGGTAGCCCGAGGAGACCCCGCCTGTGCGACCGTACCGGGCGGCTGGTATTTGAGGCTGGGAGAAGTCGTTCTCGTAAATATCCTGGACCCATGCCATGTAGGACTTTGAATGTTAAGCAGCACGCCCATCCGACCTGCAGGCCCACACCTGAGGAGGGATTCACACCCGCCTATCTCCGGGGCAGGGACCGCCCTTGGAAACAGGGTCTCCCAAATGACAATAGCCACCACCCCCCTTCCCTGGGGTCGTGACTGGTGCAACACCCAAAAACCTGGGGGGCAGATGTCAACCAGAGGGACTCCACCCTCCGGCCCCAACCAGGTCTGGGTGATACAAGCCAGGTCCGTGGCCTCCTCCTCAATCACATCACGGAGGAGTGGTGCCTTATTAACCATAGACCTGGCATTAAAGTACACCAGTTTGAGCCCAGGGGTCCTGGATCCCAAAACCCCCAGGGGATGAGAAGAGGCTAAGGGGTCGGCGCGCCACAGCTTGACATAGCGGGGGCGCTCCCTAACATGATATGGCCCCCCGCCTCATCAGCTCCTACCCATTCCAACCACCCTGGGGATCATGGCCCGCACTATTCCGCCCGGAGTCCCACAGGCCCCTCATGCACCCCCAACCACGGCCCTGTTTCAGGCTGCACTGAACTCCTGTAATAGGACCCACACCCCTCCCACCCTTCCCTAACCCCCTAAGAAACCGAAATAAAAATTTAAACAGAGAAGCCCTGGGTCCTTTTTCCTTATCCCTCCCGAGCCCCGCCCCTACCCTTTCCTGCGTCATGCCATCTCTCCGGATTCCAGAATCCATCCTCGAGATAGGCTGATGATAAACCAGTGGGCCAAACCCAAGAGAGGGGAGAATTCCTCAGAGCCCACAATTCAGCTGCCCGAAAAGTCCATATGTTGGTACATGTCCCATCAATAAAGGGAGGAGCGGCCCTAGATGTAAGTGGTATGTCCTCATAAAGATCTTATAGTCTAACCATTGGCATAATTCAAAAACCACTGAGTTGCCTCCATCCCTGGATGCCCTCTCACGGCATTCCAGGGGCTGTTGGTCGAGCATCTAAGGCTGGCCACTGCTCTCTCACCGCTCGTGGCCCCCAGTGATTACAAGAGATGTTGCACCGCAGTTGAAGTTGCGCTGGGGAGGAGGTGGTACAACCCATCCCATTGTTCTCTCACAACAGTGGGTGGGTGAGCCAACAAAGTTCCATCACCCTCGCCAATGAAGACTAATGAGGGCGAGGGTGATCACATTTTGCAGTGATACCTCTTGGACTTTTGTTGTCCTGAGCAATAGCGAACTGAATAGGAAAGAAACAAGTATCAAAGTCTTAATCTTAATTCTTTCCATTATTGCAGCCTTCTGGGCTGTAGTGTGCTTGCTGAGGGGGTGGGAGGTCAAGGGTAAAGAAAATGAACACTTTAAAAATATTACAAAGTAGGATATTCACATACATTTTGCCAATGTTCATAAGCTATACAGTAATTGCAAAATTAGAATTTGTATGTATTCCTTTGAAGCAGCCTTGACACATGGCAACTGACTTCCTTCAGTTTTCTTGATAAGATTTCAGAAATGGTTTGTCATTGCCTACTTCCTAGGGCTGAGAGAAAGGGACTGGCCCATGGTCACCCAGCTGGCATGTGCCTAAGGCAGGACTAGAACTAATGGTCTCCAGGTTTCTAGTCTGATGCCTGTAACCACTATATCAGACTGGGTCCTAGAATGGATTATTGGCATATAAGTAGATTTCATGATAAGAAGAATGTAATAATATGGTCTATTATGCTTGTTTGGACTGTTATCTCAATTGCTGGAAAACATCTAATCTTCTATGCTCTGCTCTTATGATCATTATGTTGTGAGAGCCTTTGACTCAACAAGCCTTTAAGCAATCAACAATTATAAAACAAGACACAGGGACATCTCTTGAAAGAGCCACTCAGCTTCAGGAATTAATAATAGACTTAGCAGAAATTCCCACCTCACACTAGTTATGGACACTAATGTTCTGGAATGTTTATTGTGGAACCATGGTGGCTCAGTGGTTAGAACGTAGTACTGCAGGCAGGGGTGGGATCTGACCCGTGTAACTACCGGTTCGGTGATTTTACATTTTACGCTGCGCATATGTGTATATCATCATCAGCTAGCTGCCTGGAGAGCTGAGCAGCACTGCGCGTGGGTGCGCAACGGTTGAAAAAGCACTTTTTTCCTGCTTTTCAACCGCAGCTGTGTCGCGCAAAGCAGCTGTGGTTGAAAAGCAGGAAATAAAGGCCTGGGCAGGTGGGTAGGCCAAAACAGCAGCAGACATAGAACCGGTTCTATGTATGTTTTCTGTCTGCTGCTCTTCAGAGCAACCAGTTCTACGAGGTGGACAGAACCGGTAGAATCCCACCCCTTACTGCAGGCTAATTCTGCTGACTGCCGACTGCCAGCAATTCAGGTCTCATCAGCCGAAGGTTCTCAAGGGCCTTGGTGGTGCAGGCTATTATTATTTGACCAACCTGGGCTGTGACCCTTTGGGGAGGGTTATTTTTTAAATTTTTAATTTATTTTATAAATATTTGGGCTTATAATTTAATCTAATCGTTTTTTAATGTATTTATTGTTTCTTGTTTTTAGTTGTAAGGAGTCTTCGGAGAGGCATATAAGTTCAAATAATAAATAAATAAATAAATAAATGCCTAGCACTTAAGTTCCAGCTGCCTGCAATTACTGCAGGCTCCAATCCCACCAGGCTCAAGGTTGACTCAGCCTTCCATCCTCTCGGTGTAGGTAAATTGAGGACCCAAGATTGTTGGGGGCAATAAGCTGACTTTGTAAAAATGCCGCTTAGTAATAAGCAGGCATATACAATGGAATGAAGGCTATTGCTGAGCACATTGGGTTGTAGCCCAAAAATTGTAAGCCGCCCTGAGTCTTCGGAGAAGGGTGGCATATAAATGTAATTAAAAAAAAAACACCTTCCATCCTTCTGAGGTTGGTAAAATGAGGATCCAGATTGTTGGGGGCAATATGTTGACTCTGTAACTGCTTAGAGAGGGCTGTAAAACCCTATGAAACAGTATATAAGTCTAAATACTATTGCTATTGCTATATTCTCAAGTACTGAGACATTTTTAGGCAAGGTAGGAAGGTTCGAAATATAACTCTCAAAGAATTTGGAGTGCTTCTGTCTTATGAACCCAGAACTGTCTTGCAATGTTGGGTTTCTACTGCATTTGTAGGAAATGATTTAGGAGGAAGTGCATTTTGGCAGATCTGTTGCCTTATGAAGTCAACATTGGTTCCTGATAAGGTCCTTATTGTCTAATTTTTCATTAAGTCATTAAGAATAAGGAGTTCCTCTGGCCAGGGCTTTTCCTCAAAGCAGTATTAATGTGTTTTCTTCTGGAAAGGAGATGGCACAAATGTATTCTGGCACATCTCATGCTGCCTTCACTGCTGAATCATATTCTGCCTTCGTAGTGAGGCCCCTGATATCATCTACTGGCAAGAAAAACAGCCATCAGTCATTCTTTCAAGCAACGATACTGTTCTGCTTTATGAGGCAAAGCCAAAGAATTCCTTCCCCACCCTGCATGGATCAAACACTGCATAACATCTGCTTGAGCTTGATGATCTACATTGTCCTTGTTTTCAGTCCTAAAATACAAATACATTGAGTCATACAGACACAGAATAAAATAATATCAGAGCATTTCACCTTCCCAGGACACTGTATTGCAGACCTCAAAGTGACCATTTTAGAAGAACAAGACTTACTTTAAGCAACACTGAGCAAGAGGTTGCTAAACTCATATACATCGAAACATCTCATCACAAAGGATTTTTAACACTTTGCAATTAATTGATAACATACTGGCAATCTATCTCACATGTAACAAGCCATTCAATCACATAGGTAAATTGCATCAAAATATCACCCAGCTTTATAAAATTGGCCAGACTGGTTCGGAGAAGCCAGAGAATGTTCTTTTGAGATGCTAGAAGGTTGGATAATTTAGCAACTTTCATGTCATTTCAGACATACGCCATCAATTATGTAACTTTCTTGAAGGTTGTCAAATTATTATTGTGATATCATTCTACCCAATTAGAAGTCTCAGGGAACCATGTAGATAGTACTACACTGTATTGCACTTTGTTGATTTTATACAACCTATCCCAATTCCCAGATGCATCATTTAGGTTCCCAGACATGGGATGTATTTGAAATGAATACATAAAAAGGAAACCAGGCCAAAGGAGGTTTTAGCAAAGCAGGAATCTTCCATTTAGTTAAAAATTTGCTAGGAATTCATATAGATAAAAGTAAACTGAATAGCAGTTCTTTAATTTCAAAGACCTCGATCAAAACCTCAGAACTTAACTTTTTAAAAACTTTTTAATAGAGTCCACAGTGGAAAATGTCAAAGTTTGGGTCCATGTACCCTATATATAAGGCTTACTAAATTATGCATAACCAAGACTGCAAACATCTATAGTAACATAGTAATAATAATATGATGAGATTTGTTAACCGAAATTCTAATTAAGACCTTTTGTTTCTTTATCCCCCTTTATTTTTTCATGTTAACCTCATGCATCATCTCCAATTAAAAGAAAGATTGATATCTATTATTAAATTTCCAGAGTTCCAAAACTCTTGATTAAAACATATTTAGTTTCTGCTATTATTTCATCATTGCACATTTGAGAAAGATGCTGGTGTTTCTGTTTTGCATTTGGCTAAGCATTCTTTGGGTATGACAGAGAACATTAATACCTGGTCTTGTTTTGTTTTTACATAGCTGTGAAGATTCCTCCAAGCACAGGTTTTCAGATGTTCATGAAGGATTTCTCTCATTTTCATTACAATTATTGCTCTCAAGTTTATGTCATCTTGAGCTTTCATCTAATTGGGAAATGACAACAAAATCCTCCCATGCTGCAGTATAAACTTCACTTCATCCATATCACGAGCAGGCACACTTACATGCAGTTACAACAGGATAAGGAATTTGTCTCCAAACACATTCCTTACGAGACTTTCTACGATTCAGAGGCTGGGTTCCATTTATCCAACAGTGCCATGCTAGGAGTTTGATGTGGGTAATTTGGGCTGGCTGGCAAGACATGCCTGGAGGCCAAGAGCACCCAGCTTGCATCAGGTCACAGTATGTATGGCGTATCCAGCGTGGCCAGAAGATGGATCCCATGTCTACCCAGGAAGAGGTTAAAGAACAGGTTGCACTACCCACTAGCCATCGACGTAGACGATAAATGAAGGACTGGCTCAAATTACGAGCGATTCCATCCTCAAAAGGCAGCAATGGCTGCAACTTGGGAAGCTCAAGTTTGCTTGTCTCCTGCAGGAGCTTCTTCCTAAATCGGGCTGTATGTTTAGCCAGCTCTCGGTTCTGTGTGCTCAGTTCTTCAGTGCTTGGGTTCCGACTTTGGGGGTCCTCAGGAGACATCCAGAAAGGGTCATAGGAAGATCCCAGAATCTTCATCAGCTTGGAAGTACGCAAGTGCTTTGGCTTGGGCACAGAGTAGTGGTAGTCATTAGGAGAGAGGGAGAGGCTGTAAGGTCTTGCCTGAGGCTGCAGCTTACTCCAGGTGAGATGTGTGTCAGGATTGGACTGCTCCAGTGCCCTGATGTTATTCAATGGTCGGGGAACTCCACTTAAGGAAAAGCCTCCTTTTTGAGAGATGAAAATTGCTCCAATGTAGTGGAACCCCTGGCTCCATTGCTCCAGAAGCAGCATACAGGCCAACCAAACTTTAACATCCATGTTTCTTCAGGACTTGGATGTGTCTCAATTGCTGCAAGCTAACTCTATGAGGCTTTCTTTCTCTCCACCTCTTTTATTATCAGCCTTTGACCCAGAGTCTAGCAGCTCCCCTCTATCCTACTTGAAGGCTTTGATAACAAACAGCACTGTGGCTCCCATTGACATAAACAGAGAGGAGGAGGGGGATTTAATAGCCCTCGTTTAAGCCATTTGGACTTTTTTTTTACTAACCTAGTTTTTTAATGATATGCTATCATCAGCATTAATAGTTCAAGAACTTTAAGTTGAGCAATTCTTTAAAAATGCTAGGGCTTGGATTCACCAGCCATTGAATCTTAGTTCTGGATTTTTAGTCTAGATCAGCATTCCCCAACCTAATGTCCTCCAGATGGATCAGATCACAAATCCATCATTCCTGGCTCTCTCAGATTTTCACTAAATCCGTCTACCCCATGGTAAGCCATTAATTTGGCATATATGCAAATTATTGTAACAGTAAAGCAGTTTCTGGATTATTGCATACCAAGTTTTTGTTAGATTGCTTGCATTGCATTTGGATAATGTGCATGTTCTGCAGAACAGTTGTGGTTCTGGAATCAAGTTCTTTTGGAACTTGAACATAGACCATGCAACCATTCAAAAATTTGATTACATCCCCAACAATGAGATATCAAAGAGTGGGAATGATTCTTTTGATCTCTATACAATTCTAGTGAATAAGACAAACGTTCAATTGCCAGGCATAATAGATGCCTCATTTTCCTCATTTTCTCTGGAAAATTGAAAATTCTTCAGTTAAAATCCTATCTGAAATTTCACTCTAGCTTTCTTTGTAAAGGCAACAATGATTAGCCACATTTATAGATCTTTTTGTGACTCAGGACTCATTCTGATATTAGAATGAAGCAGTAGAACATGTTCCAAGTAGAACATATTCTGTTGCATAGATGGTAAGTCAGTACAGAGAAAACTCATAATAAACTACATGCTTGGTCAGTAAATAGATCAGTCATGCAAAAATAATTACATCAGAACAATAATTACCTGGTGCAAAAGCAAGAGATTATTCAAACATTTCTCTAACATTAACTCTTGGAAATGGAGAGTTTTTAAGCTAGAAACTTCACTATTATACCCAGATTTCAACTGTAAACAACCAGTCCTATTAACTTGAGTCATTTCCTCATAAGAAGGGCTACATCTTAAAACTCCTATACTGACATGTCATCTTGTTTTACAGCTAGAGTATCTTTATGCATCTGAATTTCCACCCACCTGCATTTTGGGAATCTGAACAGTGTTAATCATATTCTCCAAGGCAACTCTGTCAGTTATACAGACACAAACACAAAACAGCTACTTCTAAGGAACTCATAACTCCCCTCCCTCCAAATTTAATTTAAAAAACAACAAGTGTTGTTTTCAAGACACATGTGATTGAGAAAACTAAGCTAAATCATTCTTCTGCTAATCAGCTGCTTTCCTATTCACTGGAAAATGCTATCCTGTTTTGACCATTTTAAATATTCAATGGCCGCTCCATTCAGCTTTTTTGATGGAGTGCATGATAACCTGTATCTCAGCACCACACTATGAAAGCATGCCCTAATGGTACGGTAGGTTCCCAGTGTGATACCTTGTGATGCCAGGTGCTCATGGACACCTTATTTGTTTTTTAATTGTTATTTGCATTTAATGCAAGACTAATAAAAGATGAAAAACCATCAAAATGTAAAATGTTATGTTTTAATACAATTCAGTTTTAAAACAAATTAAACCTTGATCGTGTAAATTACTGTCTTTCCTTTCCACAGATAGTCAGTTCAAAAATTGGGAGGGCACAGATGCCAGAATTTTTTCTAAAACCGAAATAATAATTTGAACAATCCTGGGACAAGAGACATAAAGTTCTTCATAAGTACAGACATCTTAACTGTCTTCCTCAAACCTGGTTCATGGTCATATTACTAAGTGAGAATCTGCAGAGTCTCTTGGTCCTGATGCAGGGAGAATTTATTCAATGTTCCAGAAGACTGCCTGGATACCACTGCCTTTATTTTATCATCCATCTTTAGCTGAGTCAACCAAGGATACACTTCGGTGTGGCTGTTCTGGAAGGATTTTTTCCCCTCTTATTCCATCTCCAGCTGCTGTATATTGGTCAGGTAGAATGCATTATTGCTCATGGAGAAGGTAGACTGAAATTACATATTCTGCATCAGCCAATTTGTGACTCCAATAGGTTCTGTTGGGTCTGCCCTCTTCCTTTTGGCTTCTGACTTGTTCTCTTGCCTCTCAGTCCTATTTTCAGTGTAAGAAAGACTGGAGCTAAGTTTAGCAGGGAATTTGTGTCCTCTCCGCCCCACAAAACTTTATTAAATGTCAAAAGGATACACATTCCAAAAGATCAAAGAAAAAGGTTAGAAAGAGGAAAAGAGTGAGTGGGGAATAAAGCAAAATTGGATGATGCAGACAAGTTATAGAAAAAGCTATAAAAATATTAACTTCCAGTTTTTTCTTTACAGTTATACAAGCATGCAATACAATGATCCTTTGAACTGGAATAAACCATAGCGCACAGTACTTCTGTACTCATTAGCAGTTCTGGTCATCAAATCCCAAGGTTAAAATTTGTTTTCATTTAGGGTCAAGCAAAAAGTCCAAAAGTGGTTTCCAAGTAAAAACAAAGCTGGACAAAGTCTTTTCTTTGATCAAAGCAGCCAATTTCCCCCTCTCCTCCAAATCTATTATCGTCACAATCCATTCTTCCATTGTTGGCACCTGTGAGTCCTTCCATGTCTGTTATCATGTATAAGAACAGAGGTTTATTTTTTTAATAGGTTGATCAGCAGTTGGCTGCCAGGATTAGAGAGTGTGAAGCCTTGAAGTAAACTAGCCTGTCCTTGGCTTAATGTATGCCAACAGAAATGTGATTGAAAGCACCCTGCTCTTATTGGAGCAAAACTACATAATGAGCAGGAGAGACAGAACACTTTATTTACAATGCCTACTGCCAAGGCCACGTATATCCAAATGTACCCATTGCCATGGCAACAAAACATTTGCATTTAGGAAGAAATTATCTCCCTTATTTCTCTGTTTAATGTTTAACTATACATTTCTAAGAGAAACTATTCATCATGAAAAGATGATTATAAATAATATTATGCAGTCCCTTATATAAAGTCCATGAGATAACCATAGCTCAGTATAGTCCTTCAAAGTCCCCTTCCCTAGTATCAATTCAATTTCACTTCAACAGGTTTCCTATCCTTTTATCCCATCTGCTCAGAAGCCTCCTACAAACAGCACCAGGACTATTCAAATAATCCTGTCTCTAGATTAAATTTGTCAGTGCCGTACTCTTTAAGCCATCTAAATCAGGGGTGGGGAACAATGGCCCATTTACGATCTGTGGACTTCAACACCCAGAATTCCTGAGCCAGAATTCTGGGAGTCAAAGTCCACAGGTTATAAAGTGGCCATTATTTCAGTGGTGGGATTCAATTTTTTTTTACTACTGGTTCTGTGGGCATGGCTTGGTGGGCATGGCAGGGAAAGGATACTGTAAAATCTCCAGTCAGAGGTGGTATTTGCCGGTTCTCCGAACTACTCAAAAGTTCCACTACCGATTCTCCAGAACTGGTCAGAACCTGCTGAATACCACCTCTGCGTTGTTCCCCACCCCTGATCTAAATCAATGTGGTTTGTTCCCCCCAATTTGGCAACTTTAACATGTGTGGACTAACACCCAGAATTCCCCAGTGAGCATGCTGCCTAAATCAAAAGGGATTCTTTTTTCTGATTCTCACAAAGTTCTCTTCAGCAAGATCTATTGAAATGAAGAAGGGTAGGGGGACAAGAATTTCAATAAGTGAATGATTTCCAATTTATCAACAAAATATCTTCATATATCTTAAGGAAAAATATTTCTGGTTCTCTTGTTTACAGCATTTTTAAGGAGAGATTAAATGAGACCGAAAGTAGCATTGCTACTGGCTTGAGAGTGGTTGGGGTTTTAATTGGCTATTTTAGTATGTAATTTTAGGTTTTATTTGGATTGGATTAACAAATTTTTTAATAATTGTATATATGTTGCATTCGCGTGTGAGCCGCTCAGAGTCCCCCCGGAGATGGGGCAGCATATAAATCCAAATAAACATAAACATAAAGATAAACATAAATCTACCAGTCTGGGACTCAATTCTTATGCATCTTTATATAGCCAAAATGACACCATCTACTGAGAGAAGCAGATGGCTATTTTATTTATTAGATTTAAAAATACATTAAATCTAATCCTGTCTCATTTCAAAGTGACTCTGGACAGCCTACAGCATTAAAAACATTAAAACTACATAAATATTTCTAATATTTTTCCTCCCAGAAGGATTCCCTTGGGCTCAGGAAGGCAAAAAATGGAACATGGGGTGGAATGCAGCACCCCTCTGGGCTCTGTTTTGGGGCCTTCTGGACCTCAGGGAAGCCTCCTGGGGTGGTGTTTTTGCTCCCAGGAAGCTTCCTTGGGGTCCAGGAAGGCAAAAAATGGAGGGTGAGGGGTGCTGCTGAGTCCCCCCCCCTTCCATTTTTTGCTTTCCTGGGCCTCAGAGAAGCCTCCTGGGTGAAGCAGTAAATAAGCGAGAGGAATCCCTGCACAGCTGATCATAGGAACAGCTGATCATCGGGAGGGGGAAAAAGAAAAGAAATACCTTAAGGAGTGACTGGGCAGGGAACAATGCAGTCAGCGATGTCGGGCATGTGCAATGTAAGGACTGATTAGGCAGTAAGGACTGACTGGGCAGGGAGGGGAGGGGCCAGCCAGGGGCACGATTTGCCAGTTCTCCGAACTGTGCAGAATCATAACAACCGGTTCTATAGAACCAGTCCGAACCAGTAAAATCCCACCCCTGGTCCAACCTTTGTGTTGCTATTCTTGCAGAATTTATCCCAGTCTTCACCTGGAGTAGTACCATCAACATATAAATCTTATGTTGCATTGAGTTGTAAAATTCTCTTGGAGCTCAGAGCACTTTGCGTTTATTAGTGCATTTTTATACTTTATGTCTAAAAATATACTCTAGAATTAAGTACAAATTTACTTTATTTAGAAAACCTTTTGTTCTATTCTTTTACCATGGAACAAAATTGTCATTGTCTTTACTTTCCCAACAACTCAGTGAGATAGGCTGGACTGTGTATATGCCACACAGCTAAGGTTCAACTCAAGTGGGCGCTTTGAATTAATTCCACCATATTTGTTACACACACATACAGACTCCAGGGCTTTGCTATATATAATGTCACTCTACTTTCCAAACAAAAAGATACAGGAAATACAAAATAAGACACTGTCTTATATTTTTGGCTCCCAAAACACACTAGGTCTTATTTTGTCTTATATATATATATATATATATATATATATATATATATAATGAAAAAACACCATATTCATGTAGAACAATGTACATTTATTCATGTAAACCACGAACAAATCGATACCGTGTTTTCAAAATAAGACACTGTCTTATATTTTTTGGCTCCCAAAAACACACCAGGTCTTATTATTTTCAGGTCTTATTTTGGGGTAGGTCTTTTTGGTAGGTCTTATTTTTGGGGAAACACGGTACATATAGACAACAATTGTCTAAGCCTACACTCATTTTCATTAACCCACCCATTATCCTTTCTATTGCCTGCTGACAAATGGTACTATTTATAAGTTTCTGAGTATGATGGTGTTCTTTCTGCCATGAAAATAATGTTGTACTTTAATCTAAATGGACGGATAATTTATATGCCAAAGATTTATATGCCGTATGATCCTGCTTGACCCAAAATGACAAGCTTTAAAATAGTATTGTTACTGAGTTATTCATTCAGAAATTTGCAAACTGTTCTTTTGTATAAATCTTAAACTGTCTTTATTTATAGGACACATGGGAACAAAAGAATTGAGGAATATCCTATGTTTTACAAAGGAAAAATGACACCTTGATGCAGTGGTGGGATTCAAAAATTTTTACTACCGGTTCTGTGGGCATGGCTTGGTGGGTGTGGCATGGCTTGGTGGGTGTGGCATGGTGGGCATGGCAGGGTAAGGTTACTGCAAAATCCCATTCCCTTCCCACCCCACTAACCTGCTTTCCAGCTCCGTTCTCCTGTGCAGGGCAACAAAAGAAGATCCAACCAATCAGCTAGGACTAGGAAGGCAGTGAATGGATGGGGGCAGGGCCAGTCAGAGGTGATATTTGCCAGTTCTCCGAACTACTCAAAATTTCTGCTACTGGTTCTCCAGAACCGGTCAGAATCTGCTGAATACCACCTCTGCCTTGATGAGATGTGTCAGTTTAATCCCAGGCAGATGAAAATAATGTGACTAGTTAGACAGTGACAGGAAATATAGGTAAAGATAAAACTACCCAATGATAAGGGCTCATAATTATGATAACAGTTTTCTGGACATAAAGCATGATCTCATATATGCTTAGGTTTCCATTAAATAAAGGATGTGTTTCACTCTACCTCTTGCAACTGAATAGACTTCAGAAGAGTAATAATGTTTGGCTGACCCCAGCCTAACAGTCTGCAGAATATTAAATGGATAATTATTAACTATTTTGTCTAAATCTTACTAGCATTTTTTTCTCAGTATAATTCATCTGCTCTGGAGACTTTTTTGCCAACATGCAAACTGTAATTTTAGATCATTATGAAAATAATATTTTGTTCACCTTTGTTCTGTTATTTGTTGTGTGAATATACCACATTTAAAGTGTGCATTCTACTATTCATATAGATAAGTTAAAGCATGGTACCAGATTTTGAAACTGTTTTTTCATATACATACAAGTCTTCTATGAATCCAAAGGAAATTAATCGCTGGAATGAAACCTACATCATTATATAAGCAAATTCTGCCTGTGAAACAAACCTTTGAAAAATCCATTTGGATTATGAAGCTAAACCGTAGTAAATGGATGGCTCTTTTGGCCCCAGGGAAAGGAAAAGAAGGGAAACTTCTCAATATATTCTGGAAATCTCCCTCTGCCAGCAGATATGTAACATCAGTTGATTATGTTCCGGGCTGTCATTGTTTGTATGGTCATTCAGAAGACCCTATTTAGCTGCAGCTGCAAATATTGAGTGGGGAAAATATGCTCTTCTGTGGGAGCAATATATAAGATATATATTTCCTGAACTACGTTCCTATATTTCTTTGTTGTACAGGCATTATTGTGTTTAGGGAAGAGGCTAATGAGGATGGATGGATGGATGGATGGATGGATGGATGGATGGATGGATGACATTGGATAAGCAGTCCTGGCTATTGGAGGGTTAACACAAAGGGACAGTAAAAACAGGAGTGGGAAGAGCAAAGACAAATTATAGAATGAGAAGAAGAAAGAGGAAAGCAGAGGCAGGGAACAGTTGGAAAGATGTACTGAAAGTAGATTACAGAGAAGGGAGGTGAATCGCAGGCCAAATCTGTCATCACAACTTCAGAAATTCTGCTTGGTCTGTTTTTTCGGGCTCTGGAGTGAAGGGAATGAGGGCTTTTTCATGTTTCCAGTTACTGCTTCTTCAGGTCCAGGAGTCGTCCATCTCTTGTCTAATAAAAGTGAGTAAGTGCAGCTTACAAGCGGGAAGACAGCTTGTTACAGGGTGGCTTTTCCAGAGCTCTGCAGGTTGCACAGAGGCAGAAGGAGGGAGTAAATGTTGCTGGAGTGGCCAGATTCAGGAGGCAAGCTCTGCCTACTTTTAATGGGGAGAATTTCAGCAGGTGTGTTTTCTTCCGTGACAGTTTTATGTTCAGGCGAGGCAAAGAAGAAATAACTCTAATCTGAGGAAGAAAATGATGCAGAGAGCTGCATACCATCTCCAAATAGGGCATGTGGCAGTGGACAATGACTGGATGGCTGAAGCTCAGAACCAGTCCAGCTGGAAGGCCACAGACGAATAAAACTGTATATTCCATTACTGGTCAAAGTGGGTGAAGAACAGAAAGCAGTTCAGTGCTTTTTGAAGGTGTTTTCTTTAGGTAAGTGACGCATGGCTGCAGATATGACAGCATTTGTTTTATGCTTTATTAACTTTGCGTGGTACTGTGCTCTATTAGTATTATAATGCTTTTTGTCTTTGAAAATTTTCTTTGTTCAAATTTGTAATTTTTGTTTAATGATTAAAATAAACAATAATTTTAATAATAATAATAACTTTTGTTTGCTGAATAATATATAAATAATATAAATAATATCTTTGGTATCTCTTTCTGCCAAGGATAATGCTGCAGAGAGTACCAGGTCTTTGTGTGAACCTCAAAGCACTCCAGAAGCAAGTAGTAGAAAGAGTGCATTTCAAGAGGCTTTATGATTCTGGAATAAGGCACAGACCTCTCCGTCACCCAGAAAATTTTCTGACCTTCAGGAAAGCTAACTATGTTAGCTAATCTACGTTCTTTCCTCAGTGGCTCTGAGCAATCTTCCCCAAGTCATGCAAACCTTCCTTTTATATTGTAAAATGTTTTACATTTTGTATTGCTAGCATAATGGACATGTTAGTCAAATGACAAAGTGTCGTTTAAAAAGTCATGTGGAGTTTATTTTAAATAATAATCATACATGAATAAAGGCTAATATGCATGTCCCAGGATAATGTTGCAGGATCTAATCTGGGTTGGTCACTGGGACCAGAGGGTTTGTCTTCTGAAATTTTGGACTTGTGCTGGAGTCCCTCATCAGGGAACTTCTTTCTAGCAGAGTCCAAAAGATTGGAAGACAAAACCTCTGATCCTGATGATAGACCCAGATTGGATCCTACAATAATCATACAAATTATGTACTTTCCCATTAATCTTACTTTAGAATATATTATTATCACAGAGATTTAAAAAATTGAAAATATTAAATCAAACCTGGTGCATTTTTTCTCCAACTGGGATTTAGTAACAGGCTCTTTTCCCTGGCAGAATTTGTTTCTGTTGAAGAAACAAACATAGACAGCTGTGGGATTGTACTCATAATAACTTCATTGAGGGTCTGTGGTGGTCCCTTGTTTGAGGCATCAAGGCTGAGGTTTTTTTACAACCAATTTTTGGAACAGTACATACTGTAAACAAGCTAAGTGCAGCATAATCAGGAGGTGCAAACTGTCACTATTGCTTATTCTATGCAAATCAGAATTATTCACTTAACATGAACAGTGGAAAGGAGGCTGCAGAAATACAAAACAGACTGTCAAGTGCAAAAACCTCAATTGTATGCATCAGAAACAAGCCTAAAGGCTGAACCCAGTTAAATCAAGTTAGAGCTAGAGAAAGACAATAATTTTATTGAATGATTTCACATGCTCAGCTTTAATATGAAGTTATGAAAAATCTACAAAATCTATTTATCCACAAGGACCAAAGAATGTGAGTATATATTGATTGTCCCTTGCAGATACCCAATTTTTCTTAAAATCATATACTGAGTTCATTATATCATTCATTATACTAAGCCATAATGTTATATAATTGGTTTTGGTTTAGTATGATGTATGAACCTAAAGTTATATGTGAATCAAATTATTATGAGTAATGAAAGTTTTTTTTCTTTTCATCCATACATTATGTGCCAGAGCTCCTATAATTCCCAAGCTTGAGAGGAATCCAAAGTTCAGTTTTTCATAGGGAAAATGTAAAAGAGAGGATCTGCTTCAAAACCTAGCAATTTATACAGGATCACGAACAAAGAAAAGATTTAACAGCTATGACGAAAATGGCTGGATAAAAGAGGGAAGCCAGAAGTTTTTATCTTGACCCTCATAAAAAGAAAAACATTTTGAAGTTACACCCTGAGTAATGGAGAACAAGGAGCTTTATAGCTCAATATCACCACACTAAACTAGCATATTTAGGGTAGGCATCAAAAGATACTGGTTGGATACATGAAATATACTAAGCTGTGGTTTATTTTAATGATGCTTTATTGAATAAACCACAGTGGCTAGATTCAGACATAACATTGCAACAAACCATAGCTTACAAATGGCAGTGGCTGGATTCCCACACAGTATACAAAGCCCAACCATACAAACTCATGATGCAGGAGAAGGATATAGTTACCTTCAAAAACAAATCCCAGGGCAAGATGACCAAGATGTTCAATTCAAGCCGCTTAGGTAGAGCCTAACATACAGTATCACTATCCAATGCTGTATGTCCTTGGATAGCAGATGGGTGCCAAAACTCCAGCCAGTGCCATTCAGATTAACAAGTTTGCATTTTGATGGAAGCTGCTATGTTCAGTTTTGGTGGACCCTACTGTCATATTTCTATTTTTCCTCTGCTCCTGTGTTTAAACACTGTCACACATTAATACATTTCAGCCAAAGATTATTTTCTCCCTACCTATAGGCTAATTTAGGAAAAGCTTAACCTGTTGAATGCATGTGTCAGATTTCTGCAAAGAGAAAGCAGGAAAGCAGCAGTGTAGAGAAGCAATTGCCTCCGTAGCTGGCTTTTCATTTACTAATGGTGTCCTGGGTACAGGATGCTTTCTTCAAGACAGTATAAGTGGTCCCCACTTCTGTCTTTTAGGCACTAAGTAAATTCTAGGCATTTTATAAATACTTGTTTTATTTACCAAGGGAGATCTTCATCTACTACTAGCTATGTATTTTACACACCGGAATTTTATCTGTGCCTTTCTTAATGCATCTATTTTCTATGTACTGTATTTTTGCTTTGAGAAAAGCAGGCATTTGATGCACTTAAATTGAAACTAAAAAACATTTGGGATTTTGTGTGTGTGTGTGTGTTTCATGATAAGCAACATACAGGATCATCAAATACTAAAAAAATTGTAATGTTTGTAATTGTTTTATTTCATTTTAATTCTGACTGTTGCACAGAGTCACTTGTTATGATGGGTAGTTTAGGTAGTCCTCAGCTTACAATCATTCATTTAGTGAGCATTCAAAGTTACAACAGCACTTGAAAAAAGTGGTTTATGCCCATTTTTCAAACTTACAACTGTGGCAACATCCCTATGGTCACATGTTCAGAATTCGGATGCTTGGCAACTGGCATATATTTATGATGGCTGCAATGTCCCAGGGCCAACTTTTGTGACCTTCTGACAAACAAAGTCAATGGGGAAGCCAGATTCACTTAACAACTGTGTTACCTACTTAACAACTGCAGAGATTCACTTAACACTTGTGGCAAGGAAGTTCATAAAATGGGGCAAAATTCACTTAACTCTTGCTTAGCAACAGAAATTTGGGGCTCAACTGTGGTCATAAGTTGAGGATTACTGGTCAATTGAATGAAGAAATAAAATAATATGCCAGTCCTGATCAGATTCCCATTTGTTTTGTATAGTTCAGGAGTATGGAATTGCTTCTGTTTGCTGTTTCAGGTTGCAAACATTTTTGCCCTGCTTATTTGAAACTATGGTTGCTGTGTATAGATTTACCTTTGAAAATATTAAACACAAACATGCATATATAGTAATGCCAAGATACAAATTTAGAACAAGTATATAGACCTTGCTCCAAGGAGCTTACAATGTAAAGTTTAACCCAAATGTTATTATATAGTCCTTGCTCCAAGGAACTTATAATGTAAAGTTTAACACAAACGTTAAATGAAATCATAGCTAGCTTGGGCAGGATGTGTATACAGTACATTCAGTTCTTCAAGTTGTAGATGATCTGGGACATAGTTTGGCAGGGATGGGCAAGCTTTGGGTCACTCTACAGCTGAAGAAGATTGCCTTGGAGAAGCAAGACAAAGGTTGAAAAAACAAAAGTGTGTTTTAACACAGACATAAAGTGTGAGTAAGAGGATGAGATTCACTCCTCCTTGATTCATCAGATTCATTCTTTCCTAGCCAGAACTCCCTAGCCAGCACTTCTGGGAATTGCAGTCCACACATTTTCCAATTGCCAAGAAACACAGCACTACAATATAAAAGGCAGGGAGGGAAAAACTCAGGCCAGGCTTTTAAGATTCTGTTACTATAGTTTAGCTCAACAAAGTATAGTTCCAGCTACATTTGTTGAGTCTGCTTCTTTTCCTGGCCTACCTCGAAGGGCTGACAGCCACTTAGAGCCAGTCCAGCCCAACTTTTGCAATTCTTAGAGCCCCCATGAATCAGGAGGAGTCTTCTAGCACCTTTTCTAACTGATTTTATTCAAATGTGTTATTTAGAAAAGGTGCTGTCAGACTCTACCATAGACTAACACAGTTTTCCTCCTACAATATCAACATACAGCAACACCGAAAAGAGTGGGAGGACACAATATTATTGACCTTGAAGCCTTGCACATTATTTGTCCTACCCACTTTAACTTTAACCATACCCCCTCCATTCTTTTACTCATGTAATTTAAATGTGGCACCTCTTCCTCTTGCTTTCCCACAACTCTGCCAACTCTTGACTGCCAACTTAATTCCCATATATTGGGCTTGAATGGTAGGTTGCTTAGAATGGGAGAATTGGAGAAGATGGTGCCCCAGATCACTGATGCTGAGTGCTGTCAAGAGTTAGTAGCAGCAATGAATACCTTATCCTGTGTCCCCTATACGGGCTTTCAGCTTTCAGGTGTGGTCAAGTGAAATAAGATGTAACTGTCAGTCCAGTTGGGTTCTTTAGATGGAATGGTAGGGAAGAAGAGTCATGTTATCCTTCACCTCAGGTTGGAAAATGCTGGAATAGAAAATGAAAGTGGCAGTTTTGGGAGATAAGAAGAGCATATGCTGAACCCAGGAGTATAACCATCCTTAAGGAGAGGTCATCATTTACTTCTCTTTCTGTTTCTGCCAGGTCTATTATCTCTGATGGAGAGATGCCAGACAGCTGGAATATATCTTTGGACAGCTTAGAAGCAAGAGCTATAGGCATTATTGTGCCTATAGTCTATTCCCTCATCTTCCTTGTAGGCACAGTCGGGAACAGCCTGGTGTTGGCTGTGCTGCTACACAATGGAGAGGTGAAATATAACACCACAAACCTGTTCATCCTCAACTTGGCAGTGGCAGACCTCTTCTTCAT
The DNA here is from genome assembly GCA_009733165.1 of Naja naja. Classification (NCBI taxonomy): domain Eukaryota; kingdom Metazoa; phylum Chordata; class Lepidosauria; order Squamata; family Elapidae; genus Naja; species Naja naja. The sequence continues at coordinate 24,146,359 of CM019154.1, read as the reverse complement.
TGTCTTCTGTGTCCCATTCCAGGCCACCATCTATACTCTGGATGGATGGCTCTTTGGTGCCGTTGCCTGCAAAGCCGTGCATTTCTTCATCTATCTTACCTTGTATGCCAGCAGTTTTACCCTGGCAGCTGTTTCTGTGGACAGGTAAATATAAATGTTCTGTTTCCTCCAAAAGTCACAACTTCTTGTCTCCTCCTATAACAAAACATTGCTTGGGTAGTTGCTCTGACATTACACTAATGTGGCTTGGTTGATTCTGGCAAAGTATATTGTGTGTATTCAGGCACTGAAACCAATTTTTTTAAAAGAAAAGAAACAGAAGAAACCATTGCTTAATATGATATGTGAAATCAGTCTATTTATTTCTAAACAGGAGAAGGAGGAGAGTCTTTAATCTTTTATCCAAAATCTTAAATTACCTGAATATTTGTAACTCAGAGTTGAAATGAGGGGTCCTGGTGCTCTCTGAGCCATGTAGATTTGTGTAGTATGCAGATGAACGGTATGTAGATCTTCTGACAAAGCAGCCATCAACAGCACATAGACATAAACAACATTTACATGCCATTCAGGAGACAATCCACAAGCCAAAAAGGGAACCAAAAGACCAAAACTTTTGCCAGCAATTAACACTCAAATGAGCAGAGATTAACACCAAGGTTAGCATTAGACTAAAAGACTAGCACATATGTGCAGGCAGAACCTTTACCTTTACCTAACATTCAGGAAGCAAACAATACCCTAGTCAAGAAACTGACAAACCAGCTAGCAGTAAACAGCCCACCAAAGAACCATCAAGACCACTCCCACCAACATTGATAGGGAATGCCACTAGAGCAAGGGTGTTAAACTTGCGGTGTCATGTTGTTGTCACATGACGTATTGTGATTCCCCCTTCGCTAAACCAGGGCTGGGCGTGATCAGTGTGTGACACATTCGGCCTGTGGGCCACGAGTTTGACACCCCTGCACTAAAATATACAATGAGGGCAAACTCCACTCCCTACCAGCACCGATGATGTTACCTAATTTCAGTAATAAAGCATGTGCAAAAAAACAACCAAGCTCAGAGAGCACCAAGGACCTCGCACGTGATATATTTTTATTTATTTTAAAAAATGTACTTCCTATTTTCCCATAACTAAAGCATCCCAACTGATTTGTCTCTTTAGAAATGTCTTTATGTGGTTGAGGCCAGATTAGATTAGATGGTTTTCAGTCAGATTGAAGGATACATTTAAAATCAACCACGAACATTTTTATGTAAATAAAAATATGACGCATCAGGAAGGTAGGATCCAGACTCCACATTCTGCTAGCTTTCTACTTGCTAGCAAAAATCTTTCTGGCAACGGAGTTTACATGGATTGCTCACCTGCCATTTCTTCCCTACTCAAACTTTCTCATTCCATTCAACTGAATGCAGAGTTGCAGCCTTAGGCCTGATCTCCTCAGCTGCATCTTCATTCCCAACCTCTACCTATGTCATAGTCAATTAAAAAGAAAATGTCTTGCATTCTCCACATAATTATTTCTATTTTTATCACTTTGCCCTTTTCAAGCTTTCCCTTCCCTTTCCCCTTAATAATTGCAGCACATTTACCAGTTCTTTATGTTTCCTGTCAAATGTATATGAATAAATTCTTTCAGGAAAATGTCATATCCAAAACATAGAATGAATTTCTAGCATGGTTCAACTATGTGGGTTCCAAAACCTTTCTACCTGTATCAGGGGGGAAAGATCCATATTACATTTACTCAGGGGTGGGCCTCCAAAAATTTAGCAACCGGTTCTCTGCCAGGTTGCTGGGTGGGCTTGGCCATGGTGGGTGTGGCCTAGTCGGCTCCTACACTACACAGGCCTGGGAGTGAAAACGGGCCATGGGGGGGGGTATTTTTGCCCTCTCCAGGCTCCGGAGACTTTCCTTGAGCCTCCTGGAGGGCAAAAATGGCCTCCTCGGGCTCCAGAGGCCCTCTGGAGGCTGGAAATGGGGGGGGCATTTTTCGCCCTCTTTGTGCCTTCGCACATGCCCTGCACTTACCTGAGATCCAAAATGGGCCGCGTGGGGATTCCTGGGAGGGGAGGGGCAGGATGGGTGGGGTCAGCCAGGGATGGGATTTACCAGTTCAGCAAACTGGCCATAAAATTAACATCCGGTTCTCCTGAACCAGTGGAAACCAGTAGCAGCCCACCCCTGCATTTATGGGATTAAGAAATTATGAACACCTACATCAATTTCAGTAGACTTTCAAATAGTAGGTTTGGGTGGCACTGTAAGTATCAAATTCATGCTGAAAAGGGCATAAAAAAGGCTTGTCACAAGTAGAGTGTGAATCTGGAAGAAAGTGCAACACATTTAAGCAATAAAGGTGAAAATAATGAAAGATGTATATGTATATAATATATTGAATTTATCAACTTCTGTCTTGTTTCCAGATATTTGGCTATTTGCTATCCACTGAAATCTCGGAATCTCCGTACCACTTGCAATGCAGTCCTTGCTATTATCATGATTTGGTCCCTCTCCCTGCTTTTTGCCGGACCCTATCTCAGCTATTACCAAACCATTAATTATCAGGAGACATTCATATGTGCCCCTGTTTGGGAGGACCAACACCGGAAGATCTTAGACATCCTCACTTTTGTGTTTAGTTACATCCTCCCAATCTCTGTTGTCAGCCTGGCTTATGCCAGAACCATCAAATTCTTGTGGACTGCTGTAGACCCTCTGGAAGGAATCTCAGAGTCCCGCAAGGCCAAAAGGAGGGTCACCAAGATGATTATTGCAGTGACTGTCCTCTTCTGCTTGTGTTGGTTGCCCCATCATCTGTTAATCTTGTATTTCTGGTTTGGCTATTTCGACTTTAACCAAGCTACCTTTGCCTTACGCCTAGCTTCCCATTGCTGCTCATATGCCAATTCCTGCCTCAACCCAATTGTTTATGCTCTCATTTCCAAGCACTTCCGCAAGAAGTTCAAGCAAGTCTTCACTTGCGTTCTTGTCTAAGACAAGAACAAGAAGAAATGAACTGATAATATATCCAAGTGGCCAATGCTGCTGATGGTTTCATCAATCAGACTGCAGGTTTCTTTGGAGGAAACACAAAAGTAGCATGGCTTAATGACAAAAATATGAGCTGTTGCATAGATCTGTTGGTAAGAACATGGGAAGACATTCTTCCTGAGAAATGGCTCTAACATTTACAAGACATCATATTTGAACAGAAATTACAGAAGGACCAAGAAAATTCTGGAACTATCAACAGTCACCTCATTGAGTGCAACATGGACAACAGTAATTTTTAAATATTAATGGCAGATGGTATCAATTATCCCTTCTCAGTATGACTACCATATTTTCATTCAAATCAGGCTTGGGTCAGTGGAGGATAGGTTAACTCAAATTAATTTTCCTCAATGCAACCAAAGTATCCCAATTCCTTAGAGAACAGCTTGATATTAATTAGTCCGTCTCCACAGTTGGTTGAGGATGAGACCAAGACAATGTCATGAAGACGTGTAACTTGAAAATGGTTCACAAGGCTCCTTGTGCCACAGTTCGAGGGATGTGAAGATGAGCCTGGAAGTTCATTTTAATACTTCTTATTTACTCTTCCAGGAGTGGTTACAGAAAGCATAAATGAAAGCTTCAAAGTTCTTGGGCTGCTGTATAGGAATTAGTGTTTTGAAGATATACCTATAAACAAACAGATTGTTGCTTTTGTTGTTGTTTTTTAGCCTCTGGACCCAGATTGATAAATGTAAGTGCATGGACTCTTTCTCCCCTTCCTTTCATTTTGTAATTAAGACATTTATGTTTGGATTTCTTTGTTTTTTTATTTTGAATTCGTTTTTGCTTTTTTAAAAAAAAAGAAGGACTTTACATTATTTTAAAGCATTTAAGCATTGTTCTGAGAGAGGAGAAAGAAGAACTGAAGAAGCTTCTGAATGAGAAATTAAACATCTTCAAAGAAAAACCAGAAAGTCCAGTTGCCTCTTGAAAAAGCACCTTTGGGAGCACCATGACCTGGATAACTGAGAATCTCCATAGAAACTTGTGGTTTTGATTGTCACAAGGATAATCCAAAGAGCTGTACTGTCTGATGTCTTGGCAATGTGAGCTAAAGTTCGGAAATGGCTCTGATTCAAGACTTTTTAGGATTCTGGGAATCCTAAGGATAAATTTTCCACCCAGTCTCTCCTCCTTTTCTTCTTGTTGCTTCTAATGTCAATATAGCTCCCCTCCAGCATTGTCTTTGTTATTTACAATTAGTAAACAGGTATGTAAGAGGAAACACTGAATTATAGAATCATTTTGGAGCTGAATTTAGTTTTATTCCTTGAAGAAGTGTATAGTTTGATTTGAACATTACAAATGCTGAAACATTTTTGGGGTGGAAGTCCCTCTGTATGTGGGGCTTGTAGCTACTGAACCTTTTGCAAACCCAAAAGACCCTGCTTACCATCTCAAAGTTGAAGAGTTATTATATAATTTGGGATGGAATTCACACATCAATATGGCTCTGCATTACATCCTACAACACCTTGAATCTCCAAATACCTATGCAAAGGTCCTCTTTGTAGACTTCAGTTCAGCATTCAATACCATCATTCCAGACACTCTTCTAAGTAAATTAAACCAACTAGCGGAACCTGAACACACTTGTAAGTGGATCATAAGCTTCCTAACAAACAGGAAGCAGCAGGTGAAGCTAGGCAGAATCACATCTGATACCTGTACAGGGTATATCAGCACAGGGGCCCCCCAAGGCTGTGTGCTTTCTCCACTTCTCTTCTCCCTATATACCAATGACTGCATCTCAAATGATCCACCTGTTAAAATAGTGATGTTTGCTGATGGCACAACAGTGATTGGTCTCATTCAAGACAATGACGAATCTGCATATAGGCAGGAGGTTATATAACTTGACTCGTGGTGTAACCGGAACAATCTGGAACTGAACACACTCAAAACCGTAGAAATACTGGTAGACTTTAGAAGAAACCCTCCCATACTACCACCTCTTACAATACTAGACAACACAGTATCAACTGTAGAGACCTTCAAATTTCTAGGTTCTACTATATCACATGACCTAAAATGGACATCTAACATCAAAAATGTCATCAAAAAAGCACAACAAAGAATGTTCTTTCTGCCAACTCAGAAAGCTCAAACTGCTCAAGGAGCTGCTAATACAGTTTTACAGAGGAATTATTGAGTCTATCATCTGCATCTCTATAACTGTCTGGTTTGGTTCTGCAACCCAACAGGACAGACACAGACTTCAGAGGATAATTAGGACTGCAGAAAAAAACAATTACTACCCACCTGCCTTCAATCAAAGACCTGTATACTGCACGAGTCAAAAAGAGGGCTGTGAAAATATTTAAAGACCCCTCACATCCTGGACATAAACTGTTTCAACTCCTTCCCTCAAAATGACGCCATAGAGCACTGCACACCAGAACAACTAGACACAAGGACAGTTTTTCCCCGAAAACCACCACTCTGCTAAACAAATAATTCCCTCAACACTGTTCAACTATTACAAAGTCTGCACTACTATTACTATTAACCTTCTCATCACTCCTTATCACCCATCCCCTCCCACTTGTGATTGTAGGACTGTAACTTTGTCGCTTGTATCCTTACGATTTATATTGACTATTTCCTAGTATGATTTGATTGCTGATTGTACTATGACTATTATTAAGTGTTGTATGTTATGATTCTTGATTCTTAATGAATGTATCTTTTCTTTTATGTATACTCAGAGTATTTACACCAAGACAAATTCCTTGTGTGTCCAATCACACTTGGCCAATAAAGAATTCTATTCTATTCTGTTCTGTTCTGTTCTGTTCTATTCTATTCTATTCTATTCTATTCTATTCTATTCTATATTTAACCATAATATGATTGTTTGTTTTTAGCTGAGCATATTACATGAAATCAACCCCCATAGTTAGATTGAGAAACAAAAATATGACAAGTGAACCCAAGTTATTGTATATTTATTTTGGGGTTGAGCAGGAGTTTTAGAGATTAGAGAAGCCTTTTTTATTTGCCTGATAATTGCAATTTTCCCTGCCTTGAGCAGTCAAGTTAGTTTGAATTCAGCAGTAACCTAGAAACAAAGTGCTACATTACTGATATCAGTGAACATGTATTACTCCCAATGTCCTTAAGTTTAAAACTGTTGTTGTTTACACATTTATTTGGAATGTTGATTCTACTGATTTAATGGGACTGAGTAAACATGAATACCAGTGAGAATCATCAGCGTAATAGGCTCTGATCCTGTGCGCTATTATTAACAGACAAAAGGAATTAGCAGAATACATTTTTGAATAAGTAATTATAAACTGGTATTTTCCACACTAATATCAGTGAGACTGACTCCCCAAAGGCCTGATCAAGGTTTAACTTTAATTATTTCACATTCATAAATATGCAGCACAGCACCTCTGTTTCTGTTGCTGGATTCTGAAAATTACAGCTGGCCCAGGAGTATTTAGTTAATTAATCCTCCACCTCCTAGTTTCAAGGCTTTGTATCAGAACAAAACACAGTTTTCAATCTTGCACCTTAAAACCAACAGCAAAGATAGCTGATAACTCATATAAATAGCTTTTTATTTCAGTTTCTCTTCAGCATTTGTTTCTCCAAAGAATTGTTGAAAAGCTGTGAGAATATCTGACAAGCTTGCTTCAATTATAGTCCGTTATTATCTTTCCACTTTTCCATGAATTCCAGAATCATGGGAGCTATTATGAGGTTGATTTTTCTGCCAGACAACTTTGCACCCAAGATGAGTTTTCTAGGGCCGTGTTCGTCAAAGCCTCACAAGAGTTTTTAAGGCAGTTGAAAGTGGCACAAAAGAACCTTTGCTTATATATTCATTTTTTTAAATGTTTGCAACCATTCAAATAGGCTTTGCTGGTTTTTAATCAATGCACAACCAAAGCAGCACTTATTTACCACAAGAAGATGAATTTCGCTTCTTTCAAATCAACATCACTTTGTTGCAAATATAAAATGTCCTTTCTTCCCTCCCCCATATGTCTTTACAAGCCCAATTGGCCCATCAGTCACATGATCTTTATTACACTCGCCCCATTTCAGGTCATTCTCTCTCTCTCTCTCTCTCTCTCTCTGAGAGAGGGGGGGGGAGAGAGGCTAGCTTTGATCAATCATTGGTGGATTCCTAGGGATTCCTCTCAAAATGTCTTCTTCCATGAAGACAATATATGTTATTAGCCACTGAGGAGAGAACATAAATGGGGGCAGCGTATTATTTTCCCATCAAGTTATTATTCTGACACCCCAAGAGCTGGATGACACTAGTGAAGAAAGGTTCATTTGTGTGTCTGAAATCTATTGTTGGAAGAAATATCCTTCTGGGTTCAGTTCCAAGTGGGGAAAGACACTGGATTCATGGAAAGTTGCTTGGAAAGAAGGTTTAATGGTGGACAGGACCACATGGCTTGGAGCTCCAAAGTTGGGTGAAGGAAAAGAAGGGCCAAGATGCTGAGAGACCCTTAGTTTTATTCCCTGTGTTGTTAGTGTTTCCTGTTCCTGTGTAAGAAATGTATCCCATTGGCTGTCAGACTCCCAGGAGCGGGGGTCTTAGCTAACTTTGTAGACTCTGTTTGGACCATATGGCTTCACCTGAGTGCTGGCTGATGCAATCTTCCCAGGCCAGGTGGTGAGATGGGTAGAGGCCTTTGTTATGTAGAATACTCTGGCCCAAGTTTTAATGGCCCACCCATTAACAAAGGTGGGGGGTGAGCTTCTGCCTCTCTGAGTTTCTACTTCCCTTTTAGGGGAAATATTCTGCCTTTTTAATATTTCCTAGGATATTTCATTTTCCTAGGAGTGGGGTGGGTGTTAACTTCCTACGCTATGTTTGCTGCTGCTGCTTCTTCTTCTTCTTCTTCTTCTTCTTCTTCTTCTTCTTCTTCTTCTTCTTCTTCTTCTTCTTCTTCTTCTTCTTCTTCTTCTTCTTCTTCTTTAGTTTCGCCTTTTGGTCTCTTGCCTATACCTTTCCCAAGTCTGTCCTACCATAAGAATCCATTATGAAGCTAGTGGTGCTTTTCTTTCATAGATACAGATTATGACAAAGTAGAATATGTAGAAAGTTTACAATGAAAATCAAGATGGTCTTTATCAGATTATTACTCAAACCTCCATAAAACTATTCAACATTTGGACACATTCCTCATTCCATGTGTTGACCCAGAACAATTTCTCTGTGCAATGAAGGTGTTGATTGGGGAAGATGACCTTTTACAGTACTTCTATCCTGGAAAGACGTCATCTCCTTCTTCAATGTTGCATCACATAAAGCATCTAAGCTAAGGCTGTTCCCTAGAAGAAACTTTAAGAATTGTAATTGTGCTTTTTAAAAAGACCCTACTAAATGCCATTTTGTTTTCTGTTGAACTGCAGCTGAGCATGAGGTAAACCAGTTCAGTTCTAAGTAGAAATTGTGTTGTGGGATTGCACAGGTGTGGAACCAGTCTGGGTATGTCACAAGCATTGTGTGTGGCTGTGCTTACTTTTGTGCTTACAAGTTGCTTATTATTCCTTCTACAATGAACACTTTCGTCTAGTTCATTTTAGAACTAGATGAATATACCATTGGCAATAAAGCCATAGAAGCACTCCTAGTCATATTTGCATGGAAATAAATCCTAGCACAGGAAATTACAGAACATTGTGGACTTGGGTCCAAATGTATGGTGATTTAGCACAGGGGTGGGATTCAAAACTTTTAACAACTGGTTCTGTGGGCGTGGCTTAGGTGGTAGGCGTGGCTTAGTGGGCATGTGACTGGGTGGGCATGGCTTGATGGTCAAGTTATTGGCTGGGTGTGGCCGACTCAACATCACTCACATCGAGGCATGAATCTCCTCGCCTGGCCTCTCATGACTGTGTGGATGCTGCAACAGTCGTAAGTGTGAAAAATGGTCATAAGTCACTTTTTCAGTGCCATTGTAACTTTCAATGGTCACTCCACACAAGCAAAGAACTAGCAAAGGATGGGAAAAAAACTCCAGAGACGTTCCTGAGACAGGAAGTCTAGTCCTGCCAAGAATGTAATAAGGGTTAATGGAGAGGCAGTTTCTGTAAGCAACACCAGAATGTTTCCTTCCTGCTTTCCTTACAGGATTAGGGCAGTAATTTCTTCTAACAACCAGTTCTCTGAACTGCTTAGAATGTTAACAACTGGTTCTAGCGAATAGGTGCGAACTGGTAGAATCCCACCCCTGTTTTAGCACCAGGCTAAACACCAGGAGACTGTGAGTTCTAGTCCTGCCTTAGGCATGAAAGCCAGCTGGTGATTTTGGGCCAGTCATTCTCTCTCAGTACAACCCACACACAGGGTTGTTGTGGAGAAAATAGAAGGAAGAATGAGTATCATGTACATTTACCCTTGAGTTATTCATGAAAAAATTAAGGCATTTGATTTGATTGATTTAAGTAAAGTGAGGTATTCAGCTCCAAAATGTTATAAAATGACTTCTGCTGCATGACATCTGCCATGCTGATAAAATTGAGGCATCAATCTATTTTATCTCTTCACCAGTTTATGCGTATTTACCATTTACACTACAATTTATCTGTTGAAGAAGGGGAAAGAGAAAAGGATTCAAGTATTGTGCTTGTTTTGACAAAAAGGTACTAAAATTGGATTCAAGTATGATTCTCTGAACAGACTCAGGCTGGGCAATGAAATATGATCCTTGTCTGAGAAAAGAAGAAAAGGCCAAAGAAAGAATCAAGAAAGAACAGAAGCTGGAAATAAGAATTCTTCTAAGAAAAGCAGACCAAGAAGGTACTGCAATGTATGCTCAGTTAGCTATTGTAAATAAAATAAAGAAATGCTGTGTAATGGCCTGTTCATAAAGAACAATCCATGCTAAACTGTCCTTGTGAGATACATTTCTCAAAGAAACCTGCATGTCAGCTTATTAACTCTTTTTAAGATCTAATGAATGGAAGCTATTTTTTTTACTCATTAAAACTTCTATTTGGTGATACTAAGGAAACCTGAAACAAAGCTATCAGATTCATATTTATGTTTTGATTCATGGAACTGCCTGTAAATACACACACAGAGAGCTTTTTAATTATCATAGAATGCCACTTTGGCTGAGCAAAGTGGACAATCCAAAACCGCACGGTTGCCAGGCTAAAATTGATGCTCTGCTGCATTCCTATTGACAGTGACTTGTTCAAATGAGATCCTGGGGGAAATATTCAAAACAGCAAAACATCTACTTGTCATCATGCTGAAGCTTTTTAGATTTATTTCATTCCCAGAAGAATGAAATATTTTGAGGAATATTAAAAAGGCAGAATATTATATTTCCATGGATGAGAAATGGAGAAACATGTTCTTTTAGAGGGAGAAAGCAGCCCCTACCTTTTCTTAATGGCCCACAGCAAATGTCAGCACTTAAGAGATAAAGAGATAGATAGTTCTTACTATCCAACACAGGAAAAAGCCATTCATCCATTATAGGAATTGCCCAACATCCTTTCAGAACACAAGCCTCTTCCTTACATCATCTCAACAAAACTTAGCTCAGACAATCTATAGAGCCAGCTATGACCCTTATATAACCCCTACATGGCCCCATGGGAGTCTGACAACAGCCGATAGAAAACATGTTCTTGCACAGGAACAGGAAGCTCAAATACAAAGCCCAGAGAAGGTATAAAAGCCACCCACTCTCAACTCCATGTGGTTCTGGTTCATCAATAAACCCTCTTTCCAATCAGTCTCTAGCCTCCATTTTGTCTGCAGTGCCTTTCTCCCAGATTGGAACTGAACCAGATGGATATTTCTTTCAACAAGATTTAAAAGGGAGAGAAAGAAAAGATGACAAGCATTGGCTGTGACTGTAGTCAGGATAGCCATTTCCCCACATCAAAACATGGGATGAATGTTCCCCAACACACCAGCATGAGGCTTTCTGCTGTGTTTCCTATTGACAACACCTTCAACTTACACCCATTCATACTGGAAGCAGTTTGAAATTTTCTGGCTGTTCCAATGTTAAAATATTGTCATTTTCCCCCTCTCCCCACCCCCCATCCATGTAAACATCAAGACATGTAGTTTGTTATGGGTAGAATCATTCCACTAACCATTCCATTATTATGGCAATGGCACTTAGACTTAGACTTCAAGGAATCTGGCTTCCCCCATTGACTTTGCCTGTCAAAAAGTTGCTAAGAGGGATCACATGACCCCAGGCACTGCGACCATCATAAATATGAACCAGTTGTCAAGCACCTGGATGAGCATGGGGATGCTGCAATGGTCATAATTGTGAAAAATGGTCATAAGTCACTTTTTTCGGTGCCGTTGTAACTTTAAACGGTCACAAAATGAACTTGTTGTAAGTCAAGGACTACCTATATTACTTCTCCTTCTCTTGATATTGGTGACAGTAATAGTTGCACATTGCATAAGTAATAGGTGGATATGCATTTCTGTGCACCTATTAAAGGAGTAGAAGACATGTTCTCTTTTCTCATCTTATAAATCTCAATTATAAATTGGCATCTATTTTTGAATTCCAGCAGCAATTCTAAGAATATTTTTCGCTGTAGATTAGATATTGAAGAAAATTTGGAGGGAACCTCAAAATGTAAGAAAGATTTTGAGCTTACAACCAATTCCTGTCCTGGGCACTCAGCTGAATTTTGTATCTCGTTAGGAGGTGACTATTATTTTTATTCTGAAATTGCCTTTTTGTTTTATTGTAACTTCCTTATGATTTATTGCATCTGAGAGCTGTTTTCAACAGGCTGCTCAGTTAAAATAAATAAACATTATTGGTGCCCCAAATTAATATCTGCTTGACTAGCGCAAAGTGGAGAAATTCCCAAAGGAAGAGTCCATACCACAATTTATTGTTTAAAATATTTTTAAACAACTGTTGACAAAATTTTTGCATAATATGCTATGCCAAAATCAAATCCCTCATAGATTACTAATTAGTAAGTCCTAGCTAAAGTTCTGTTGTTAGTGCTGTTTGGGACTTAGCTTTTTATCTGCTTATGACAGTCATTTATAGTTTCTGAAATATAAGTTTCCTAGCATTTCATCATAGAAATGCTTATTTTTCCTCCCTCCCTCCCTGCTATGATAACTTGCTATAACACAGCATGGTCAGGGTTAGGCTGACCCACTGTAGACTTTACACATCGGTTGTTCAGATAGTGGAAAAGCCCTGTTTATATTAATCTATACTAAGACTCAGGACTGTTCTGTATGAGTCCAAACAGTTGAATGCATAGCCATAACAATTCTTATCAGTTTTCAGATTCGCAGTCAATGACAGATATGCTTTAACCTCTGAAAGCTTTCCTTGATCCAGTGCCATTCAGATGTGCTAGAGTGGGGGTGTCAAACTCGATTTCATTGAGGGCCGCATCAGGGTTGTGTTTCACTTTGGGGAGCCAGGGTGGGCGTGGCCAGGGTGGGTGTGGCCTGCTCAACATCTCTTGCGTCAGGGGCGCCTGTGGTGGCCCAAGCACTCTGCCAGCAAAAGCGGGCTCCTGAGCTCCGTTTTTGGCTGCAACAGCTTCCTGCAACCCTCTGCCAGCGCAAATGGAGCTTGAGACGTCCGCCTGCAGCCCTTGTGAGCTCCGTTTTTCCTGGCAGAGGCACCGCGAGCTGGTCCTTCACTGTTTCCAGGGCAGCCCCATGGGCCAGATCTAAGCACCCAGCAGGCTGGATCTGCCCACGGGCCTTGAGTTTGACACCCCTATGCTAGAGTTACACAGCTGATTTTTGACTTTCATTCATGTTCAATTTTTTTCTTGAGCCTCTGCTGCTGTATGTATCCCTTGTTCTGGTTTTGCTTTTTCTGTATTTTCTGATGGTTTGGTGACTTAATATATTTTATAAATAAACTTTACTTGACTACTTAAGTTGGTGTGTTAGTCCCATTATACAATCTAGCAAAGAAAAGGACTAGGGGTAACATGATAGCAGTCTTCCAATATTTGAAGAGCTGTCACACAGAAAAAGGAGTCAGCCTATTCTGAGGGCAGGATAAGTAAGCAGATGGAAACCTATCAAGGAGGGATCCAGCCTGGAACTAAGGAGAAATTTCTTACCAGTGAGGACAATTCATCAGTGGAATGGCTTTTTAAATCAGAATAGAGTTGGAAGGGACCTTGGAGGTCTTCTAGTCCAACCCTCTGCTCAAGCAGGAGACACTATACCATTTCCGACAAGTGACTGTCTTAAAAATCTCCAGTGATGAAACACTCACAATTTCTGATGACAAGCTCTTCCACTGGTTAATTGTCCTCAGTTAGGCAGTTTCTCCTTAATTCCAGGTTGCTTCTCTCCTTGATTAGTTTCCAACCATTATTTCATGTCCTGCCCTCTGGAAAATAAGTTGAACCCCTCCTACAAAAAGATGTTGGGACTTTGGAAAAAGTGCAAAGAAGAGCAACTGAGATGATTAAAGGCCTGGAGACTAAACATGAAGAACGGTTGCAGGATTTGAGTTTGGCTGGTCTAGAGAAAAGGAGGACTAGGGTAGGGACATGATCAGGGGTGGGATTCTACAGGTTGGCACCTATTCACTAGAACCGGTTGTCAACATTCTAAGCAGTTTGGAGAACCGGTTGTTAGAAGAAATTACTGGCCTAATCCTGTAAGGAAGGCAGGAAGGAAACATTCTGGTGTTGCTTACAGAAACTGCCTCTCCGTTAACCCTTATTACGTTCTTGGCAGGACTAGACTTCCTGTCTCTGGAACTTCTCTGGAGTTATTTTCCCCCTCCTTTGCTGGTACTTTGCTTGTGTGGAGTGACTATTTAAAGTCACAATGGCACTGAAAAAGTGACTTATACCCATTTTTCACACTTACGACTATTGCAGCATCCCCATAGTCACGAGAGGCCAGGCGAGGAGATGAGTGCCTCCATGTGAGTCATGTTGAGTTGGCCATGCCCAGCCAGTCACATGACCACCAAGCCACACCCACCAACTAAGCCATGCCCACAGAACCGGTTGTTAAAAAAATTGAATCCCACCCCTGATCATGTCCCTACCCTAGTCCTCCTTTTCTCTAGACCAGCCAAACTCAAATCCTGCAACCATTCTTCATGGTCTCCAGGCCTTTAATCATCTCAGTTGCTCTTCTTTGGACTTTTTCCAAAGTCCCAACATCTTTTTGTAACGTGGTGACCAAAGCTGTATGCAATATTCCAGGTGTGGCCTTCCTAGACCTTTATATAAAGTGGTATTAAAACTTCACATGATTTTGATTCTGTGCCTATGCAACCAAGGATTGTATTTGCTTTTTTGGGCTGTTGCCACGCACTGTTGGCTCAGATTGAAATGATCGTCCACTAGGACTCCAAGGTCCCTCTCACAGTTACTGTTTTTGAGCCAGGTTTTTTTTGCCTAATCTGTACCTGTATCTTTGGTTTTTCCTCCAGGAGTTGTGGGTGTTCCATCACTATAGCTTTTTAAGAAAAGAAGAGACACCATTTGTATGGAATGGTATATGGTCTCCTGCCTGAACAGGGAGTTGGACTAGAACAGGGGTCTCCAACGTTGGCAACTTTAAGCCTGGCGGATTTCAACTCCCAGAATTCCCCAGCCAGCAAATGCTGGCTGGGGAATTCTGGGAGTTGAAGTCCGCCAGGCTTAAAGTTGCCAACGTTGGAGACCCCTGGATTAGAAGTTGTTATTTTGTATTCTGATTCTCATTTATCCGCATGTTGATCATATACATTTCCTCTAGTGACGCTGAGCTTTTTCTTACCCTGCTCTGCTCATAATTAAGAATGAAAACATGATTTTACAGGCATTTTCTGAAGATAACTAGGAGAATAACCTAATGCTTTCCATTCATAAAATAGAGAAGCTAGGACAAACTGCTGGAGCTTCAAACCCCCCCACCCCAAACACAGAGGTTGGTAATAATCAGGGGTGGGATTCAAAATTTTTAACAACCGGTTCTGTGGTCGCAGCTTAGGTGGTAGGCGTGGCCTGGTGGTCATGTGACTGGGTGGACATGGCTTGGTGGTCATGTTACTGGCTGGGCGTGACCAACTCAACATTACTCATATTGAGGCACGCGTCTCCTCGCATGGCCTCTCATGACTGTGTGGATGCTGCAACAGTCGTAAGTGTGAAAAATGGTCATAAGTCACTTTTTTCAGTGCCATTGTAACTTTGAATAGTCACTCCACACAAGCAAAGTACCAGCAAAGGAGAGGAAAAAAACTCCAGAGATGTTCCTGAGACAGGAAGTCTAGTCCTGCCGAGAATGTAATAAGGGTTAACAGAGAGGCAGTTTCTGTAAGCAACACCAGAATGTTTCCTTCCTGCCTTCCTTACAGGATTAGGCCAGAAATTTCTTCTAACAACTGGTTCTCCAAACTGCTTAGAATGTTAACAACCGGTTCTAGAAAATAGGTGCAAACTGGTATAATCCCACCCCTGGTAATAATGAATATGTATACATAGAGAATGAGGAAACAGGGAAAAAGATGAAGATATACTAAGAGGCAACTGCCTGATGTTTTGCTTAAATATGTAAGTAACCAAGGGAGCTCATGTTATTTGTTCCAGGATTATAGCAGCATGTATTGCTGTTTCTGCAAAAAGTGATACTTTAATGGGAGGAGATCTTAGGAAGAACCAGTTTGGTATAGTGGTTAAGGTGCTGGGCTAGGGAAACCAGAAGAATGTGATTTCTAGGTCTCCCTTAGACATGAAAGCTGGCAAAATGACTTTTGAGCTAGTACCAGTAACATCATCTGAGCCGAGCCTTCTTGTTGTGGGGAAAATAGAAGCCAGGTGTTTGCGCACAGAGGGGTGTGTGCATGTGATAAAAAAATTCGTTAATAATATTCCCACTAACTAACCTATCAATTGTGGCATTGTAAAAACAACAACACTGCCTATCGTCCATGACAGTCTTTGATCACCTGGTGATTACATCTCTCCCTAACAGTTAATCATAATATTACATGGGAGTGATTTGATTATTCTGGATGATCAGGTGTTTGTTAGATAGGATTATCAGCCATCTTAAAACATACACAAATACTGGACTGGCTATTATTTTATTGGCAATGCTATGAGGCAGATGTGGAAACTACCCAGAACACTTACAGGCTCCAGATCGAAAAAAGAACTGTGGACAAAGTAACTGTGGCAATAGTTTTGTGAGAAATAAAACACCTGTTTCTTCTATGACACTCTAGGTCGGATTGATTTTGAAATCAATAGACCAAGAAGTAATAGATGTGGTAAACAAAAATTAGGAAATGATGGTTATGCCAAAATAGCGATAGAGATGATGAAAACACTTTTCCTTTGGAAAGTTGGAAGACATTTTATGCGGGAGGGATTGGCTTTGTGTAATTTACATTTTTCTTTTTTGCCATTTGTTGTGAGGTGGAGGAACCCCAAGTCAGACTTTGGTCCAAATCCTTTATGCAGACCTTTCTGGTTACAAGAGTTTAGCTGTGCAGAAGCAAACTTACTACAATTGTGCTATTTCCAAGCCTGCCACTCATGAGCTAAAGTAATATTGGGATTACACATTACATTCAGCCATGTAGTTTGCTTAATCTAATATGAACCAGTCATGCAATATATGAGTTCAATCTAATCCTTCTGTATTTAAGCAGCTCCCCACATTTCCAAAGGAGCTTGAGATGGAGATTGTTTGATACTCTACTCCAAAATTCATCTACAAAATTTTCAGATAGGGACAGGTATAATAAGCAGAAAAAGTCAATATATGTATTTGTATATTATGGAAAGTCAAAATATGGTTTCCCCTTTGTTTGGCATAAAGTGTTAGCCCAATTATTGTGGTTTGTGAGCCATGGTTTATGGGTTAACCTATTGGGTAAAATGAACAAATTATGCCAATAAATTGTGTTTAAGCACAAAATGGATTCATAGAACGCAGGTGTGTCAAACTCAAGGCCCACAGGCTGGATCCAGCCCACGGGGTGCTTAGATCTGGCCCACGGGGCCGGTCTCGAAATAGCAAAGGACCGGTCTGCGGTGCATCTGCTAGCAAAAATGGGGCTTGGGCAGGATGCCCACCCCTCATAACTGCTTTTGGCCTCCGGAGTTGCTCAGGACGCCTTCCAGGCCCAAAATGGGGCCTCTGGAGTGGTCCAGGAGGCTGTCCTTGACTCAGGTGGTTATAAAAGGGAGGAAAAGTAAAATATTTTACCTTTCGGGCTTGCAGGATTCTGCTACTGTGGCCTATGTCAACAATTTTGTAGTTCTAGTCTTCCTATGGAGTCAGTTTCTTGATCTGTCTCTTTCTCATAAGGTGATCAAGTAAGTATTAAAAAAACAAAATCACAGAAATGTATGCCTCCCTATTCTTATAAGTTTATAAAACCATGTCTGCGGAGGTGCGGTCCCGTGTCACACCCACCATAGCCACACCCCCACTGGCCCTCCAAAGTCAAACCCGATCCTGATGTGGCCCTCAATGAAATTGAATTTGACAGCCCTGATATAATGTATAAACATACTACTATTGCTTCTTTTACTTACACATACCCCTGTAAGGTATTCCAGCAAGTTTGATTAAGTTTAAGAAATATTCCTAGCCATACTATGAAAATAACAAAACATACATATATCATAAGTCCCACTTTTGTATGTGCATCCCACTGTTGAAGGCAAGTACTCATATCACACAGTTTATGTTGTGTTGTTAAGAAGTGTACTTTATCATTCCTCCTTCTCCTCCATATGTTTTGGAGATCTTATATAATTCTTATAGTTTCCTCCGAATGATCAGAACAGCTTTTATATGTTGCCCTATCCTATTTACAACCTGATCAAATAAAGTAACAAGCAGTTCTCACTGAGAGACTTTTTCTGCCCCCATCAACTCCTCCCTTTTCCAAGTACTGTTTACATGTTCTCTGTTCCCAGTGAATTAGGAGTCAGGGAGAACTTAATGTGTTTTCGGTCACATGCTAAAAGTGGGAAATTACATCAAGATTACAGCCTCTGAGAACTCACTGTAACTGGACACCGTCACAATTCATTTCACTGCGGCTAGTTTCAGTAAGGAAATGGCATCAGGTTGAGACAAAAAAAGGAGGGGAAACAGCCTAAAGGCAGGAAAGAATAAACATCCCAAACTCATTCTGACAGCAAAACAGAGTTTTATTGAAAAGATAAAATGGCTTCCCACCCTCCTTGTATAATATTCATTGTATTCACAGTGACAGTTCTAGCAAAGTCTGAGCCAATTCAGAACTACAGCATCCTCTTTAGGAAAGAATTCAGGATTCCTTGATCAAGCTGCTGCATTCAAGAGATCCAAGAATGGTGTCTCTTTTAAAGTTATGCATCCAGTAACTCTTCTGCCACAAACATTGCATATTTACCAAAATAAAGTCATAAGAAGATACAAATCTCAAGGAACTAAAACAACCTTGGAATTTTGATGATGCTGGGATGGCTACAACCTTTTTCCTTTTTAATTACTGTTGACTGGTTAGAGTCAAAACACCCTGTTAGGACATAACAACAGCTTTGAGGCTTTTTTCCTCTGAACTAGCTCTTATTCAACAAATTTATGGTTGCAGAAAATTGTTTGAACTTCAGAATAAGGGATTTTTTTTTCATTTGGAACATCAAAATGAAAAAGCAAGTTTCCATAAAAGAAGCAGAATTTCCAAAACCTGCTCAGCCAGAGCCAAAATGGCATCGTTAAAAAAGTTTTACATGTTCAAGGAACTCACAGGCACCAGGGGAAAACACTTCTCTCTGCTCATCTACATTATCTCTCTAAACACTTTTCTCTGCTCATCTACATTATCCTAGATAAGGCCTGTGCCTCATTCAACATAACCAACCATATTTTGATTTGAGTACAATCTACATACTATCACAGTGAGACGTATTTTGATTTAAAGCAGATGATTTGCTACAGTACCTGAATCTGGCATGAGCTGTAAACCAATTTTATGCCCTTTGTAGGAAGAAAAACAGCATATGAAAGTAAACTAGCATGTCACCCATTGTACTTTACATTATTTCCCTCCTTTCCCCCACCCCCTTCTGGAACAAGTAATAAAAGGGCACAATAAGGATATTCAGCTGATGATCTAACAAGTCATTGCAGCACCCTAAAGGAATCACCCAACTCCTACAAATGTCTTTTTGTACTAGCAGGCTAAGAGACAACCAAAGACTTGAACTACTCTTGTTCTGCTCCTTTAATGCAATTAATATCAGCAAGAGAAGTTTGGGCAGAGCATAGACTTACTTATACCAACCTTTTTGGGATTCAAAATTCAGGAAATAGAATCAGCATAGAGGAAATGGCCCTTGTGAAATCTGAGGTGTGCATGTGTGTATACATGTGTGTGATATCAATAAAATCTCTCCCCTCCTCCAACAATGGACATAGGCAGCACTGCTAGCCCTTCAAACTTTGCTCCATTTAAAATATTCCCAACCTATTATTTTTATTTATGGTCAATTAAGCCTGTCACCTTCTACAAAGGCTCAATAATTGTGTGCATAAATACTGGGCATTAAAAGCAGAGCAATTGCTAATAAACTGCCATTTCTCCAAATGTATCCAGAGCAGACTGAAGATGCTACTTGCAGGACTTCAATAATACTTCCTGAAGGCGGTGTCCTTAAAGAGGGACAGTTCCACCAGAATTCATTAGCTGAAAGATAATTCCTGATTCTTAAACAAAGAATAATAAAAATGCCTTTGAAGGCAGCACAGCAAAAATCCTTGGCCCAGAGAAAGGATATTGAAGGCAGTCCCTGATGTTTCATGGTTTCAAACCGTTCAACATAGAAGCAGCAGGAAAAGTAAGCTTGATGTTGACAACAACAATGCTCCAATCCTGCAATGGTGCTCCAGCTGTCTTTTCTTCCAGGGCTTCTCCTTTGGTGTGAGAGGACAGCAGAAAAGCCGGTTACCTCTGGTCTATCTTCTGCTTCTGCAAGCTGAGTGAGGTGAAACTGGCTAAGAGGTCAGTAACTTCATCCACCTGCCAGGGAAGCACATGAGATGATTATACAGGAGCTGAAGAAGAACTCTACAAAGATGGGCAGCTTGTAGCCCAACCCCTTTTGGAAGCAGCTGAAGTCCCTCAACCCAATTGTTCTGCTGAAATCAGGCAGCAGCAAACCATCCTATAATGGCAATAGCAAATGGACCATAATTGGATCATTAATTCCCATGAAGTTGTTTAACAGACCTGTAACACACTCCAAAAAAAAAGGAAAAATGGGTTAAAAATGTCATCTATACCAGGGATGAAACAATATAGCCACAAAATACAATTAAAATATCCTTAAAATCAGACACTCTCCTATGATACCAATTATTCTGAATGTATTTATCCTAAATTCAAGTGAGATATGTATTTTGCCAATAATTAAAATATTTCATAGTGACATGAAACATAGTTTTTGGATTTCCCAGTTTCTCATGTTGCAGAACTGCTCGGCTAGTACAAAATTTTATTTAGCCCTCACCTGTTCTTTTGTGCTAGTCATCTGTAGCCTGGTACAAAGGTCATCCAGTTGTTCCCTCTGTGCTTGACGTCTAAGACGGTCAAGATATTCCCGCAACATCTGGATAATCTAAAACAAACAGCATGGAAATATGTGGTTTGCAGCTAACAATGAAAAAAGCCCAAATTTTTAATTAAAAACCCAATTCTGAAGCAAATCTGCAGAGTTACTATAAGCTTTTAGTAAAGTGGAAGGAGAGTGACAACTGTACATTAACTACCTGGGAGAAAAAAGTAAGTATTAAACATAAATAATAACTGTAAATGAATAAAACTAATTTTTTACTGAAACTCAAGGCACTTCATTTTTTAAAAGCGACATTATTATTTATTCAATTTACAATGCCTCCCATCTCACATATGTGACTCTTAGCAGCTAATGAAGTTAAAATACAAAAAGCAATACAAAAATTAATAAAAGTCAAGCAACAAAAACCATTAAAACAAATGTTGACCTACTAGTCCTATCACCATCAAAAAATGACCAATGATGAACGCAAGGCAATCCATCAGCCTTCAACAGCTAGGGGATTAAAAATTATATTAATCAACAGTTTTATTAGGCACATTCAAGAGGTGACGTGGGATGGGCAAAAAAGGTAATTGACCACAACTATGCAATCAAAGCTCCACCCATTTTTTGCAGGTAAAACATGTGTGCTATATGTAAAAAGCTATATGTTAGATCAGAATTCATCTCTATTTTATAGGTATGGATGCTGACAACAGTAGCAAAAAAGCTACACTGCTACGGTAAACATTTCCAAATCATAACATTTCGGATCCACATGAACAGATGGCCCAAACTTTGCAGTGACTGTTATATAAATGCACTTAGTGCGCTTATATCAGAATGTCACATTTCAAATACATTGCCATAGATTTTGGATGGCAGTAGATAGAAGGATTACAATAGAAACGACATATCATTCTGGCAAAATGCAGATTCTAAAGATACTATAGCTATAAAGAGCTAGAAGGTAAATAAAAGGTAAGTAAGTGCAATATGTACTTTAAAAAACTGTGCGTGTTTGTATTATACATTTTTTGAGAGTAGATTGGCTCTCTTCAGTATGGTTACTTCGTGATCTTACTAGCAATATATCTTGGGACCTTCAGAGGCCAAAACATTTTGAAGCCTGTGGAAGAAAATATCCTACCGTGGCTATAGAAGGCCATTTGTCAGCAACAAGTCACAGATAAAATAGGAGAGTGGGGAACAAGCCTTACTTTTCTATCTGCCACCCTCTATACTTTCTCTATTTTCCTTTTTCACAATTGCCAGGGAAGTGCAGATTGTACTTCCAAGAGGATTTCCAAAGATACTTAATAATTATTCCTTGATCTAAAACCTTTTCAAAGATTACATTCATTTTTTGACTCATCAAGACTTCTGCCATATCCAACTAATCCCAATGGCCAATTACGCATCAGAATTTCAGTCCTCTAAGCCAAAGGTGTTTTTCCTTTCCTAGTCTACCATGGGAATCAGGTTTACACACCTTTGCCTTTCTCTCAGAATCCATTGACACCAAACTCTCATGTCCACATACATTCCTCAGTCCCAAATGTCTTCTGTGGAGCCCAGTGACAACTGTTCAATATACAACACCTGGCAGCCCCTCAAACCCAGGATAACCTTCCTGTACCTGCTTTACTTCAAGGCGCACAACCTCCAAGCTCTGTGAGAGGCCATCCTGCAGGATGTTTAACTTTGACCTGGCCAAGTGCAGAGGGGTCCTTCCAGCTCGATCCAGGGCATCCACTCGAGCTCCTGAAATATGCAAATGCGGAGTAAGAAAAACAGGTTGAAAGAGCACTAGAAGGAACGGCAGCTTTAGAGTTGCCAAAAAAAAAGGTTACCTCCGCGGAGCAGCATGGTGATGACAGGAACATGGTTTGTGCAGGCAGCTGGGGAGGAGAAATACAAAAGATAGAATTAAGGAGTGCTTTGCAGTAACGCAGTGGGGATATATTATATCTGATCAGAATCACAACTTTATTTAAACAGTAAAGGCTGTGTTTCCAAAAAGCTCCCTTTGCAAATCTATATAGTATACTAACAAAGAATGCAAGCTGAGAAATCTGATTTCAGCTTCATGTCATGGCATTAAACAAGTCAATGCAGTCTCACCAAAACCTATCTGTGCTAGAAGAAATATTGCAGTAAAAATTAAGAATATTATAGAACCTACAAAAACTAAACAGAGTATCACAAGTTCTTTGGCGCAGGTGTACTGGCTCTATAATGTAAGATTATTAAAGTCCAATTTTTTAAAACACGAGATATGCCACTGCTTACACCCAATAAAAAAATGCTAAGATATATTTTATAGAAATTATCACAGTAAACATTAAGCTAGTCCTGAAAAGTAAATATTATGCTTCTTGCATGGCAGATGTGGGTCCAGTTCCAAAGGCAAAAGTTTGCATATGTTCACTCTCTGCTGAGGTGATATTTGAATGGGCAATTTCCTGGTTTACTCTAACAAAATTTCCCATGTGTCCCAGGCTATTGCTGCCTGAACTTAAAGCAAATCTAGTTTCAGCAGATTTCCTCAGGAAAAAAAAGATGGCATTTCAGATAAATGATGCTTACCCAAATGCAAGGGAGTGTTCCCTAATCCATCTCGCTGGTTTGGATCAGCACCATGGTCTAAAAGCAACTGCACTAAAACACAAACAAAGAGTCTCTCAAGTTCACTTTGAAAACCATAAAGAAATATCCCAAATATTAGCCCACGGTCATATAGTCTTACAGAACTCATTCTTTCATAGCAACTTTTGGAGATGGATAGCATCCAGTCCTAGCTGCATCTCACCAAAATCAACCTCTTTTCCTAATGGAAGAGGTCTCTATAATAAAATGATGCTTTTATGTCCCTTGAAACAGTCAAGCTTGCATATGAAGTGCTACTGAATGGACCTCTGGGCCCCATCGTCTCAAGTTCACACTATCCAAAATTGCCTGCAAAATAAACTGCCACAGCACAATGTGAGCCAATCTGCCACATTTGGGGGCTGTTCAAAAGTAATGGGATGTCCATAATGAGTGTCACTGGCTTCAAGATGATGGGCATGATCAGGGGATTAAAGCTCAACTCTCTTTTAACCTGCATTGCATGCAATGTATACCCATAAAATGGACCAAGGCTTTACTTGCCTAGTAGTACCTGCCATTTCGCAACACAAGCATCATTGCAGATCCCCCCCCAATATAGTTTGCCAGTGAGAATATTACCTCTCTCAGCTCCTTCACACCGACTCCAAGAATATGCCAATAAACTTTAAGTACATCTTATTGAATAATATCACATATTTATCGGCCTTCAGGGGCACTTTGGAAAGAATGTAAAATTGAGTTATGGACCCTCACATCTCAAACCGCCCATCTTTGAAGCAAGAAGCCAACTTACACTTTGCTCAACTCTTGGTAACCAAAACTGACTACAGTGAGCTGATATTAGCTTAATTGAATCTGTCCTCTATCCAATATCCAAGCCTCATTCAACCTGGAAGGACAGAAAAGTTTTAATTAAGGATGCTGGTGTCACTCCTAATTTGCAGGTGCTACCTATGTTCTCAGGGGTTTTTTTTGTCCCTATTCTTATTTTTTTAATCAAACCTTTCAAGGAACACACCCAAATCTTGTTTATAAAACCACTGAACCTCCTGGAATTATTCTAGACACCAGGCAATCTCTGTAATACTGATTTTTAGAACAGTGTTTGTCAACCTGGGCAAGTTTAAGGTGGGTAGACTTCAATTCCCCAAATTAAATGCTGCTTTGCTGGCTGGGAAATTCTGGGAGTTGAAGTCCACCATCTTAAACTTGCTCAGGTTGAGAAACACTGTTTTAGGAAGTATACTTCATAATGGTATCTCCACTTCTAACTTCATTCTATCTTGTAATAATCTATATCGGTGTTTTTCAACCTTAGCCAATTTAAGATACATGGATTTAATCTGCCAGAACTTTTCATCCAGCATAGTTGGCCGGGGAATTCTGGGAGTTGAAATCTATACATCTTAACTTTCCTAAGATTGAGAAACAGAGATCTATGTCCATTACTTTTGCCCAGTTTCTTTCCACCTGCTAGGAACCGTGGCCTGCCTGGCTGAAATCTACAAATAATAATGCTTTTGAAAATAATCAGCATTATCTCCCTGTGAAGTGGCATCTAAAGTGAAAGTCCCCCGTTCTTTAAATTGGCTTACCAATGCGATCATTTCCATTACAAGAAGCAAAGTGCAGGGCTGTTCGACCTTTGTCGTCAGCAGCGCAGGGGTCTGCCCCATCTTCTAGAAGTTGCATTACTGATGCCACCAAATAAGAAAGAAAAGGAAGCATTAATAACCTGAAGATTTAATTGGCTAAAAGTCACCATCAGTATCCTAGCTTAAAATGTAATAAACTGTTGCAAAACTTTCAAGAAACAATACTTAATACTTAACGTTCATTTTAGAAGAAACAAATAAGATACATGCACAAATTCATTCAGATCTTTTCAAGCAATTCAGCATCAGTAAATTACTTCCTTTCAAGCTCAAAGTGAACCAGCAGAATTAAAGCATCCACAAAAAGAAACTGTACATACATAGTAATTGTTTCAATCAATGTGAATTTATATTTCTTTTAATGAAAACATTAAATGCAAATTTTAATCCATATTTGGACATCAGGTATTTAGGATATTGTCTCTCCCAGAACTACATTTTTATTTAAATTTTACTTCCTTATTCAATTGAAAAAAAATGACACAATACCAAATATTCCAATATCTCACTACACTCTTCAGACAAATTTAAGTCTAAACAACTTCTGATTTCAGCTAAAGTTTAGAGAGAGGAGGATATTTAATATAGGTTAACCAGAGACAAAGATAGAAAAAAATCCTATTCCTGCAATGTAACCTTCTAGTAAACGTACTCATCTTGTAATCCTGATTGGCAATCAGGAACTGCATGCCAAGAAATTAGATATGCAGGCAAGTGAGGAGAGTGAAGGTGAAGGGTTAGCTAGCAAAGCACTGAAATCTAACCCTTTGCATTTCTTCTAGCCAACATTTCCATAAACAAATTTATTTGAAATGATTATTTACAAGCCTCCACTAGTATATGCATTTTACAATAAGATAGAGCTGGTTAGGAAAGACTTAACTGAAACTAGGAGATGAAAGAAGATAATACCTGGGTAGAAGAAGTGTATGTGTGTGAAACTAACATTTTGTTAACACCCATTTTCAAGCCTACCTGAGGTTCCTCCAAGCTACTGGTATGTATGTATGTATGTATGTATGTATGTATGTATGTATATATATGTTTATTTTATTTATTTGATTTGTCAATCACTTACAAGATAATAGGTATAAGTATAAACATAGTTATGAATACATGAAATGGATACATATAAGAAAAATAAAGAAACAATAGGACAGGGACGGTAGGCACGATGGTGCGCTTATGCACGCCCCCTACAGACCTCTTAGGAAAGTGGTGAGGTCAATAGTAGACAGTCTAAGGTTAAAGTTTTTGGGGTTTGGGGAAGAAACCACATATTTTTTTCCCATATATTTTTGTAAAAGCTTACATTTCAGTGGAATTCTTAGGAATCTAATACTGTGTATTGAACATTCTCATCTCAAATAATCTGTTCCTGTTTACAGCCTGTCATTTTATAAGACCCATATTTCTCTAACAGAACCTATGTAGGGGAAAATACATGGAGCTAAAGATCAAATTCTGACAGATGCAATGTTACCTGTTTCCAAATCATTGGAATTAGCAGCTTCTCTCAATCTTTTTAAAGCTGTGGAAAAAGAGAGTGAATTATTTCCTTCTCAATTTAATTTAATAAAAAACAAAACAACCACAACCACATCCGGTTTGGTTAAACAAAGGTTTTGTGACTCTCTTACCATGCACAATCCACACCTTTTCCTCAAGGATGATCTTTTACTGGGGGAAGGCAGCAATGCAGTGTATTATATCTAAGGAACTGTGATGTTACCTCTAGCTAGCGGACTCATAATTATTCAGATATCATGACTTTTTGTAGGAATTTTTTACTTCTTAAAATTCATTTTAGATGTGCAAACAACAGCAAAACAGACCTTCTTCCCTTGGCAAAAAGGATTGATAATCTCTTACAAGTAGGGCACAGGCTAATTGTCCACAGGAGGCCTTTCAACAATGTTCCTGGATGGGCAGAGCCCAATAATTTTTATTTTTCTTTTCTCGTAATTTGAGGGCTTTGATATGATTTTGACTGAAAAGATCTTTCAAGAATTAATGATCCTTTCATATCCGGAAAGAGAGGAACACCAGTCTACAAAATTTTCACAATTGGCCTTTCTTCAAAATTTTACTCTGAGAAGTGAGCAAACTTTGTCTACATTTCTGCAGCTATTTATTTATAATACATAAAACAGAACAAAACAAAACAAACTTCTCAGGCTTCAATACATTATAAATTTTCCTGGCAGTAAGTTGCAATTAATACTGCTATAACTGGATTGCTTTGCTCACATTTACTCATCACAAATCTCTTAATCCTTCACTTATAACATAACACAAGCTACCTCATTTTATTAACAATTTAAATTACACGCATTCTTTTAATACAAAATCAGGAATTCTGGTGATTTCAGGTCTGATGGGCAAAATTAATTCAAATGTACATCATTGAGCCATGCTTGTATTTCATTTTTTTTCTTTTATACAGCCCAGTACTATTTATTTATCTATAATATTTGTAGGCAATCCAATCAATCATGCTCTGGGTGACATACAATAGAAAAACATGATTAATAAGACCTCATTAAAACAAATCATACCATCCATAATAGTACAATTACTTCTTGTAAGAGGTTTGGCTTGTTGAAATAATAAGCCAGCAAGAGCAGTCAGTTCCAAAACACAGGAGCTATTATGAAAAGTCCTGTCCTTCACCCTGGCAATAGGGCAGGTTGTTGGACAATTATTATGAATGCCAGCTTGGGTGTTCAGATCAGGTTGGGGAAGGCTGCCTTGGATTATCACGGGGAACAATTATGTGTCCACACCTAAGTGTGTTTGCTTGAATGTTTAGTCCCTCATTCGTATTTACAGGTACTCCTCAAGCTTAAAAGAGCTTTGGTGGCTCAGGCTGTAAATGCCTGCTCTTAAGATCCAGCTGTCTACAACTACTGTAGGCTCGAATCCCACCAGGCTCAAGGTTGACTCAGCCTTCCATCCTCTCGGGGTAGGTAAATTGAGGACCCAAGATTGTTGGGGGCAATTAGCTGACCTTGTAAAAATGCCGCTTAGTAATAAGCAGGCATATACAATGGAATGAAGGCTATTGCTGAGCACATTGGATTGTGCTCCAAAAATTGTGAGCCGCCCTGAGTCTTCGGAGAAGGGCGGCATATAAATGTAATTAAAAAAAAAAAAAACTTACAACCATGATTGAGCCCAAAATTTATGTTAAGTGAGACACTGAAGTGAGCTTTGCCTCATTTTATGACCTTTCTTGCCACAGTTGTTAAGTGAATCACTGCAGTTGTTAAATTAGTAACACGATTGTTAAGTGAATCTGGTTTCCCCATTGACTTAGCTTGTCAGGTTGCAAAAGCTGATCACATGACCCTGGGATACTGAAACCATCATAAATATGAACTACTTGCCAATCATCTGAATTTTGATCATATGACTATGGGGATGCTGGAATGGTTGTAAGCGTGAAAAAGGATCATAAATCACTAAACAAACTATTGTAAATCCAGGACTACCTGTATTTGACAGCAAACTCCCGCTGCCTTTACCTGGAAGAATTCTAAATTCCTGACAAAGCCGCAGACTGAAGCTCCCAATTTCCCCTTCCCACAGCCGCTCCTAGACAATCCGGTACAGATTAAAAGAGCTGGAAGGGACCTTGTAGGTCATCTAGTCCAAACCTCCCCCCCCCAAGAAGGGACCCTGCACCATTTCTGACAGAGATGGTTGTTCAGTCTCTTTTTGAAAGCTTCCAGTGATGAAGCTCCCACAACTTCTGAAGGCAACTTCTGTTCCATTGGTTGATTGCTCTCACAGTCAGAAAATTTCTTATTTCCAGGTTGAACTCTCCTTGATCAGTAAGGAGAGGACGGCCGGCCATTCGGTCACCCGGTAAAAACAGAACGCCTTTCCCTTCCCGCCTAGCCCCGCAGCCAGCACCTCACCGTGAATCTCCTTGCCCAGCGGGCCCACCTTGTGGTGTAGCCGGGCATCTCTGCGGCGGCGGCTGATGATCTTGCACACGCGGTGCTCCCTCTGCCACGGCAGCTGCAAGTAACCCAAAGCAGCCGGATCCGGGGTCTCCGGGATGGTCCGCAAGGCGACGCCAAGACCCGCCAGGGAAAACAAGTTGGCGGCATCGGCCGGGCTGGCTTCGCCCGGGCTACTGCCTTCCATCCCTCCGGATCCCCCCACCCCCAACCTCCCCACCGCCTCTCCAAGCCTTCGCTTCAAGTGTGGGCCCAGAAAGCCCAAGCTCGCTGACGAGAGGCGGGGAAATTCGCGTAACCATAGAAATGAAAGAAAGGGAACAAGGCAAACAGCAGCCAATAGGAGCGGTCGGACGCCGTAAGCGACGGGCTAAGAATGACGGGAAAGGGAGCGTACTTCCCCCGCCCCCAAATGTTTCCCTCATCCTTTCCTTAAAGGTGAGAATTCGGTCTACGGCCAAGTAGAATACAGAACAGACGCTTTTGTGCGCAAGCCTGGAAAGATGGAGGGCCTTCTGTTCACAGTTGGCGCTGATTATTGGCTGAAGATGATGTGCAATCCAGCACATCCTTTGGGGAGGGCATAAACATTATATATTAGAATAAAATGCACTTTCGAATGTGGATCATTACATAGACAAAACAGCACACTTTACATATTAAGAGGTATTTGAATGTGAAAAGGGAGAAGGGTAGGTGGACATCCCAAGAGCCTTGGTGGTGCAGGCTGTTAAACGCCTAGCACTTAGCTCCAGCTGCCTGCAATTATTGCAGGCTCCAATCCCACCAGGCTCAAGGTTGACTCAGCCTTCCATCCTCTCGGGGTAGGTAAATTGAGGACCCAAGATTGTTGGGGGCAATAAGCTGACTTTGTAAAAATGCCGCTTACTAATAAGCAGGCATATACAATGGAATGAAGGCTACTGCTGAGTGCATTGGGTTGCGCTCCAAAAATTGTAAGCCACCCTGAGTCTCTGGAGAAGGGCGGCATATAAATATGCATAAAAAAAAAGTAACAGAAAAGGATGGTGCTACTCCTTCAAGGGAAGGAAGTGAAACCACAATCTGCAAATGGGGATGCTTTAACTACCGTGTACCATCCTGAGCAGAAATGCATACCAACATTTCATTAGAAACCTCATTTATATCCAGGATAATATAGTACTTGTGCAACTCTGAGAAATATAATAATGTTATTCAAGGCAGCAAAAATAGGAAAGAAAGCATTTCAGTGGGGAAGATACTGTAATTACTTGACCCCCAAAATGAAACAATAGCAAAGCACACTGCCACAGCTATAAATTATACATACCTATTTACCAAATTTTAAACCTCAGTGTTGAGAGAAGATATTATTTCCAGGCATTAGATTGTAATGTCTACATCTTGTTCCAACTAAAATAAGAGGTTTATATTCAAGGACAATTTGTTGTTATAAATGTAATATTAAGCATTGACAAGTAAACCCCACAGGACAGAAACTCAATAGGTTTAACTTTTGGTGTCATTTGTTAATTTTTTTCCTCTGTAGATGTAGGTTTTTTTTCCTATTGAAATTACACAGGAACATTCCCAGGAAACAAGTATTCTGTAATTATTTTGCTTCTCTTTGGGGGCAGACTGAACTTTTATACTTTCTTATATTTTTTCACCATTCCTTAGTAATTATGAATTCATTTGCGCTGCAATTGTGAGAAATTTGTTTTTATTATCTAACGAATGTTTTATGAAAACAAAATTGATTTTTCAGGTTAGGAGGCAATATTCTTGTGTAGTGGTTATTAATGTTGCTCTAGACATTTGTCAAATCCCATCAATTCTGGTCACAAAACCAATGGAAATTTGTGACATTTTCACCCTGCTTGCGATCTTGCAACTAGATGATCAATACTGAAGATCAGATAACGCTTTAGGGGTCCTTTGATTTGATCTAACAAGAGATCTGTTATTCAATAGGTTTGTAACCCGCATTTCTTTCATAACACAATTAACAGTAGTGTATCAAATACACTACTTTTTCTAAGCGTGGTTGCCGTCACGTTATAACACACACTAAATGTAGCACGCTTACTTAGTCGTATTAGCAGCAGATTAACAACGGTCCCTCTCATCCCTACAGCATTTTAAGTTGTCCGCCAAACGGACTATTTATACCAGCGGCTTCCGGTTTACGACGGAAGTTCCACAAATTCGGTGGCCGGAAGACTTTCTTTGCTGCACCTTTCTCAGCCCGGTCGGCTGTTCGGCGGTGTGCGTTCTCTTTTTTTCGTGCTCTTAAGCCCGCCATGTCGTATCCGGTGGACGATTACGATGAGGTACAAATTTTGCGTATCTATTCACTGAGATCTTGATTGGCGTGTGGGAATTGGGACCTTCAAGGGTGGTTTTGCTTGGCCTTTTCGGATAAAAGGGATGGGCGGGTGCCTCCGTGTAGTGGAAGAGGGGTTGCTGAGTTGTCATTAAAAGCAAAGCCGAGAAGAAGGGTCTTTATTTTCCAAACCCGTGGATGATCACATATGGGGGTGGGGGGAACGAATAAGCATGTGGCACCGTGTGATCTGTACCAGTTTCAAGCTTTCCCTTCCCTTCCCACGCTCTCTTTTCGCAGGGCTCTTACGACCCATATGCTTATACAGGGGACTATGATTTACACACAGGTGAGTCCGTATATTTTCGTGTTGATGGTCCTGCTACTTCGAGTTTATGTTACTGGAGGCAAAGAGTACTATCCTAGAGGTGTGTTGTGCTACAGATACAGTGGCAGTATCGTTCAGAAGTGCTTTGAGTCCAGCCCATTTCTTTATTCAATGTCTACCAAAAAATGAATAACTATGTATTAAACTTTTGATATTTGTCTCTTATGGAAAGAAAGTACTTTGAGCTATATTTGGTTTAGCGACTTTAATTTTTCCTTGTTTGTTTCTTTGCCAATTACTTTTAATTTGCAGTCATAGGCTAAAATGTGAAAAAAATTCAGCAGAAATTAAATATTTTAAAAAATGGCTACAAAATATAACTACTAGGCATTTCCATTCTTGTACTTTCCATTCTTGTAATCTATTGTAGGTGTTTTATTCAGATTGGCTTGCTTAAGAATAATGGGATTTAATTTAATAAATATTTTTAAAGTTGTCAGGACTGAATTGGGAAGATCCAAATTGAAATGTCCACTCAGTTATGGAACTCATTTGGGTGATTATAGAGCAGTTACTCTCTCTCCCAAAACAAATTACTTCTTTGGATAGTTTAAGAATATAATGAAAAAAAGCCTTCTATATGTATTCTGAAGCTGCCAGTTGAAAAGCGATTTTTAATTAAGAAAAAATGTTTCTGAATTAATGACTTAGATACCAATAATACTATGGCTTAAGTTCACATTGTGACTTTGGATAGCATCCATAACAGAACAAAATATCTAAATACTATTAAAAAGCCCAGGTTAAATTAGAATAAAGACAATATAAAAGCAAGGTAAAAAAAAACAAGAAATAAGACTGAATGACAGCAAAGCATACAAAGAATGCATCTAGTCAACTATCACATTTAATAGAGTCCCCAAATTCATGGGATCCCCCAACCTGTTGGCAAAAAACATTTTTGAGGGCCTTCCAGAATGCTTAACTTTTGTTCTATATGCTTTTTTCCTCCGACCTCTGTTGTCTTGTTTAGTAATATTCATGTTTGTTGGCCTCCACAGTAACCCTAATGTTGCCAGTGTTGAGTGGCCTATGATGGGCTGTGAGCCTTAGACAGACAGACATCATCATGCAAATGCTGCTATTATATATTTTCATAATATATTTTTGCAAATATGAAAGTAATGGTATTTGCATGGCCGGCATTATCATCAGTATGTTATCATTTCTCTTCTCATTCCTCCTTCCTGGCATCTGCCTAGGTTCACATTTGAAGAACTTTATTAAAAATGAGGATTCTAAAACAGATGCATGCATTTAAACATTAGATTCAAAATGTTGCTATTCTATATCTTCGTGATACTATGTTTTGATGTAGTTGTTATAACTTGTATTTCATAGGAGATCCAAAACAAGATTTAGCCTATGAACGGCAATATGAACAGCAAACCTATCAGGTGATTCCAGAAGTGATTAAAAATTTTATCCAGTACTTTCATAAGACTGTTTCAGATTTGATTGACCAGAAAGTGTATGAGCTTCAGGCCAGTCGTATATCTAGTGATGTCATTGATCAGAAGGTATATGAGATCCAAGACATCTATGAAAACAGGTATGATTTCATTTGCTTCAGAAAAGGGCAAAAATTATCGGTATGACTAGTTCTTATTATGGTTCAATTACATTTAAAGACATAAAATATTAATGTAAGTGATACATAACTAAATAATTGTGAATATATAATGGGAAATAATTAAAGATTATGCAAGTATGAGAAAAATGCTAAAGAACAAGATTTTTCAGTGACATATGCTATCTGCCCACATGATAGCACATGCTGTTGAAAAATCTTGTTCTTTAGCACCTTTCTTACCACATTTCTCATAGAAATCTTTACATATCTAGAGTTGCAAAAAGTGAGATGGGGGTCGTGTAAATTGTGGTAGTTTTGTTATATGGGTTTATTATAGTCAGTCATGCCATTATTTTCTAAATACTGATGTGTATTGCAGTTGGACCAAACTAACAGAAAGGTTCTTTAAAAACACACCGTGGCCAGAAGCAGAGGCTATTGCACCACAGGTTGGAAATGGTAAGAATTTTTAATAGAAAACATTATTCTGACTTTGGTCCTGTATTGGAAGAGTAATTTTTGGGGGGGAAGCGGGGGGAAAGGAAAGGGAACCAGTACATATTGAAGAAGACAGATTAAGAATTGCATTGCGTTGAACTCTCTTAATTCCAAATGATTCCTTTAAGGTAGCAGGATATGTCACATGCGATCTGATTTGATCCACATTTCCAAAATTTATATGATAAGCCTAAAAATGAGATTCAGCAGAAGACTTTATTCTTTTTTATGGTAGCTACACTGGCTTGTTTTTTGTACTGAAATGGTGAAACTTGTGATAAATTTAAGAGGTGGTATAAAAAATATTGTCCTTGAACTTTTGCATCCTACCCTATTGAATTAAGATGTTGATATTATAGTTTCAAAAAATTAGAGGGTCTTTATTGCCAGAAGAAATTTCCAATCTTAATTATATTTCCTATTTGCATCACTCAATATCCTTGAATAATTTTTTAACAATACCACTCGATGCTTGAAGATTATATAGCATAGTACAATACTGTAATTTTTTAATATACAACACAATTAGTTTTTATCAAAATAAGAGCCTGTTTTTATTATAGTTGCAGTTAATGGATCTTAATAACAGTGTAGGGTCAC
This sequence comes from Naja naja, assembly GCA_009733165.1. NCBI lineage: Eukaryota > Metazoa > Chordata > Lepidosauria > Squamata > Elapidae > Naja > Naja naja. The sequence continues at coordinate 24,112,157 of CM019154.1, read as the reverse complement.
CAATTCTGAGATATCTCAGTTGCTCATTAGCAAGAGAGACTGTATTCAGACGAAAATGTATTTGTAGCATATTCTACTGTAGCATATCATATCCGTTAACTTTCAGATAGTGTGTGAAATTTCATTTGGCAAAGAATCATGTTGATATGCTTTTGCAGCATATTTTTTGACGTTTATTTGTTATAAGAAATTTTTGGATTTGTGATATATTTTATTATTTTCACTTGCATCAGATACTTGACCAGCTGAATGAAAAACCCAAAGACAAATACTTCAGATACAATGATATGTAGCTTTTCTTTAATTGTAGATGCTGTGTTCCTGATTTTGTACAAGGAGTTGTATTATAGACACATCTATGCTAAAGTCAGTGTGAGTATCAAATTTAGATTGTCCTTAATGAAAAGTGCATTTACTTTTTGCTCAGTTGCTCTGTTTACGTAGAACTCTGAAATCATGTATTCATTCATTTCAGAAATCTAGGCAACTATTTACTCTTTCTTCATTTATTGCAGGGTGGCCCAACCCTGGAACAAAGATTTGAATCTTATTACAATTACTGCAATCTCTTCAACTACATTCTTAGTGAGTCTCTAAAATTATATAATTCTCTGTATTGTACAAGGGGTAATAAGAACATATCTTCTATATTTAGAATAATATTTAGTCAGTTACCATCCTGATATATAACCCTGTTCCCAAGTGTGGTTTTTTTTGGAAGCTTTCTGAAGCTCTCTGATCCCTTTTGTTAATACTGTATATCTTTATTTTTTTAAAGAAAAATCCACGTCTTCATTTTGATTTTGTAATCTCTGTTTGGCCTTTCCTCTCCTTTTTACATTTTGTTCTGTTAAGGACATGATCTGCCATGATATAGTGTTTATTTAGAATGCCTAGAAAACAAGTATGTAAAATTAAAACAAGAAGCAACAGTGCAAGCTCTAGTTAAATTAGTAAATATTCAGTATTAACTAATGGTGGGATCTAATTTGAATTAAAAGTAACTGTCTATTGGAAAATGCAGCAGTGTATAGATTTCCTCCCAAAATTGGTAAATATTTATATTATGAAGTGGGTTTTGGCACAATGCAGAATAATGCTATAAAGTTAGGTTCTAACTTGTCTTTGGAGCTGCTCGGTCAGCAATTCAGGCTTTCCTCTTTATCCTTTTATCTGTAAGATGCAGGGAGCATAAAAACATATAGACTCTTTGCCTTGTATTATTCATTCCATATATTCTATATGAATGTTCCTTTCTAGATGCAGATGGCCCAGCTCCTCTAGAACTACCCAATCAATGGCTCTGGGATATTATAGATGAATTTATATATCAGGTATAAAAATGGATAGTTCTCTTATGTCTATTCCAAATGCCTTTTTTAATCATGATGAAAATCTGCAAAGATCACTAGAATCAAATGCTAAGCATGCAAGTAATTTGCAAAACACTTTTCAAAGCACTAAGACTTCCAGGTGCTTTATGGTTGGAATGCTTATACCTTTCAGTTTGGGTCTTGGAACACTATAGATAACCAGTTATATATATGCATGGAAAGAGGGGTTTAATTCTATATTGATATATAAGATTGCAATTTGTATGGGACTTTGTGTGCTGGACAGAATTTAAACTCTGCTTAATACCAGCTCTGTTTGGCATATACTATAGATATTTTGGATAGGAATATGCCTATTGTTAGTGACTTGGAATAATATTTTTGTGGTGAGTTGTAATTTTACTCAGTGTTCTCACACTATTTGTCTTTCTTCCTACAAATTGTTATGGCTGCAATTTGGTTTCTGGTTAGCACTGAGGAAACTTTACTATTTTCATTTGTAAAATAGTATATAGTTTGGTTTTGTTATAATACAACATAACATTTGTACTCATCGATAAATTGCTCTTCCTTTCTCACTTTTGCTTTTGGGTAATTGCAATTTATTCAGTCATTTCATTTTTATTCTGGTTATGTAAAAAAAAATCCAAGGAGGAAAATAATGCCACCCTCATTTTCTCTTGCATTCTCTATCTCCTTGTAAAGTTTCAGTCCTACAGTCAGTATCGCTGCAAGACTGCCAAGAAATCTGAGGAAGAAATTGATTTCTTGAGGTTAAATCCTAAGATCTGGAATGTCCACAGTGTTCTTAATGTGTTATATTCCATAGTGGACAAATCCAACATCAACAGGCAACTGGAAGTCTATACCAGCGGAGGTAAGGAAATAAATATTTTAAAATGAGTGGGCTTTGCCATTGTCAATTATCAATAATAATTATCCAGTTATTTATTCATGAGGAAGGTCTAGCAATTTTAATTCTGATTGTGAATCTTCAGCTATTTCATTCTGATCAGGAATCAAGCTGGCAGATTGAAATTTGCATTTTTATTCACTGTTGAATTTAGAGTCCACATGTATAGTTTCAAATTCTTTTTTCCCTTAGGGGACCCCGAGAGTGTTGCTGGAGAATACGGTCGCCATTCTTTATATAAGATGTTGGGCTATTTTAGCCTTGTGGGTCTGCTGCGCCTCCATTCATTGCTGGGTGATTATTATCAAGCCATTAAGGTTCTGGAAAATATTGAGCTTAACAAGAAGGTAATAGAGCCACCTTTGGGTTAAAAATTGCACTTTTTTAAAAGAACAGTTCTCTCTGGAACATTTATTTATTTGCATGGATTTGTATCACCATCCATCTCCTGAATATGGCTCTAGACAGCTATATTTATATAAATATATAAACTTTGTTTGGTAGGATGCTAAATGTTCTCCAAAATTTTTATCTAAACAATAGACGTCAGGCTGAGCCTGGTGAATGTCTCAGAACTGTACGGTGAGATTTCCAGCTTGCTTTTATTCTTAGTACTGAAAAGAGATGTGGAGTCTCTTTAAAAGTTTCTGTTGCTTTTATAGTCTGAGGCATTTAAATACTAAGTCATCTGTTACTGTTCAGGTTTTGCATTTCATATAAAATGGTACTTTTCAAGCTATAACCCATATTAACACTAATATAATTTAGAAAATTAAGGCCTATTCCAAAATTACTTCTTTTCTCTGGTGACTGTTAGCTGTGCTTCTCCCCTCATAAACTACCTGCTTTCCCCCAAATCTACTGTTCCCCTGATTTCCAAATAAATCATATAGGTTGTATACTAAAAACAAGCTAATGTGAAGAAAATCAGTAACATATCTGTATAGATATGTAGCCCCATCTAATTTGGGCTGTGTTTGAGCTGAAAATAAACAGCCCCTGTGATTTCACACAGGATTGCCATGATTTCTCTTGACAGCTAATTTGCACCCTTTAGACTTCTCCTGTCAAGAATCAAACCGCATATCTGGAAAGTAGAGTTGGGGAAGGTTGTAATATCAGATCTCTACAATGGTGAAATTGTTACATCGTACCTTTTTAATCAGAGAAAGAATTGTATCTGTCTTTTTTTTGCCAGCTAGCTGATGATAACTATTTAAAAATATCTATGAACAAGTTTGAGTTAAAAATGCTGAATACATTTGCTTTTAAAATCATAGATTGGTTTAAAATAACAATGTCTTATTGCTCAAGTTTAAGGTACTCTATATCTCTTCATTTTGTTTGCTGCAAGGAACTTAACAGGCCTATCTCTCTGAAAGTTGTAGAATTAAAATGCTACGTTAAGACTGAATAAGGAGGTACTGTGCTGCAGTGCTTCAGAGACACTAGGGCAGTCCACTTACATCAGTCCATTTAGTGACCATTTGAAGTTACAACAGCACTGAAAAAAGTGACTTATGATCGTTTTTCAACCATTGCAGCATTCCCATGGTCAGATGAACAAAATGCAAACACTTGGCAACTGGTTCATATTTATGATGGTTGCAGTGTTCTGAGGTCATGTGTTCACCTTTTGTACCTGACAAGCAAACTCAAGGGGGAAGCCAGATTCACTTAACAACTGCATTACTAAGTTAACAACTGCAATGCATCACTTAACAACTGTGGCAAAAAAGTAGTAAAAGGTAGTAAAATGGGGCAAAATTCACTTAACAACTGTCTTGCTTAGCAACAGAAATTTTGGGCTTAATTGCAGTTGTAAATCGTAAACATGCTGGCTAGGGTAATTCGGGAAATTGAAGTCCACACATCTTAAAGTTGCGGAAATAACCTTGCATTTACCCACATGATCTTCATTTATAGACTGAAGGCATGTGGAGTCAAGTCCTTACATTATAGCTTTTGGAATGATGCTATTCACTCTTTGTAGAGACTGATAACATTTTCCTGACTTGTGTACTGAACAACATCTCCTTTTTCCCTTCTCAGAGTATGTACTCACGAGTACCAGAATGCCAAGTTACCACCTATTACTATGTTGGTTTTGCATACTTCATGATGCGACGCTACCAAGATGCAATCCGTGTCTTTGCTAATATTCTGCTGTATATTCAGAGGACTAAGAGCATGTTCCAGAGAACAACTTACAAATATGAAATGGTAAAATGTAGTAAGGCTTCTACCCTCCTTTCTAAGAGCTGTCCTTGAAAATTCTTTCCTATTTGCTAATAGTGTTAGTGATCTTCTTTCAGCGCAATTCTATCAGAATCTGTTTCACTGATATGAAGAAGTATGTTGTATTCATCTTTCAGCTTTCAGTTCAAGTCAATTTGTTTAAAAATTTGCAAATGCTTTCTGGTTTAGTTGATCCTTATTGTCCTTCCTGGCATCAATGGTTCCCACTAGATGCATCCAGTTAAATCTTTCAGGAGACTATTTATCCTTTGATCTTTTTCATTTGCCCTAGATATATCAAACTTCAGTCTTCATTTTTAGACACTTTTGATAATTTGATTTGTCTATTTCCCTAGTCTGCTGTTGCCCTCACCCCTTCCCATTTCTTCATATAAAGTGATACTGTTTTCAAAATTGGTTTCTGTGGGACTGGCTCCTTATAGTGAATTGTGCAAGCCTTTATACTCTTTGTTAATGTATATCCTGTCTGGTGACATTCCCACCAGCATATGCCTATGATGGTATCTCAGTTCCTCCTATTTTTGCTGTTATTTTCTTAAATATGGTAATCACTTCTGTGATGAATTCTCCATAGGTAGCTTTCCTTATTGGGTTGGTCTTCAAAGTTAATGTTCAAAGAGCTGAGAACTCTTTGGGATTTTATTTTTGAAGTGTTCAAATAAGGGGGGGGTGCGGGGGGAGAATAGGCAAGAGATTTAAAAATAGTGGCTTCTTTAAAGCCACCAAAAGCATACAATATATATTTTAAAGCGCTTTTTAAAAATCCCTTTATGTTAATGAACAAGGCCCCGTTATCCAAAGGACTTGGTCTATTAATCAAAGAAATGCAGAACTGGAACTGTATGTTCAGGGAGCTTAATGGATCAGGGCAGCTTTTACTTTCCATTAGTGTGTCACTATGTTTGCTTGTCTAGTTTTTACTTTGGAAAGCTACCCATGAATTCATGGCAAAAGTGAGACTTAACGATGTGCTACTTGGCCAGTAGCCGCTACACATATATCTTTTTAGATGTGAAGAGTAATTTATCTTTAATATTTTTCATGGGAATTGTTTACTTTTCAGATTAACAAACAAAACGAGCAGATGCATGCTCTTCTGGCCATTGCTCTTGCCATGTACCCAATGCGCATTGATGAAAGCATTCACCTGCAGCTTAGAGAGAAGTATGGGGATAAGATGCTACGAATGCAGAAGGGAGATCCCCAGGTATATGAGGAGCTGTTCAGCTATGCTTGTCCCAAATTTGTCTCACCCGTGGTACCCAACTACGACAATGTGCATCCCAATTATCATAAAGAACCATACCTGCAGCAGTTGAAAGTCTTTGCTGATGAAGTCCAGCAGCAAGCTCAGCTGTCCACCATCCGCAGTTTCTTAAAACTCTACACAACTATGCCTGTGACTAAACTGGCTGGCTTCTTGGATCTCACAGAACAGGAATTCTGCATCCAATTGCTGGTCTTCAAGCACAAAATGAAAAACCTGGTCTGGACAAGTGGCATCTCTGCCTTGGATGGAGAGTTCCAGTCAGCTTCTGAGGTGGACTTTTACATTGACAAGGTTTGTCTTTTCTCCAACCCTTCTGACAATAGTACATAGTACCTGAACTTGATACTATTTAGATGTACTGAACTCCAGTCAACAGGATGGCTGGAATGCATCATTATCAAACTCATTTAGCATCTCCTCTTGGGTTTGAGTTCCTTTATACATGTGAGATGAATCTGTGTGGGAAACTAATGTAAAAACTAGATACTCCCACCATTCCCTTGCCTTGACTATTTCTCAGGGGCCATATAGTAGTAGAGGTGGGGGCCCAGCCCTTCTCTGAAGCCCTTCCCTTGTGAGACCAGATTACTAGGCCACCTCTCTGAGGGGCATGAGCTTCAGATAGAAACCCCCAAACAGACTAAATCCAGACTAAGATAATAGCAGGTAACACGACAAGTCTGTTTTCATTTTCATGACAGCAAGTTCTTATCTGGACAAACATGTCATGTTTTAGCATGATACAAGGCAGTATAAAAATAAAACCCTATAATCCCAGCCTAGAGCAGACATAATACCCAGCAGATGTCTCCTAGCAGAATCCAGATATGTTGCTAACTTCTGTTTGCCTTTTGGCAGGACATGATCCATATTGCAGATACAAAAGTTGCTCGACGCTATGGGGATTTCTTTATCCGTCAGATTCATAAATTTGAAGAGGTAAGTTAATGGCTGAATGCACAGGAGAAACCTATTAACAAATAAATGGCATAGTTTCCAAAACCTGGTGACCATGAAACTTAAATGTCTTTCTTGCTTCAGTCTGGGCTTCTTTGCATACAAAGGTGATCAAATATTAAAAGAGCATCAGTTATTCCAAAAAGTATTTGTTTGTAACCCCAAAATGAAGCAATTGCTGGCATTGCTGCCCTCTTTCTGTGAGACAAGGGAGTTGTCAAAAAGATCCTTGCAACCTGCTGCCTAGAGAGCAAAATGTGGCCGTTTTAGTATCCTGAAGAGGTCACTGCATTACCCAGAAATCTATCCAAAGGAGTAAAGATGTGCGTCCCTACTTCCTATTTTGTTTTTAAAAACTGAAATGGCTTGGTACTCCCTATTGAGGTCATTTAACATGGGATCATGGTGGGAAAATGGAGGGAAGCTATCAGATGAGCATCATGTAAAGCTGCCTTGTGATTAAGCCCTCAAAGATTGTCAGACTGTTGGCAGTTGGCAAGTCTCTTCTGGAGGGGTGAAAGGCTCTCCCCTCCCTGAATTGCCTGCTTTGTTTTTATTCTGGATCGAAGAGCAAGAACAGAGAGCTAAAACCCTTCTTTGCCATCCCACCAGAATTGAGTTCCTGATTATTTGTAATCAACAAATTGTATGTTAATACAAGATTTATTCAGAGTTGCGTGATGCACTTTATCATCATCCTTTTTAAAATAAAACCAAGATACTAGCCAGCTTCATAAGAAAGTGCATGATTAAAATGGCCTCAATTATAACTATGCTTTTCTAATGTCTTAATCCTTGCCATTGTAGATATCATATTGCCTTGAGTGAGCATGATTGTAGTTATGCTGAAAAGTAGGGGTCGGGGGATCCCTACTGCACAAAGAGTTTGCCCTCAAAAGAATGAAAGGTCAGAGTCAGTGAAAGATGTCCTCCAAACTGCAGCTTTTTTGCAGATGCTTGCCAAGATTTAAGCAGCTTATGTTACAAATAATGCCAGGCAAATCTAATTTTGAAGATGCTAATTTTGGGTTGTCTAATGAAGATCATAAGGGTTAGGGTTAGTGTCTGTCAAGCAAAGGATACAACAAATGGTTTAAACAGAAATGGCTGAATTATTTGAATAGATTGTGTATAATTGAGCTATGGTAAATATTTGTGGTCTATTTTCCATATTGCTTACTATAATAATTTCTGTAATATGTACTTTCTGTTAGTTTTCTTGCTCACAAAAATCTTACATCTGTATACATGCATGCTCTATTATTAATGATGTTCCCTGTCATCATTGTGTAAGGAGCCGAAAGGAGTAAGAACCAATAAACCAAAGAAACATCTAAAACAGGTGTCAAACTCATGTCGTCATGGCGGCGTCACGTGACATATCGGAAATTTTTTCCTCTTCGCTAAACTGGGCGTGGGTGTGGCCAGCACATGACGCATCTGGCCCATGGGACCGGAGTTTAACAGCCCTGATCTAAAGAGAAAGGAAGCAGCTGATTTTAATTTATATGGAATAATCTTTCTCCATATACATCTCTATCACCTCTTAGTTTTTTCTGCACATTTCATGTACAGTACAATACCCTGCATCCCACCAACTAGGAGATAGAGTGTAGTGTATTGACTCACCTTCAGAATACATAATTACCGGTAGTTGGTCACATTTACATGTAGGGGAATTATATGATTCCTGAAGGAGAGAATAAAGAATAAGGAAGTATCTAGAAATGCGTAATACAGTGTTGGAAGTTAAAACCCACCCCTCTCCTAGAAAAATGAAATATTTTAGGATATATTAAAAAGGCAGAATATTTTCCCTAAAAGAGAATTAGAAACCCAGAGAGGCAGAAACTCAGCCCCCCCACCCCTTTGTTAATGGGCCATTAAAGCCAGGGCCAGTCTATTCTACATAACAAAGATTTACCTCCTTGTGGCAGAGCCATTTAATAGCTCTTCGTTGCATCACCCACCAAGTTTCAACCAAACTTAGCACACAGACAACCTAAAAAGCAAGCTATGGCCTCTGACAACAACCAATCGGGATACTCTTCCTGTGCCCCAGGAAGTTCAAAGACAGAGAGGGTATAAAACCCAGGGACTCTCAGCATCTCTTCCCTTTTCTTCGTCCAGAGCTCCAAGGCATGTGATCCTGTTCATCAATAAACTTTCTTTCCAAGCAACTTCCATGATTCCAGTGTCTTTTTCCCTACTTGGAACTGAACCCAGAAGGATATTTCTTCCAACAATTGTATAAAAATGTGGAAAATAGTGCAGGAGATTAAATAATACTATGTAATGAGGTTTCTGAAAGCAGTCCCAAAAGTAAAAAGATTTGAGATAACCAGTGATCAATGAGTACGAATTCTTTACAACCTCATCTTTGCTATGAATCTCCCAATTTCAATAACCCAAAAATTCTTTCTCTAAGTTGCTTTTTAGCAGTTGAATAGTCACTTTCCAGAAATGATGATTTCTAAACAATTTTTCCAGTGTAGATTTGGATAAAATGCTGCTAAAATTATTTGCACTTCGTGTAATTTGCAGGTGCCCATCTCTTTTTACAAATATGTTGGTGGTCTGACCTCAAATCTGTCCATTTTAGTATAGTCTCCATATGGGCTAGATTTGATTTACTCATTCAGCTGCACTCAGCATTCTTGGTAGGATGCAGACACTTGTTTGGAGAATGTATAATTGGGGCAATGATACTGAAGTGCTTAACTGTGTGGGTACTTATCTCCCCCATCCCCCAATTAACTTGTAATTAGATGTCTGTCTCTTTCAGTTGAATCGTACCCTGAAGAAGATGGGCCAGAGACCTTGAAACTCTTCTTGCATCAGCTATTTGCCCGATTTGAAGAGGGCAAGCCTGGAAGAAATATGAGCTAAGAATTCTGGAATTTTCTGTAATCGCTGCAATTTTTACTTGGATAGCAGATGACTGTGCTCATACAAAAAAACTAGGTCTAATTAAATAAATGTAATTTCTTTGTGTCTCTGGAGTTTGTTCATTTGTCCATTTGAGGGAGAAATAGCTAATCTTTGGCTTCTTTTGATATCTTAGTTTTAGGGCCTGCCTACTTTCATTCTATAGGAAGTGTTTTTGAATAGCTGGCAGTGTTTGCCAGGACTCAATCACAGGTCTTCACCTCTATTTTGAAATGTGACCTGTATTATTGCTGATTTCGCAAAAATGTGAAGCGGCCCTTTAGCTTTAGAATGTAAAATCACAATGCCCTGCATTATTAAAAGAAAGGAAAAGAGAACATGCTACATGTCCAAATGATTTCCGTGAGACTGTAGATTTAATCTCTCTAAGATTGAATGCCTCAGAGTATCTTCCAGATCTTTTATGATACTTTTTTCTTTTAATTTAAGGCACTAGGACAGGAAAAGTGAAGTCTCTGAATCAGGTTCAGCTCTTGATGACCTCATGGATATGCCCAGGCATGAATTTTGGCAATATCCATGTATCCTGTTGTTTTTTAATTGTTCAAAATCAGTCTACACCCAGTAGATAGTGAAGTTGACATCATATAGCACCTTTCTTATCATGATTAAATTTCTCTCCCTTTTAAAAATGATATTGAAAAATACTACAAACAAACCTGCAATCTTTTTATATGAAACAAAAGAAATTACGACTACAGTCCCATGTAAATTGGAAATCATTCTCTTGAACTCGGTAGTTTTAGAAAACATATTAGGATTAGGCTGCCCAAAGGATACGTCTCTTTATTGGATCAAATGTTAGGGGATTTCAGTGTGTGACAAAGTACAGTTCATGTTATGGAACGCTTCTGACAGTAATAAAACAACATTGCTAAAAAAATACCAGCAATTTGTTCATGCCAGATTCCTTCCAACTTTCTAGTGAGGGTAAGCGCATGAAATTAGGGCTGCCATTTTTTCAGTTGTATACTCAGTGTGAGCTAGTTAACACCTCTTGGGAAATGTTTGTTTCTTTAAAAAGGCATATGAGGAAGTGCTGAGTTCAAGTAAAACTGAAAATCTGCAAGCTCCTTTCCTATTACAAGTTCAATACAAAATAACAAAACAAGCATACTTTACAATTTGAGAACCTGTGTGTTTTACTGTCTCTTCATTGTGCTTTGTTCTCATCCTCAATAGTTCTGTTTATATATTTTAGTTTCTATATTTTTTACCAGAAAAAAGATGAAAATAATAGAAAAACAGTAAATTTTTCATGTTCACTTTTGCTAAAACTAATTGGAGAAGAGGAAAAGCTAAAGCATTTCATAAAAGTCCTTGTTGCGGGTGCTAATTAGTCAGCTGGAGACCTATTAACAACACACAAATTTGAAAAATTTACATTTTTCAGAATTTTGTAAATGCTAACATGATTTTCAAATGTTATAATGAGTAGTTATAAAAAAAATTACCAGTTGTTCATACAGGATCTAAAATGTACATTTTAGATGTAAATGCTCTGGTAGCATCCATGTGGTGCCTATAAGAATTCTCCCTACTTTCTGTAACAATATTGAGTTGGAAAGGTAGAGCCATTCTTGCTAGAGATTCTATCAACAGAAAAACATAGTATTAACAGATTTTAGGAGCAGACAATGGGACAATTATGGGGGTTGAGTATTTCCTAACTTCTAGCACTGGAGATAAATTCCTTGTGTGTCTAATCACACTTGGCAAACAAAACTATTATATTCTGTTCTGTTGTATTCTGTTCTTGTATTCATTCTAGTTTATGATAGAAAATGAAAAATTTTATGCTTTGCAGTCTATTATGGCCACACATAAGACACATATAAAGTCTTAAGATTTCAGTAGAGCTTGTTTTGTCATAAACAGCATTGGAATGCACTGTTCTAATCATAACTATATTCTAGAACTATAAAACTATATTATGATGTTTCAATGGAATATGAAGCCTGCTGTAGACTTCTGGTAGAGGCATAGTGAGCTAAACAAATGTCCATGGAGATCTCCTGGTTCAAAATGCATTTTTCAATCATTTCCAGCATTTTTGTCACTGATAGTACTTTTACAAGTATATATTGTAGCATTGGGTATGGCATAATGGATACAACCTTGAACTTAATTCAAGTCCCTGCTCAGCCATAAACCTTTATGGGTGATTTTTGGCTAGCCTCTATTTTTCAGTCTGTTTTACCATTTTTTAAATAATATTGTTAATCCCAAATTGCCTGTAGAATAAATGACTTGATATAATGTTATGAGCCCACTTTTATTAAAAGCTATTGGCCATGTACCACTTCAGAGATAAGAATCACTGTTTGCATCAGACAATAGGATTACTAAATCCAAATTTCTGTCCCCATGGTGACCAACTAGATGGTGTTGAAAATTCATGAGGATAACAGCATTCTTCCCAGCAATTAGTGTTAACAAGCACTCTGTCCTTTATGGAGGAGGAAAAATAAAGCCATTGTAAAAAGTTATTTTGATAAATATCTGCCAATAATTTGTCAAATCCTCTCAATTTCTGTAGTTCATTTTCTGCAAAGAATTTCTCCTAGTGTCATGCAATTCTTCATTTTTCCCAGCTATTTTCCCCCAGCTATTTTAGCATTTTATAGATCAATAGGTTCACTTCAAATAGCCAGAAGAATCTCCTGAGGCACGTTCTTGTTATGGAGATGGTTCCAGTGGCATTCTCAAATCTAGCCTAGGATTATCTTTTAGCAAGCGTGATCAAATATTACATGAAGTGGTCTTTGCACTTGCACCTGTTACCATTCCCTCCACAATTTCTGAGAACGCAAATATGCTGCATATTGATCATCACACTTCTGCTAAGTGGCAAAAGGTGTGGGCGGGTTCACTTCATCACAGCTGACCTTCTGAAAAGACCTTCTGGCCAGTTGCTCTTTGTAGCAAGAGGAAGGACAGGCTGTTTCAGTCTGTGCCTGGCACCAACTAAACCTAAAAGAATTCAAAGTATGCAGCCGCATTAACAGAGAGCCCGATTGTTGAAATGCTGGTGAAGTTTCTGTATAGCCACATTGTTTTTAAATCTCAGCTCCAGGCTCAACTGCCATAATAAATTCTGGGCTGATGTAGCTCAACGATAAAAACCACTTCAGAACTCTTAATTGCTGAAATCATGAAATAAAATTGGTGCTACAAGTGATTTGTTTAACATTTCTTTACAGGAAAATACTCTTTACACTGACCAGATCCAGTTAAAGCTAATGCTGACTGAGCAAAACGACCTATCTATATGACCTATCACAATTTAAGTTGGCTCCTTGACCCACTTACATCCAGTATTAATTTACTGTGGTGATCAGTATTCTGGTTTTGGAGTCATGTCATGGAAATGCCTAATGAAAAATGATTTTTTCAAACAAGATGCCAAGCATACAGAATACTATAGTGATATATTTTTATGCACAATGTTGTTTGATGTAAGATCCTGTAAATTTAATCAACAGCATATTCCCTTATAGATATGGCATCTTTAAAAGCCTCAGTATGAGGATATAGGCATCAATCTACCTGTCAATGCCACTCTCTGTATACCAAATTCTCTGATCTACCTGATTTCATTAAAAATAAATAAATAATGAGAAGCAAAGCAATAAATTCAAGCCTAATTTGTATTTTCAATAATTCATCTAAGTCTTGCATATTTCAGCCTGATATTCTTTTGGAAGTGAGCCCACCTATTCAGAAAAAAGGAAACACCATAGAGTGGTGGCTTATTATGAAGTAACCTTATCAGTTTGCGTTCTAATGTTTTCTGATTAGCAGCCATTATGGTTGCCATTTTTTGAGAAATTCCTCATTAATCTGCTATTATTTTAACTTTAATTTGTTGAAAAATCTATAATGGCTGGGTTCATATGGAATGGCTGACAAATAGTAATGTATTTATATTACATGTTAAAGCAAAGTCAAATAAGACCTTCTATAAATTGGCATTATGCAAAAGCCTAACCTGTGCATAGCTAGATTCAAAGTCAGTCAATAGGTGGATGTGCCCGTGTTTTGCCACCTGTGTTATTTTAAAAGTTTGGCATTTTGCTTGCCATTTTAACCTATTACGGAAATTGTTTACCTTAATTTGCTTTGGAATGCTCTTGGCATCATATAACTTTTGGAATCTCTGAGCCTAATCTTAAAATGATTATACCCTTCCCAATATTATTCTGCAGAATAAAATGCCTTTGACAAGCTCCGTCTACCTTCTTTACTAGCTTCAAGTAGCAATAGCACTTAAACTTATATACCGCTTCACAGTGCTTTACAACCCTAAGTGGTTTTACAAAGTCAGCACATTGCCCCCAACAATCTGGGTCCTCATTTGACCGACCTCGGAAGGATGGAAGGCTGAGTCAACCTTGAGCCTTTGAGAATCAAACTGCCGAACTGCTGGCAATTGGCAGTCAGCAGAAGTAGCCTGCAGTACTGCATTCTAACTACTTTGCCACCATGGTTCTTATGTAATGAGATTCAGAACCAGTTTAAAAGTATTTTACACAATGGATAGTTAAAATGGTATTTGCTACCATAAGGTGCAATAAGAAACACCAATTTTGATGGCATTACAAATATGCATGAAGAGTTAGTTATCACTGCCTATTAGGCTTTATGTCTATTTAGTACTACTGTAATAGTATATGTTAAATACCAAATGCTAAAAAACAGCAACTGAAGAGGGAAATCACTTCCTGTCTTCATTGACAAACTTCCTGAATTCATTTGGTTGGCCACAATCTAATTCTGTGTACTGGACTAGACAGGCTGTTGTTTAATCCAGTATGACTCTTTTTTTAAATCTTGCTTTGAAGATAGCTGGCATTCAGTAAATTGAAAAAGCCCAAACAAGGATTGAAAAGTAGGTGGAGAAGGGCATTTGAAAAGGCTGTACAAAACTCTGCTTCACTTATTCTGAAACCTGGTTTAGCTCACTTCAACAGGTTTGCACATTATATTAGCCACCACAAAGGATTAATTTGAGGTTTGCTTTAAAATGGAAATGTTTCTATCTGTCATAGTCTGGAGTTAATTAGTTGTCAAATATTGTATATATTTTATGGAGGCAGACTTGGAATGTTTTAGCCTGGACAATGACAATGAGTTGTCATATGATTTGTATATCAATTTTCCATCTCTAAACTTCAGACTCATGTTGTATCTCAGTTATGAAACATACAGTGCACTGAATGCACATATTTTTGAAGCCTTTTCTATAAATGTTTATCATCTGTTTGTTCTTCCATGATTAATGCAAGCCAAAGGAAATGGTGTGCTCTGTACTATCATGCTCTGCACATCTCATCTCAAAATTATGCAGCATATGTTGTGTCAGAAAAATAACAAATCTTGATCTTATGACAGATTTAAAGAGATAAACAATTTTCACTTTGTGTAATTTCCAGCACCTTCAAATAGTTTTGAAGATGCAGTGCTGCTGCCTTTTCTCCATTGTTAGTATTTTCTTCTTAGACTTTTAAAAAATACCTCAATAAAAAAATGCACTTTCATGATAACTGAAATAGATGAGCTTCTTTTTCCTTCCAGGGACTTTTAATGTTCATTTCCTGCCCATCCCTAAAGTACAGCTGCAGCTGGAAAACATCTCAGCATTTAGTTTCTTTGTATGCTATTTTCCATGCTCAACCTTAGAAGAGTTCACATCCTAAAGCAACATTTTAAAGAAAAATTTCATAGCTGAACAAAGCTGAAATTGTCACAAATATATTAATGCCCTAATTAAAAGTTATATGAATTAGTGTACAGTAAGATTTAAAAATTGAGTAGTGATTCAGACACAGCCAAATCGTAAGGGATTTTATCCCAACTACTCTTAATAGGGAAAATAATAGACCTGGGAGAATGGAGGTCTGATCACTCCTAATCCACACTCAGGTGGCCTTTAGACCTTTTAAGCAGCAGAAGCAGCCATTAGAACTGGAAAAGCCCACGAACAGACGTGAATCAGGAGGAAGCCGTTTCCTCACTAATGAATTAAAGCATTGGCTAGTTATTACAAAGGTGAAAGAAAGGGTATTATTTTGCTACAATGATGTTTCAAGTGGATATTCTGCCAAAGAACAGCTTCCTGGCTTTTTAATATTCATAGCTAGAGGGTATAACAGGAGGATGAGTTCAAGCAATGCAGCTTAATCCCCTCCAAGGTCCCACTCAGGATCTTTTCAGTTCTTAGGAAATATCAACATGAAGAAATCTAAGAATGGTTCTTCTGTGGGCTATTTGGAATTTGGGAACCAATTCATGAGTTGAGGAAGCCACAAACTGAAAATATATGATAATTACAAGCCTAACCAGAATTGGGGGGGGCGGGAATTTTATTTATTTATTTATTTTTATTCGTATTTATATCCCGCCCTTCTCCGGAGACTCAGGGTGGCTTACAGTTTTTGGGATACAACCCAATGCGCTCAGCAATAGCCTTCATTCCATTGTATATGCCTGCTTATTACCAAGCGGCATTTTTTACAAAGTCAGCTTATTGCCCCCAACAATCTTGGGTCCTCACTTTACCTACCCCGAGAGGATGGAAGCTTGAGCCTGGTGGGATTCGAGCCTGCACTAATTGCAGGCAGTTGGAATTAAGTGCTAGGCATTTAACAACCTGCACCACCAAGGCTCTTTCAAAATCTTGATAGACTTGATAGGCTCTTTCAAAATCTTGATAGACTTGAACATTCGGCGCTATCTAACAAAATGAAATTCAGTGGTGAAAAAAGTAAGGTCCTACATTTAGGCAAGAAAAACAAAATGCACAGGTACAGTATATGTGGTACCTTGCTCAACTGACTGTGAGAGGAATCTTGGACTCCTAGTGGACAATCACTTAAATATGAGCCAGCAGTGTGCTGCAGCTGTCAAAAAAAGCCAACACAGTTCTAGGCTGCATAAAGAGAGGGATAGAATCAAGATCATGTGAAGTGTTAATACCACTTTATAATGCCTTGGTAATGCCACACTGGAATACTGCATCCAATTTTGGTCGCCACGATGTAAAAGATGTTGAGACTCTAGAAAGAGTACAGAGAATAACAACAAAGATGATTGGGGACTGGAGGCTGAAACCTATAAAGAATGGTTGCTGGAACTGAATATGTCTAGTCTTATGAAAAGAAGGATTAGGGGTGACATGATACCAGTGTTCCGATATCTCAGTGGCTGCCACAAAGAAGAGGGAGTCACACTATTCTCCAAAGCACCTGAAGGTAGAACAAGAAGCAATGGGTGGAAACTAATCAAGGAGAGAAGCAACTTAGAACTAAGGAGAAATTTCTTGACAGAACAATTAATCAGTGGAACAACTTGCCTCCAGAAGTTGTAAATGCTCCAACACTGGAAGTTTTTAAGAGATTAGCTAACTATTTGTCTGAAGTGATGTAGGGTTTCCTGCCTAAGCAGATGGTTGGACAAGAAGACCTCCACGGTCCCTTACAACTCTGTTATTGTATTCTATTCAAATGCCAATTGTTCAGAATTTTATTTCTATTATTTGTACCTTAGATGCTAGTCTATCTGATGGCTTTTCTATCTGATGACTTTACAAACTCATGCAATATTTGTAATTGCTTGAATCAGTGTTTTTCAACCTTAGCAACTTTAAGAGGTACGGACTCCAACTCCCAGAATTCCCCAGCCAGCATGAAAAACACTGGTTTTCGTAAAGGCTGGTTAATTATAGCACTGCAAGGCAATTGAGAGTTCAGACTCAAACATTTCTGTGTGCATATGTAAAGGTGAAGTAGGTCCTCTGCTTGACTAGAATAGCTGTAACAAAAAACACACCCATCCACACCTACCTTGTGCAACTCCTCATTCCAGTCTTCCTTGTCCGACTGGTCTATGCAGTTTGATAAAGTCTTTGATATCCCAAACCACACACAACTGCTACTATACTTTTATAGAAAAATTAGTGTAATCCAATCTACCACAATCACAATGTATTTATTTGCTAACTTTTTAAAGAAGTATCTTCACTTTTAATGGATGTATAGTGGCAAAGGACTTCATTATAAGTCCTTTGCCACTGTATTTCCATTAAAAGTGAAGTCCCAGCACCCTCATCCTACTTCCTTTTCAAGCAGGTCCTGAGATATTCTCATCCTTGCTATCCCAATACTGTACCATTTTAAAGCTTATACAGAGGAAAGATTTTATATTAGAGTAATTATTGAAGGAAACAAGGGGTATACTACAAGGCAATGCTTATTAAGAACTTTCCTACCTGCTCACACAATTTTCAAATGCAAGCTTTTCCTTCTTCCTGCCCCCCAGATTATCTGTACAGGTTGGCTTGTCATCCCTGTGTTCTACCTTTGATCCCCACCCCTCTTTTATATATAAGGTGTTTTTCAGTCTCTTTTTTTCCCTGCTGGATATAAAACAAAGGCAATCAATAACACTCCAAAACTGATTCAGAACTTTTTAAGGCAAAGAAGAGAGCATGGGCAGAGCCTACATTGGGCTTAATCTTTCATACAAAGCCTGCAGGTTTCACTGTCCTGTTAACCCCTCCTGAGTGTACATAGCAGAGAAAATCAGGACACAGGAAGTTAAGAATGGATGGATACCAAATTAATGTAGACTGGATGTAAACATGTATGAACAATACAAAGGAAACCTGTTGAGGAGGTTTAGTCATATTCAGAGACTGAATCCAAAAACTAGGAACAAGCAGAGTGTGAGTTCTAGTCCTACCTGGTGCATGAAATCCATCTGGGTGACTTTGAGCCAGGGACTGTCTCTCAACTCAAGCTCACTCACAGGGTTGTTGTATGGGGGAAATGGGAGAGGCGGCGCGCATTAAGTATGTTTGCATACTTGAACACACACACACACACACACACACACACATGCATATAGGAATGGGAATAATGAGAAAATTGTTGTTTTATGATATTGGGGAGATCCTGAAAAAAAATCAGTGAGATATTTCAAGAACAAGAAGTTTCATACAAATCTGAAGGGATATGATAAAAGCAAACATGATTTGGAAAGAAAAAGAGCAGGGATAGTTACAGAGAATGGTATTGATGTGAACAAAGTTATGTATTCTTTTCTTATCTCATTGATTTTTTTTTTGCCTACAAACTCTCTTCTGAGTTCTGCAGAATGTTTTTTGTGCTTTGCGTAATGCAGCTCTCAAATGGAGTAACTTGATGGATCTTCCTAAATGAACACTACATTAGTGATTACTGAATTGTCTTTTATTGATATTCTCTTCAATGGAATTTAATTTCTTTCTTTGTCTGAGGAATTTGCTATTGTATCTGCTCTGGTATGTATGTTTAAATATAATATTTAATATGCCAGTTTCTCTTGGGAGACTTCCTGCAGAACAACCTATAGAATAAATAATAGGGACATCTGTTGGAAAGGTATGCAATTTTGGGGGGCAGCTGTGTATTATTTTATATTAAAGGGGTTTACAAAGTTGTACATTCCAAAATGAGCCCACTCTGAGAGAGATGGATAGTTAAATAAAGGTGGGTAAGGGCAGAGAAAAGCTGTATTTTAATTATAGTTAAATGCCTTAGTAGGCACACAAGTAATAATATGTTTGTATTATATGATAGGTTTGCATCCAAAACATTAGGGAATGCACATATTATGTATCCTAGATCTAGGTTAAAGAAAGCTTTGGAAACAATTCTATTTGAATTTATAAATAGTAGCATAAATTTCCTTACTGCTGTATTCATTCCCAAATCCTCAAAAGCCAGGCATTTCTACTTGGGAATTCTGTATTTGAAATATGATTTAGAAAATGAAAACAGTGAAAGAATGGATGTGCCTGCTATCTGAGTGCTATTTGTAGCATATTTATAGCATTATTAGCCTTGACATCTTCTGACTTGAAATGCTAAGAACTAGCATGAAAACTCCTAAATTTTCCTGATTGGCTTTTCCTGCAGCGATAAACTCCTCTCAGTTTCACTCCAAATAAGGGAGAAGTATAGCGCAAGCAGTAAAATTCCCCCCAAACCTGGTGTTTTCCATACATCCTCAACCAGAAAAACAAGATTAATTCACTCTAAGTTCTTTTTGCTTGTGCTACTGACGGGAGCTGCATGGAAATAAATGTTCCTTTCAGTAGGAAAGAAGCATTACTTCTTAAAACAAATAAATAAAAATGTGTATAGCACTATTAATACCAGAAATAAATCACCACAGCTATTTGGTGCCACTGCTGGTGTGGAAACACAACTCGCTGCATTGTGAATAGAATTGAGTGTGCTCACTGTTTCCTACACAGCCATTGAATTTCTTTCTAATTTCACTACAGATAATTCAACCTCTTAGAACTGCATGGAAACACACATGTATAAGCGTGTACACTCTCATTCATACTGTCTATTAATTTTGGATAACATTTCCAATAATTCCTATATTTCCCTATGGATAGCATAGTTACTGACAGTGGAGGTAGTCCTTGACTTACAATCATTCATTTAAAGACTGTTTGAAGTTACAATAGCACTGAAAAAACTGATTTATGGCTGTTTTTCACACTTACTACTATTGCAGCATCCCCATGGTCAAGTGATCAAAATTAGGACACTTGGCAACTGGCATGCATTTATGATGGTTGCAGTGTCCTGGGGTCATGTGATGACCTTCTGACAAGCAAGTTAATGGGGAAGCCAGATTCACTTAACAACTGTGTTACTACCATAACACCTGCAGTGATTCACTTAACAACTGTGGAAGAAACTTCATAAAATGGGGCAAATTTTACCTAACAACTGCCTTGTTTAGCAACAGAAATTTTGGGCTCAAGCAAAACCTCAAATTCAAATATTTCAAATTATTAGATCTTTGCCCACCCTGAATAGTTTTGTCTTGTAACTGCAAGGAAAAAAAGGATTTAGGATTTATACCTATTAATCAGATTAATCTAATTGTGTGTATGGACATTTGATGGTGTGAGGATTTAGCGAAAGGCATCTTGATGAAGGGAGGGAGCCAATGTATAATGTATAAATTTGGAATTTCATAATTTTAGGTTCATGCTTCCCATTCAACAGAGGCACAGTGGAGGGATAACCTGGAGAGAGTTTGATCTGATGTTGCCTGATTTAATTGTGAATCTTCCTTTCTTGAATGATCGGGATCCCCATTCCCATTCAAGCCCTAAAAATGGATCAAGCCAAATGTCCTTTGGCCCAGCGCCGTGTTTCCGGAAAGGTCAGAGCAGGATGTCCAGGTGGTGGTGGTATAGTTTCCTTAAGCTTTCTGAACATGGAGGCTCTATTGAGTGGCCGTAAAGGGCAGCCCCTAACTAACAACCTCCGCAGAATCGCGAGGCGGCCGCAGAGTGATTCTTCCCGGGCCTCCGTTCGCACCCAGCCGACTTCTCCTGTCCCCGGGCTGACGGATGACTAAGAGCAACGCGCTGCGCGGAGATGATCATGGGCGGAGAAGGGACAGGTCTGAGCAGAGTCCGACGGTGCTGCTGGGCGGGAGAGGAAGGAGGCGCCCCCCGGGGGTAGGAGGGGAGTGGGGAACCGCCAGAGAACCCGAGCGGGGAACGGCGAAGCTCAGCCACCCCGCCCAGGCACCGGGCCGGGAGCCGCACTAGCTCGAAGGCTCGGCCGCGCCGCCTTCCGTTGGCTCGCCCGGGAGGCGCACCCAGTCCGGGCTGTTCTCTCCTCTCCGTCCATGCCGCTTTCCCAGGCAGAGGCTCCCTGAGCCGGGCTCCCTATTCTTTTCCTCCTTTTCGATGTCGAGCCCCCGCAGCGCCTTACAGGCCTGGTGCCGCCGCCAATGCGAGGGTTACCCGGGTGTGGAGATCCGAGACCTCAGCAGCTCCTTCCGGGATGGCCTGGCCTTTTGCGCCATCCTCCATAGGAACCGGCCTGATTTGCTGTGAGTACCGGGCGACCGCCTCTCGCTCCCCACCCCTTACTCTCCACATACAGGACTTGCGGGACTAGGCCCAGCAACCTCGAGCTCGACTCGACCTCCAGCCGCTCGAGGAGGAGCTTCTCTCCAGCTCCCGAGCGGGGGAACCAGTGCTTTCCTCCTGGGAATTTTGAAGAGGGAGAAAAGATGGGCTACTGGCTAGAAACCCTCGCTGGAGAGAGGCGCCCCCTCCAAGAGACGGACATGAAGTCGTCTTAAACTAGTACTTACAGCCTTAGAGAGACCCCCACCCAGCTGTTCATAACTCTCATAGCAAAGGCACCAACTGGCACTCTTCTACTCCATAGCAACTGATCCCAAACAAGGACTGTTTCCAACTCTGTAATCAGTAATGCAATGCAACTGAAAATTCATTGTATAAAAAGAGCCTTGTGTGTTTGACATGGGATCTACTCCCTGTAATTCAGACATTGCCTGAAATAGGGTGAATATTCAGTTGTGAATAGTGCAAAATAGTGTATAAA
Organism: Naja naja; assembly: GCA_009733165.1. Taxonomy (NCBI): domain Eukaryota; kingdom Metazoa; phylum Chordata; class Lepidosauria; order Squamata; family Elapidae; genus Naja; species Naja naja. Next base: position 24,090,041 of record CM019154.1, on the reverse strand, counting down.
ACTGATTCCTGATTTTTGGGGCTGAAAATTTGATGGACCCCTTAATAAATAAACCCCTTAAATATGAATTCCTTGATTTCCTTTCTGCTCCAAATCAAAGGATAACCAACCAAAGTTCATATTTTAATAATTGTAATCTTGCCTCTACAGTAATGAAATGGATGTGCTCGCTTTCATGACAAAAATTTTATGAAGCTGAGTTTTATACTTCTCATATTTAGCTAAAAGTCAGTTTCAGTCTTCCTTCTTGTTCCTCATCTCTGAGATGGTTTGTGCAAGAAATGGAAATTTCATCCTACTATAGAGTGATATTTTTGATATCACACTCTTTTAGTTCAAGCTGATTGATAACCTGGCTTGTGTCAAAATAGTCCAGCCTTTAACATCAGAAAAAACAAGACTATTTGTTTATCACATTTCTACACCACCCATCTCACCTAAGTGACTTTCTAAAGCTATTATGAACCAGACCATAATCAGGGAATACTGTTTGAAGCTCTGTGAAATAGGTTTTTCTATTTTCTAGTGTCAGCTGTACGATTCTAACAGACATAGCCAAATAATATATAAGAGAAAAGGGATAGAACCTCTTCTTTTTGACTATGAAAAAATATGAAATCTTACTTTATGGTTGTGCTTTCCTTTTCAGAGCTTTTCTCAAATGAAACTTTCCACCCTGCTTTGCTTGATGCTTTTTAGTCTTTTTTGATGTTGCATGGATATATGGATGGGCTCTATATCTGCTATTAGTTTAATTTTCTTATCCTAAAAGAGCTTTCCAGTTTGGAGATAGATATTGGAGTTCTGGTATTAATCATGAATTAGAAACTCAATTTTAATATTCAACTATTTCACCTAAACCAAACAATAAAAGGTTGGTAATATTTTTATTTATTTATTACAGCAAACACTTTATTTATTAAAACTATATGCTGCTGCACATTTTGTCAGAAGGTGCCTCTAGGCAACTTACAACCAGTAAAACATCAATATGAAGCATTAAACATTAAGACAATAAATAGTCATATAATGTTTTATTAAAATTGACAAAGATAAGGAAGAGAGCCAAATGCACATTGAAGGAGGTGGGGTCTTATCTCAGTCTATTAACCACCTCCTGAATGACCCCCCCACACTTTTGTAAATCATTTCACAATTGTAAATACATCCACAAACATTACCTTTTTAACAATTGTCACAGAATAGTTGGCAGTACATGATTGGATTTTTTTTTTACAGAATTTCTGGTTAGTGCAAATTCAGACGTTTTCAGAAAAGGAATCGATATATGTTCACTGTCTTAAAAACAGTATAAAATTAGTATGTCCCATCCCTGATATTTAACAGAATTATAGTTGTCAAATGTATTGTTGCCAGCAAATATTAATGCTTCTCTTTTGTAATGTTATCTTGCAGACTTATGTTGCCATAGTCAAACTGCTTTGTTGTCCATGTTGTTTCAGACATATTTGAAAAAACACACTGATCTAGACAATATCTACTGAAACTAGCAAAATATGATCCTGTATGTGTCCTATATTTATTTCTGTGTTGTATATAATGGAGAGGGAGTTAAATGTGCTTATTTACTAGATTTTTAAACCCCTGCAATTGTATGACTCAATTTATAGAGAATAAATGTTCTACAATAACAATAGTATAATAATGATTACAAGTGTAACCATAAACAATATCTAACATTTAACATTTAAACTGGAATAACATATAAACAATTCTTATGGTTCATTCCAATTAGTTAAAACCCCTCCAGAAGACCTCTGTTTTAATGTATTGCTTTTTCTAATCAGAATAAGTGCTTGGGTGGAATAATGGGCAGGAAGATGGGGGCAGGAAGGTCTCCATCTGAAGACACCCTCATTTTTAGTTCTGGGTAAGCCTGAGCTGCTTTCAAACAATAGGTGTTAATAAATTAACTTATTTATTCTCACGAGACCAGTAAACCGACTTAATGAGGTGAGTTTATGCAAAGAATCAAACTAAATAAATGAATTAAGTTTAAAACTAACCAACTTTGCACATAGTGCAAATGGCAGTCTTTACCTGACGGTTAAGTATATTATGTAAATACAGTTACTGAGTCTGATCCAATTTAACTCTGGGGAAAAAATATTGCAAATAATTATTTGGGGGATATTTGTCTATCCTACATATCTATTAATACTTCTTCTTCCGTCTGCCTAGCCCATTATAATGCTATGGTACAATTACAGAATTATAATTGGAAAGCACAGTGGAAATCACCAAAATCAAGCTCTTGTTTAGCACTGTTCTCTTACAACTGGATAACTTTTAAAAATGTGACAAATTAGTAGCAGAAAAACTAAGAGACGGTTATTACCATCATCCTCATCTCATTTCTATGCCATCAGTTATCTCGATAAGGTTTATAATTATAATTGGCCATGAGAATTAAGAATAGAAATGTCTTTAGTAAATTTATGATCTATATGGAAGTACTGTGCTAGCAACCTTTTTCATCTTGGTGCCTTCCAGATAACAGTGGGACTGCAACTGTTAAAATTCTTGAATTATTGAAGTACAATACCTGGAGAACATCAGATTGGGGAAAGCTAGATTATTTGTTTTTATCCCACCTTTATTATTTTTATAAATAAGGCAGAGAACAAACATGATACTTCTTCCTTCTTCTTCCTGCTATTTTCTGTACAACAACAGTTCTGTGAGGTGAGTTAGGTTGAGAGAGAGTTACTGACCCAAAGTCGCCTGCTGGCTTTCATGCCTAATGGCAGGAGAACTGAAAGTCCCTGGTGCCTTAACCACTAGACCACATTAGTTCTCTATTAGATCATAAATTATATAAATTAGGTAAGATATTGATGTTTGACTGATAAAGATACTTGGTGATAGTCATTCAATAGTTTTTAAATGAATATGACCAAGTTGAGGGCCTATGAAGCAGCTGTCCAATAAGCACAAGGCCTTTGAAGCAAGTTGCTCCAAAGAGATGAGTTCAGCCCAGAGCCAATTAAGCACAAGGTACTGCTCTGAAATATCTCAGCTATGAATCTCTGCTCTTGCAAATGGTCTAAGTAAGCACTTCTTAGTTACAGTAGTGAATTGCATTGCCAACTTGACAGATAGAGCCTTACAAGGACATGGCATGTTGAGAAATAAGTTTCCAAGGAACAAGTAAAGGGAATGTTGAATCATTTTAACTGCTTCAGCATGTCTTGACTTGGAAGCTAGAGGATCAAAGGATAGAAAGAAATGGTCAAAAATCACTCCATTGGTAGATCAAAAGAAATCCTGTTTTTACCTAAGCTTTATTTTATCAGAGCCCGCGGTGAACTGGTTGGCATTTTATGACATAATACAAAATGTCATAAAGAATTTCCTGTAGTCAGCTGCTGATATTTGATTGTGCTATATAGTTCAACATGGGCTGTTTCAAGGCAGATATATCTCTGAATATCTTCCTGAATTCTTAGGAAATTTTCTAGTATATTAGAAGCTCTGCCTTTTTGAAGACATTGAGGAATGTGGCAAGGAAATATCTCTGAAACAATGACCTATCAGGTCATGAGCTGTCTAATTATGTTTTAAAGCATACTGGTTACCAATGAGAAGCCTAAATTCCTGTTGGTAATAAAAAAAACAAAACATTTTAAAAATGAGTTGTAACAGTTTAGGAGTGAGGCTTGATAGGTTGCATATGATATCCCTTCTAATCTCTTCAAAATGGCTGTCCAAAAAGACTTATGCCAAATGGGTTGCAGCAATGGATAAAATGATGCCAGATGAGGGGTCCCTCCAGTTGGATGGCATTCAATGTGCTATTGAGGAAGAGCTGAGGATTTTTAGATGTACAGTACTATAGTATCTGTGATGCAACTGCATTAGAGTCAATAGGGCATCTTGTTCCTAATATTGCTCTGCAGGAAAAGAAACTCTCAAGATGTAAAGACAGAATTATAACGAGATTATGGAACATGCAAAAAGCACAACACAATGAAAGATTGAATGAAGCTATGACATATCAGGGGCAGGGCGTGATAGCTGAGCAATTAAAGACACTGAGCTTGTCAGCTGCAAAGCTGACAGCCCAAGTTCAAGATCAGAGCCCTACACAATGGGGTGAGTTGCCTTTACTGGCCCCAGTCCCTGCCCACCTAGCAGTTAGAAAGCATGCAAATGTGATTAGACAAATAGGTATCACTTCGGTGGGAAGGTAACAGCGTTCTGTACACCTTGGCATATAGTCATGCTGGCTATATGATCATGGAAGGGGTCTTCGGACAATACTGGGTCCCTCGGCTAAGAAATGGAGATAAGCACTGCCCTTAGAGTTGGACACAACTGGACAACTCTATAGGGGAAACCTTTACCTTACCTTTAGTACAGGCTTAATTGAAATGGATTAAAAATTGAGATTTTCAATCTGAAAATCATACTGCTTACCACTCAGTATATAAAAAACAAAAAAAGGGATGCCACTGCTTTCATAGTCCAGAAGATATAGAAAGACAGTACTTGGGTACAACACAATGATTAATTTAATATTAAATAGACTTTGTGGACAATCCTTTAATATGGTAGTTATCTAAGTTTATGCTTTAATTGCTGTTGCAGAAAAAAAAGGAAATTCACATGTTTCTAATCAATCTGAAATTAACCAAAAGTGTCAGGGCCAGCTCAAACTGGAAGGAGTCTAAGGAGATACCTTAGCAAACAGCAAGGACACACCTGGGACTGATATAGTTGCAGAGCATTCTGAGCAGCTGGAAGCAGCAGAGAATGACATTTCTGATCTAGGATCTCCTCCTAGCCCTAAGGCACATAAGGCTGAATGAAGGGCAGAATGGAGAATATCTGAACAGCTCTTAGCCACACAAGGGTGTTTCCACTGGTAATTGCTTGCACCTGGTAGAGGCTCTATTTTAGAACCACTGCTAGCAATCAGTCCCTTGTTGGGAACAAATACCTGACTGCATCTTGTGAAAAACACCCTTTTGCTTTTTCACCATGACCTACATTTCTATCTTTTGGTTTGACACTGACTCTGCATCCTTGTCTGGACTCATGAGCTTTTCTTCTCAAGCAAACTGCTCAGGGAGGTGAGGACGTGCATTTGAGGTGTGTGATTACATGCCCCATTTGTGCTGCCTGCATTTCCCTTCCCAGTAACATTTACAGCTTTTTCTGTGCTTCTTGTTGTTGGAGTCGAGAAAGCCAAAGTGGGAAAGAGGAAAATGTAGTTGAATAGGAGGCTGAAATGAAGCAAAACAATTAATTTGTTCCTGCCAATCCAGATTTTTTTTCATTGCTAGCATATTTTTGGATGGCCAAAACAACATCTATATGCATGCACATCACCAGATAGAATACCCAGAAATTGAATTGACTATATTGGTGGTATAAGGAGATGGAAAAAACTCAGTTGCAAAGTTGCAGCCAGGGGCTGACCATGGAACAAGTCATGAACTATTCATGAGTAAGTTCTAAGTTAAGCTAACGTTAGGAAAGCAGAGCCAAACAGTTTCCCAAAATGATATTGAATACACACACATACACATACACACCAGGAATCATTTTGAAGTCCTGAACCTTATTGATAGAGAGCTGAAGGAATTATGTAGTGAAACCAAAGAAATTATTAAGGATGAATATGAAAGCAGATTGCCAAACATCAAGAAAAAAGAAAAAGAAAAAAGAGAGAAAAAAAGAAAAATAGATGTTGGAATAGATAATGGAAATTGCTAAGAAAAGAAGCCAAAGCTAAGAAAAAAAATCTCATGAAAGAAATTAACAAAGGATTTCAGAAAGCTGTTAACAGAGACAAAAGTAATATTACGTTGATATTGAAGATTAAAATAAACATGGAAAAGCAGGGAAGGACTTCCAAAATATCTCTAAACACAGAAGCTGGTTCCATCATTAATTAGTATGCCATCGGTTAGGTAGTACCTTATTCCAAAAAGAACAAATAGGGATGGAAGGAATATATTGAAATTCTGCACAGTAAAGATGTTAGCAACTGAGATAACTTAGATCTTCCATACTTTACAAGAGCTTTTGGTACTAAAAGATGAATTTGGATAAGGACTCCAATAATTACCAAGTGGAAGACTACAGGAATTGATGGAATGGCTGTAGAAATATGGATTGCAGCAGAAGAAAAATCAGAAAGATATTATTATTATTATTATTATTATTATTATTATTATTCGACTTGTATGCCGCCCTACTCCCTAAGGACTCAGGGCGGTGAACATTAAAACAAAGCAAATTTACAATAAAAAAACTATTAAATAGAACAAGTCAAATACATTAAAACATTAAAATAAATTAAATAACCCTAAAACCCCACCCGGGTCATTCCAGGCTGGCCTGTTGAAACAACCAGGTCTTCAGGTCTTGGCAGAAGGAGCGGAGATCAGGGGCCAAACGGAGATCCACGGGGAGCTGATTCCCCAAGCTATGCCATAAATTTGAAAAATGAAACAATGTCCCAAAAAATTAGAAGAGGTATGTCCAGGGATGGGATCCGACCAGTATAACTACCAGTTCTGTTGCTCTGCGTTGCGCATGTGCAATTTACAACCTGCTGAGCTGCCCGGACAGCTGTGTGCAGCGGTTGGAAAAGTTTTTCCTGCTTTTTCAACCGCAGCTGTGCCGCGCAAAGCAGCTGCAGTTGAAAAAGCAGGAAATAAAGGACAGGTAAGAGCCCGGGTGGGTGGGTGGACCAAAACAACAGTTCTGTGTCTGCTGCTCTTCAGAGCTACCAGTTCTGTAGAGCCGGACAGAACCGGTAGAATCCCACCCCTGGGTATATCTATATACCAAAGCCAAAGCAAGGACATTTAACAAATTATGCAAAATATCACATAATATCTTAGGATCATCCAACACAAATTAAAGCCCTACATAGAAGGAGAGATACCAGACATTCAAAATGACTTTAGAAAAAGTCAGGGAACCCAGGCATGATTACTGATGCATACTGGATAATTGAGAAGGCCAAAGGTTCCTGGTGATGTAGTCTTAAGTTGTTGTTTGAACCTTGGATGCCATAGATTTTATTTTCTTGTTTTAGTTTTAATCTTTGCATACTGTCTAGAGTCACTGTTGTGAGATGGGCAGCTGTATAAATTATACAAAAAAAGACTATTTTTAAAGTAAACAATGTGCTTTGTTATTTGTAGAAAAAAATCTTTGATTTATGTCTATCGTATCACAGTATGGAATGTCCTTAAAAATGAGAAACCTAGGACATCTCATTGTCCTTAAGGAAAAGTTACACACAGGTAGGAAGCTACAGTCTGGATGGAATATGGTGAAAGAGACTCGCCCCAGGTTGGCAGGAGTGAGGCAGGACTTTCTCCCCTTTATTCAACCTCAGGATGGAATATATATTGAAGGGGGTTGCATTTGAAGAAGATGAGCATGGTTTTAAAATTGGTGAAAGAAAAAGCAATAATCTGTGCTATGGTGATAATGTTATTTTGATAGCTGTAAATGCCAATTATTTGGAAATCTAATAATGAAAGTCAAGGAGCATGAGGAAAAAATGAATAAGATTAAATATAAAGAAGGCCCAATAATGACAACAGGTACAACAACCAACCTTAGGATTGACAATGTATTGACGTGGTCGACAGTTTTTGCCTTTTGGGTTTGACTAATATCAACTGTAAATGAAATATTAAAAATATTCTGTAGACTAGTACTTGGTAGAGGAGAGGTGAAGACCTTGGATATACACATGCCTTGACAACCTGTATCTAGAAGATCAGAATCTGTAAAAGAATTCAGAGATGACTTTGGATTAAAATGAAAGAACCAGGCAAGAGCTCTTACTTGAGACAAATGACAGCTGAAATTATACTTTTGAACATATTGTGTAAAGATTCACCTCTCTTGCAAAGTCCATGATGCTGGGAAATGTGAAAGGAAAAAGAGGGACAACTACAGTAATAGATGGTGATGGTGTCAGAAGACCTGAAAGGTCGGATCATCCTAGAGGAAGTATATCTGATTACTACCGTGTTTCCCCGAAAATAAGACACTGTCTTATATTTTTTTTTGGCTCCCAAAAACACACTAGGTCTTATTTTTGGGGTAGGTCTTATTTTTGGGGTAGGTCTTATTTTCGGGGTAGGTCTTATTTTCGGGGAAACACGGTAGGAGTTAACATGGACTTGAAAATACATAATAAAGTCCATCAGCAAGTACTGCTGACTCTAAAGGCAGAATAGTATCAAATTATACCAAAGTCCAATATTGAGGCTAATTTCTGGGATCATAAATGAAGCTTAAGGAGATGTATATTTTTACGCCGAGAGCTATTAAGCTCTGCTACTCAACAGTAAGAATGGTACAGGTTCTGCAGTGTTGTGTGTAATCATTATTAGTAGATCTCACCTCAAATTTAAATTATTCTAAATTTCCATACTAAGTAACCATAAATAAAAAGATAAACAAATACATGATATGAGTGGTAAATAACCATAAAACTCACTTCCAACTATATGTGCAGTTATTATTTGATTTTCAGGTCCTGTTGCTCTCATTGTATAGCAAAATAGGATTTAATCAGCTTCCCCCTCTTCAAATTTGTTTAGGAATTATTAAAAGACCCACCTGAGACATGCTAGTATATTCTGTGTATATTGTAAAAACATACCTCCCATCTGCAACAACAAAAAAAATGTACTGATCTCGGCCTTGTGTTTTTCTTAAATAAATACATTAAATAAAAAATACATTCATCAAGAATCATAGGTATAACACTTGACTACTATTAAGTGTTATACCTATGATTTTTGACGAATGTATTTTTTCCCTTTATGAACACTGAGCATTTGCACTAAAACAAATTCCTTGTGTGTCCAATCACGCTTGGCCAGTAAAGAATTCTATTCTAAATTTAGTTTCATTGTCTCTTGAGTTTAGCTTCATTGTGAGCAGTTTTCAATAACTATTTACACTTTCAGTGATTTTTCTCACATAGTGGAAACATGTGCAAGGAAACTGTGTAAAGGAATTGAGAAAATGGAGTGTATCCATGAAAAATTGTTTTGAACCTAGATTTCAGGTGAACCCATTGGGACATATTTTGGCAAGTTGCAAAGAAAGAGCTGTAAAGCTGTTCCTTTGCTTATCAGAATGCTTTTTATGCTGGATCTCTTTTTTAAAAAGGCTCTTCTATTGGGATTGTTTTAAAGTTAGAGTTTCCTTCCTTCTGTATTGTTGAAAAGTCCACAATTTAAAGCTTTCTTGTTCAACTGTAATATCAAAGAATGAACTACAAAGATTCTGTTCTCTGAAAATATTACTAGTGGTAAAAGTGGAAATACTGCAACACTGAATTGTATAATCAAATGTACTTGTTCTATGACAATCTGTTTTCTTTTCAATTTGCAGGGACTTTACTTCCCTGTCCAAAGAAAATGTATATGAGAACAATCGTTTGGTAAGTTCTGGCCTCTGGTTTCATTGCAATCATACTTCATCCTGCTTGCTTTTTAGTCCCTTTTCCAACTGTAGTTGATATGTCTGCTGTGAAAATCAGCAGACATAGATCAACTTGAAATGCATGTGCTAGTTACATTAAATGAGTGCCATGCATGCTATGGAGGGATGACTAGAAACCTGCTGGTGAAAAAAACTGATTTTTGTTAGGATGAACTCAGCTTTGTCTGACAGGGCGTTATCCAGATGTGTTGATTTATAATGCTCCATATTTCTGGATAGCATGACTATTAACCAGTTCTAAACTTGTAAATTCCAATGCATCTGGAAATCATCAAGTTTGGGAAAGCCGCAGCAAATACATTTGTTGAAGATATAAGGACAAGAGAAATAGAATAAAATATCAGTTCTGAAAAGGAGGGGGGGGGAGAAATTTCAGTGTCTCACTTTCTGAGTCATGTATTTTCACATTTTTATCAATATTCATTAAGTGCAGCCTTTTCCAATATGGTATCTCTTGCAGTGACAGCAGTTGATTGACTTTGTCCTGGCCCAGAAATTGGCTGGTTAGTATCTGAATGGGAATTTTCAGAGCTATGGGCTTGACTGGGAAGTTGAAAAAACTCTGAGAAAAAAACAATGGCAACACAGTTCCATATTGCCAACAAAAGAACTAGATGGATATCAGAGGTGGTATTCAGCAGGTTCTGATCAGTTCTGGAGAACCGGTAGCGGAAATGTTGAGTAGTTTGGAGAACCAGCAAATACAACCTCTGATTAGAGATTTTACAGTATCCTTCCCCTGCCACACCCACCAAGCCACACCCACAGAATCAGTAGTAAAAAAAATTAAATCCCACCATTGATGGATATGTGTCTGAAGTCCACTTGAAGCTAAGCTCAACTTGAAAAGTGTTTATTTTTTCCCAACCTGGTGCCCTTAGCTGGCTGTGCTTGGTGGAAGTTGAAAACCAATACTTAAATTGGCTTATTCTTGTTGATTTAAATTTCTTTATGCAAGCCTATTTCTAACTTTCACTATCACAACTTTTCTAGAAGTTGATATCAGGGAAGAGGCATTAGGATGCTGGTAAGTTTTCTGACAAAACATTAGTAGATAGGCCAAGATAAATCTCATCTCTAATCCAGTTGTTCTGCTAGCAAGGTTCTTCAGTAGTTAGATTTTTTTCCCTCGTGAAAAGTAACATATTTGCATTCTAAAGGTGTTTAATTCCCTGTACAGTATTCCTGTAGTAGATTTCATATTTGTACCGCGAACTTGGCAGATGTAAGTGTGCAATCCAGTATCACGGGCTTGTTGTGACAGTGAAAGAATGTGCTTAGATTTTGCCTCTGTGGCTAGTGTAAATTATCCAATGACTGTAAATAATAATCTACACTAGGAAAACAGTGATGTAATTGTAAAGTTCTGACTAGCAGTAGACTAGCTGAGATGAAATCTTTGCTGGTTTTAATCTGAGGGGAAATGAGCAAGGACACAATATTAGCTCTTTTTGAATGTATAGTTATTGATGCACTTTGGTTAAGATACTGTTTCTTTTTGCATGGGTTATATGCATCTGTTTTTAGGTTCTTTTAAAAATAATGCACTTCTTGCTAGTTTGTTTACAGTTTAGTGCTGTTATTCTTGATATATTGTATGCATTGCTTTAGAAAAAAATATCTGTAATTATAAATTACAAATACTTTCCATTTTGACTTTTGCATAAAAGCAGCTAAGCTTTGGCATTCTTAGATTAAGGAACACCAATTGATCCATCCAGTTAGATTTTGGTTCAGCTGAGAATTGGTCAATAGTCCAACCTTCCATCTAATGTAATGGATTATATAAGAAGCAAATCTGCATCATCATTAATCTCTTTTATTTCTGCTTCACTCATTGTCCCTGGTAATTGCTTATGACAGGAAATACTTTGCCTTGGTAATTTCATTTGTCCATTAGGATGGTATCACCATTACTTCTTTTTAATTAAAGCATATTTAGTTGTGTAATATTTTCTAAAAGCAATTTTTTGTGCGCTCAATATGGAGGAGGATTGAGCAGGAATTTTAGTGCTGGAAAAGTACGTGGGAAAAACATACTGTCTTCCATCACTTTTTATATGTTTGTTTTTTTTATGTTTATTACCTTTTCATTCATTCATTTATTGCTTTTGTGTTCCATCAAGGCAATGTTTGTAATTTACTGTCTCCATTTTATTTATGCCAAAATATGTCATGTCAGGCTGAAAGCTGATGCCCCAGGGCATGTGATTAGCTTCATAGCTAAATAGGAATTTGAAGCTGAGTTGTCTTAATCATAGACTGATACACCAACTATTATATCATTATTGCCTTTTTAATTAAGGGTCAGTTTGTTTCACTCTGACTACAGCCAAACATATGTGGAAACAGAAATACTATCCATGAACAATTCTCTGATATGAAGGGACTCAAACGATGGATAGGATTATGTAGACCAGGGATCTTCAAACTTGACAGCTTTAAGACTTGTGGACTTCAACTCCCAGAATTCTTCCTCCAGTCATGTTAGCTCAGGAATTCTGGGAGTTGAAGTCCACAAGTCTTAAACTTGCCAAGTTTGAAGACCCTTAATGTAGACCATCCCACTCTCAAATGCAGACCATTCTCAATATTGCACAAAGTTATGATCCTAACATGGAAGGTTTGACTACATAACAGGCCATTTTGAGTATTCTGGAATAGCATGGCCTGCTCCTTGCTTACTAACAGGGAAAGTGGAAGCTCTCTCTTATACTGAAGTGATTTTTAAGATGATAAATCAGTGATGATTTACAGGCTTGTGAGTCTTATTTTAGCTATGAATAATGTCCCTAATGTGATGGACAAAATTAAGTTTGATTTAATTTAAGTGTAGTGAAAATTAATTCAAATTAATTCAATTAAATATAATCAGTATTCTTGTATCTTTTTATGTTAAATGTCTGTCTTGACATTTTTCTCTTCCTCTGTTTTCACCTCATGTTGTTCCACTAGAGCATGGATCAACTGGCTAAGGAATTCTGGGAATTGAAGTCCACAAGTCTTAAAATTGTCAAGTTTGGGATTCCCTGCACTAGAGTCTGCCTCTGTGTCAGCTTCCATCAACTAACTATTCTCTCCTGGTTGCTGTGACAGGCATTTGAAGTGGCTGAACAAGAACTGGGGATCCCTGCCTTGTTGGATCCCAATGATATGGTCTCCATGAGAGTTCCTGACTGCCTCAGCATCATGACATACGTGTCCCAGTATTACAACCATTTTAAGAACCCTACTCAAGGTGAGAGCTTCAACAGGTCATTTATATGAAATGTAATTATATATTGAGGAGGAAGAGTTCCTTCATTTCCTTTGATGTGGCAGAACTAGTTTCCTAATCCTTGCTAGGGGCTGTGGACTCTTCAGGAATCCATAATGTTATTTGCCAATGGTAAATAGAATAGGAATAGGAACAGAACAGAATAGAATAGAATTCTTTATTGGCCAAATGTGTTTGGACACACAAGGAATTTGTCTTGGTGCAAATGCTCTCAGTATTCATAAAAGAAAAGACATTTGTCAAGAGTAAAGAATTATAAGGTACAACACTTAATAATAGTCAAAGGGTACAATAAGCAATCAAATCATACTAGGAAGCAGTCAGTATAAATCATAAGGATACAAGCGACAAAGTTACAGTCATACAGTCACATATAGTGGGAGGAGATGGGCAATGAGTGATGAGAAGGTTAATAGTAATAGTAATGCAGACTTTGTAAATAGTTGGACAGTGTTGAGGGAATTATTTGTTTAGCAGAGTGATGGCATTTGGGAAAAAACTGTTCTTGTGTCTAGTTGTTCTGGTGTGCAGTACTCTATAGCATCCTTTTGAGGGAAGGAGTTGAAACAGTTTATGTCCGGGATTTGAGGGGTCTATAAATATTTTCACAGCCCTCTTTTTGACTCATACAGTATACAGGCCCTGGATGGAAGGGAGCTTGGTAGTAATTGTTTTTTCTGCAATCCTAATTATCCTCTGAAGTCTGTGTCTGTCCTGTAAATATTCCATAGTAAGCAGGATGAAATTTTAAAAAGCTCAGAGTTTGGTGTTTGTGTAGAGTGTGGGTATTAACAGCATAACCAACTGAAACTCGCATCCAAAACATCCCATTAGTGACACTTCTTACTTATGGCAGTAAAAAAGGATAAGTAATATGTTCAACAAACTTAGCTATCCCTTTGACTTTGCTTAATGTTAGGTCTGGCTGTGGTCTTCCTTCCAAATATGTCTGAAATAATAATGGAATATCGCAAGACTCTGTCACCCCTTTGCTTTGGACTTTGGTTTAAGGTTGTGGGTAGAATATTGATCTTGAACTCATAATGCAACTCAGGTCTGCTCTGACTATTTCGTTATTTCACCCTGGCTTTCTCCTTTACCCAAGATCTTTTACAGGAGAGGCAGAATTTTCTTCATTTTTCTCACTGCACAGAAAAAGTAAAGCATTATAGGAGAGAACTAAGTGCAAGTAAGAATTTAGAAAAAAGATGTGTACTTCTGGATCCTCAAAAAACATGGAATGCTTGTGTCTGGCAAAATAATTAATAGCTATACCTCAATATACTGAAGGATATTTAAGGCAACTTCCCCTTTCTAATGTAAAGGTACCAGGAATTAGCCTAACTGACTAGAGAAAAGTTGCTCCTTACCTTATTTTTTCTGACTTATCTATTGCCTAACAGATTAATTTCCCTTTTCTCTTTATTTTTGCAGCCAGAGTCGGCATGCCTATGAAACACCCAGCTGTTGCCTCCTCACCGACTCTGCCAGCTCACAAACCTTTGCCTGTACTTGAAACTACATCTACATCCCAGGTATTTGGTTTGATCAAACTGGAAACTCTCTTTGTCTCTCCAGTCTGTTGCAGGCACTTGCTTCTGAGTGCTCTTTTAAGAAAGGCCAATTTTTAGACTTAGAATAACTTTAGAATTAGAATTAACTTTGAATGTACAGGAATCAGCATACATTAAAATGAAATTTTGTTACATATTTGAAGTGCCTGATTTGACAACTCATCTTCTTCTGTCTTCTTTCCTATTGAGGGTTTTGTTGATCACTTAACATCTTTTTGTGGGTTTTATGATTATGCTTACATCCTCCTCCATCATGCCATGTATGACACTAGTACAAACTTGATAAATGCTTATGTTGTCTGTCTGGGATTATACAAATACAGGTTGCCAAGGGCCCCACAGGACTTGAATTGCAATAATTGCCACTTAGCACACCTCAGTTATTAATGCATTTGCAAAATCAGTAATCCCATTTAATTTATTTTACATTAAAATAAGTATTAAACACTGATAAATATTCTTTTTTTGGGTGGGAAGGTCCCAGGGACTGGGGTAAAAATGTTTGCAAGAGAGAAATAGTAGCCATGTTGAACTTGGTTTGTACATTTCAAACCACATACCAGTTACATGAGGAAAAGATTGCCTCAGAGTTTCAGAATAGTAAGACACTTCATTGATTTGGCTACCTCCAGGAAGCAGTGCCTACCAAAGCTAATGCTTTTTTCCCCTTCAATAAACCTTTGTTTGAAACTTTTAGTATTAACAGTTTCATAGGAGCACGCCAAAGAAAAACAAGTCTTTGATGCCTGTAAAGAATAAGCCCTTTTAATTGTTTACATTACTAATTTGATTGCTTCATCCCCATAGTTTGCTGTCCAGAAAAGCATATTGTTTTATTAAAGAAATATACACTGAGTGAAATGTAATCACACCTGTGAATTAGAAATATGCTTAAGGGCTTTATGGTTGTGAAGAAAATTGTATGTAAAGAAGCAGATACTATGTTGCACACAGGATCCAAAAGTAGGATATAATGATTGGGTATAAAGCCAGTTTGGTGTAATGGTTAAAGCATCAGTCTAGAAACTGGGAGACTGTAACTTCTAATCCCTTCCCTTAGATACAAGGCCACCTGGATCATCTTATGCCAGTCATGTTCTCTCATCCCTAGGAAGGAGGCAATGGCAAACCAGTTCTGCCAGGAAAACCACAATTCTCTGAGAATTGGATGTGATTGGATGGAAGGGAGGGAAAAGGATATCCCTAATTATATTGCTTTCTTTTAAAAACGTATAATAATGTTTTTACAGTAAAACTTGTCCCAGGATGACTAATGCATACACAAAGAAACAAAGCATAAATCAGACAAATATTAATATTCACCAGCTCTCAATGTTAAAATGGCAAAAAGTAAAACATCCATTCCAAAATGCTAAAAGGCCGGCTACGATTGCACCTCTAAACAAAATAGTCACTTTTGGATGAATAAATAAATTTTGAGAGTTTTCTTAAAAGCGTCAGTCATGGTTGTCAGATGGCATCTAATCAATTTATAAGTATTTTATTTTCTTCATTTATTACATTTATTTGCTGCCCATCTTATATCAAAACAACTCTGGGCAGCATTTTATAAGTGTCATTTTGAGGCACTGTAAAAAAAAAAATCCTCCGGTGCCTTCATCAGCCTAGCAACTTTAAGAGAGGGGTTAAAAAAAGATTATTCTAAATGTTTTTGTATCTTTCATATCCTTAACCAAAAGGCCATCTCTCGGTCTCAAGTCTGCAAAAATCACAGTTCATGGAGACATTCTCGTCTCAATTCTTGTTGTCTCAGGACAGTGTTACTGAAAGCCTGGCAGATGATTCCTCACATACTTCCCTTAGCAGCCCTTGTGCAGCTTGCCAGCAACACGTTCACCTGGTTCAGCGCTATTTGGCTGAGGGCAAACTTTACCACCGTCAGTGTTTCAGGTGAGCTCTTCCTATCCAAGTCTACTGAAAATGGGTCTCTCATCTGTAGTCCTGTAGAAAAGGTCTGTAGTTGTGCCGGGGTAACTTAGAACATCTCTTCCTTTTTCAACCCTTTCAAGGTCATGATGTCCTTGCAGTTTACTATGTTACCATGTTGTTTGTTTTTTAAAAAACAGGAAAAATAAAATAAGATCACTTCCAGTTTCTAGGCTCAAGTGGATCCCGTAATTTGTACCTTTGAAAGAAATAAAGAGTTTTTCTGTTTTGGTTTTTCTGGACTGTCTGATATGGGAATATAAAGTGCAGTACTGTGAGGTTCAGTTGTGTCATTTCCAGCTCTATGAGACTGTCTTGTTGAGTTGCAAACCCAAAACCTAAACCCTCAGGCACAGTGGTTAAGGAGTTGAATTTGGACCAGAGAGTTAACTATTTACTGTGGAGCTGTCACAGCTTCACATCACAGATTGTTGTTGTGGGGATAAAATTAGGGGAAACATCCCACTTTACTCTCTTAACATAATCTTGAGCTCTCAGAGAAAAGGCAAAACATAAATGCAGTTCAGTAAATCCAGTTTTAAAAAACAGTTTTCCATGTCATTCAAGTTGAAGAATAATTGTGAATTTTAATTTCTACAAGCAGTAAAGTCAGATAAAGGAAATTAGGATGGGATGTGTTAATTCAATAAAGAGAAGCTCTCCAGGGAAGGTGAGATGGAGGCTTACAACATAGTCACGCAAAGTATTATGAGCTTAATAACAAGAAATACTGTTTTTTGTGTGTGTGTGGCAGAACTTTTACCACCCACCTGCTCTTGTTGCTTAAAAGTGGAGGTGATGGGAACTGATAAAAATGACAAGCAATTTTTCCAATCTCTAAGTGAATCTGTAGCAAAATCACAGATTTTATTTTCTTTGGGTGTTCCTATTATCAAAAGGCAAGCAAGAACCTGAAAGTTTTCCTCTCTGTCTTTTCTTTTGATCATGGATTCATGTCTCTGGCAGATGCCAGGAATGCTCCAGCACGCTCATTCCTGGATCTTACAAAGCTGGACCTGAATTGGGTACATTTGTATGTACCCAGCATCGTGGTAAGCTGAGCAAACTGAGTGGGAGGACTGAGCACCAGCTAACTCCAGAACCTCTACTTGGAAAGGAAAGTACAGAAGCTGGGACAGTGAGTAATGAGATGGAAGAAAAGAATGGCATATCAGAAAGTCACTCATCAGCCATGGAAGAGATGGGCAAAATGGGGGAAAAAACTGTTGGTGAAGTAAGCACAGAGGTTGAGATACCTTGTACCCAGCCAAAGAATGAAGTGCCCACTTCTACTTCCAATTCTGGCTCTTGCGTACAGATGCCTCCCAAGCCACCTGTACCAATCAAGCCACCAACACTTATCCAAGAAAAGGTTAGCCTGCAACAAGGGCATCTCAAAGAGCCTCGACCTACCCCTGCCCCTCGGAGGAGCACAGACCCAGCCAGTCTGTCGCCACTGAGCTTATATCCTGTCCCAAGGCCCAGAGCCAATATGCAAAATGAGAGTTCCAGTGAGCCACCATCTGATTTGGTCAATGGTAAGGAAACATGGACGGTCATGTAAACCTTCTAGCTGGACTCCTTGTAATCCTGTATGTTGAGGCCATGTCAAAGTAAGAAAAATGTGTCTTTTATAGAAACATGGAATACTGATGTGTATATATTCATGGATTTTTTTTCACAAAGGAATCTTATTATTTAGTTTTCTTAAAAAAATTATGCTAGAGCGGATAAATTGTTCATTCAATTTGGTATTGCTTGCTCCAGCCTTCCACATGTTTGGGGCAACAAATCTCAGTATGGTCATTTTGATTTGGGTTTATACAAATCGTAATGACAACACATTTGGAAGAGACAGATTAGGGCAGAGGTCTCCAAACTTGGCAACTTTAAGACTCGTGGACTTCAATGCCCAGAATTCCTCAGCCAGCATAGCTGGATTAGGGAAATCTGGCCTACTCTAATACCCATAATTTAATAATATTTATTTTAATACTTCTTTGTAGTCTGAAGTCCTGATGGAAAACCTGATGATGACTAGGAAAGCTTGATATATGAAATACATAGAAGGGTGGTGGAAAATGACAGATTGCTATTCCTTGGGTATCCTTGATTTGGTGCTTTCCCATTAGTTGGGCCAGAATGTCCATCATTTTCTACCAGCAGTGGCCATCCCGTTTGGCATGATGTGCATTATAGTACTAGACATCCAAAGGGTCTCTGGCTTTTACGCATGTGCCAAAGAATTATGAGTCCAGAAATAAGAGAAAGTGCATCTTCTTCCAGAAAAACTTCTCCTTTAATATAAGATACTGAATAGATACATAGCCAAGCTTTCATTCCTAGGCATAAAGGCAAAGAATAGCCTTAAAAAAACCCACAGTGTAATGATTTTGGAAGTGGTTTTAGAGAGGAACACACAATTATGTCTTCTTCATTTCTGGAATAGGTAAACTTCCTGAGCTCAGCCCTCCAGTTCCAAAGCCCAGGGGCAGACCTACTTCCTCAGACCGGTATGTTCTTTTCTTGCAAATGTTACTGAGACAGAGGGAAACATGTTACCAAGTTTCCTTTTCCTTCCTTCCTTCCTTCCTTCCTTCCTTCCTTCCTTCCTTCCTTCCTTCCTTCCCCTCCCTCCCTCCCTCCCTCCCTCCCTCCCTCCCTCCCTCCCAAACAGTATAATATATACTATACATACCCAATACAGCCAACACAGCTGAATCCGATAGTGTCTGACAGATTGGCCATCACGTATTGGTCTAGTATTGCTGACCATAAAGCCATGGTTTAGAGAGCCCTGCATTATGTTTTTCATGGCTGCATTCACCTTTGAGCTACACCCAGCAGCTCAGCATAAAGCAGTCCCTAAATACATTTGTGTCTGGATAAGGATATCTGCTGAAGCTTAGATTGGCAAATGGTGTCTCAATCTTATTCCTCTGTTCTGTAGGAATCATAACACACATATATTCCACATGATTCCCTCATTGCTGAATTTGCTCACTGAAGTAGTGAATGAAATATGGGCAGGTGATGTAATAATTAGTGTAAATAGGCTTTGGTGTATGATCTATATCAGGGCTGTCAAACTCCCAGCCTGCAAGCTGGATGCGTTATGCTCTGGACATGCCCACACCCGGTTTAGCGAAGGGGGCAAAGTCCTGATAGACATGACGCCACCGTGATGATGTGATTTTGACACCCCTGATCTATATGATAGCATATGCAGATCTGATTTCTCTGGACCATCCTGTTACATGCACCTAATGTCTACCTCAGTCATTATAGAATTTTCAGTTCAGGGAAGGAAAATTATTTAGCATTGGACTTAAAACCTCATGTTAGAAGTTTTGTCATTTAAGGAAAGGTCATAGACCATAGAGAAAAAAGGAAAGGACCTTTGAGATTTAAGACAAATAGAGAGAATCTGAAAGGAAGTATTCAAGAATTGAGTTCTGAGAAATGAAGAAATGTAGGTCTAAGGAGACTGAAGGCAGGGTTGTAAATTATTGGCGGGAGATAAAGTGGCAAGAGGTTTGGTTTCTCAAATCCTAACTCTAGCATTCACCATCTTTAGTCAGCTTCTCTACTGGTCAGGGATAATAAATATAGTATTGTAGTTTTAAACATCTGGAGATCCAAAGTTATAAAATCTACACCTTGTAAAGAGATCTTGTTATTTATACCCACATTGTAGAATGGAGGAAGACAAATCTGCAGGGATATGCAAGTTTATATACACATTTGAAATAAACAGACAGTTATTTCATTGCAGGTTTTTAGTCTGAGTTACTTTACTGTCAAGATCTTTGGCAGTTGCCTGAAACCCAAGTGAATCTTTCCAAGCAAGCTTCCCATGAAGTCTTCTTTAGCGTGATTTATTGAGATGAAAGGGATAGGATTACAAGATTTCAGCAACAGAACTATTTCCCATTTAGAAAACAGTTTATCCAATAATACATTATGGTAAATGCTTTTTTTAGTTTCCTTTTAGCAGCCTTCCTCTTATTCTGAGGAAGCTGGGTTTGTTCATTCATCATAGGAAAACTTGCAGCTGGCCATTTACATAACTGTCTACTAAATCTTTATCAATGTGGGGATTAACCATAACATTTACTTAAATTCATTCTGCTTCTTTTACCTCTGAAGAAGAGCTGAAAGTGTGCACGGAGAAGAAACCCATTTTGTTCCTCTGAAACAGTTATTGTTGTTGTTATCCATTCCTTTTTAAACGTGTACTTGCAGCCTGAAGGACATAAGCTTGCAGAATTAAAATGAAAGACAAAATAAAATTGCAGGAATAATTATTTTGTGTTTAGCTACTCCTTTATAGCCTTTCTTTGTGTTGGGTAGCACACTTGCAGAATATTTAGATTTGTACATACCAGAAAGTGCATCTTATTTTCTCTCAAGGAGACACAGGAACGCATCTCCCTGTCTTCTTCTACTCACAGAGAACTTTCTAGGTGCCGGGATTCCAGTCTTCCTTTTCATCCTTCCTTATGTTCTGTCCTTTTTTTGCCCTCCAACCAGCTCTGGTGAATTGCTAAGGCCCAGAGACCCTCCGTGGATTGCACTGGTTCAGGCAGAACCCAGGAAGAAGCCGGCTCCTCTACCACCAGGCAATAGCAAGGAAAGCTCACCGGTGGCCTTCAAAGAGAATGAAGGTAGAGTAGAAGCAGGAAAAGCACAAATCACGGAAGACAGACCTGTCCTGGAAGAGCCAAAGCCTTATAACCCCTTTGAAGATGAAGAAGAGGAAGAGGATGAGAAGGAAGTTGTCATATCACAGAGCACACAAAAGCAAGAACAAAGGGAGGGGGAGGGTGGTCTCAAACCTGCTCATCCGTGGTACGGCATTACTCCCACAAGCAGCCCCAAGACAAAGAAACGACCAGCTCCAAGAGCGCCCAGTGCCTCCCCACTTGGTGAGTTTCTTCAGCATGTTCTAAAATGTGGGAGCGGCTGGTGGTGAAATGCCTCTAGATGCTTATCCTGACTTATCCAGCATGTGAATGGCTTCTCCTTTTTGCAATATGGATCACTGTTGATTTGATCTTTCAGTTGCTTCCAAAACAAATGCAATTATTTATTATTTATTTATTTATTTGACTTGTATGCCGCCCCTCTCCCGAACGGACTCGGGGCGGCTCACAATAAAACCAACACAATAAATAGTTATCTAAAATAGAATTAAACCCAACAAGCCAAATTACTAAAAACAACGTATAAAACAACCCCAACCCCCAAGAGGAGTCAGCACAAAGCAGCCTGCTGAAAAAGCCAGCTTTTCAGGTCGTGGCGGAAGGTGCGAAGATCGGGGGCCAGGCGGAGCCCCAGAGGTAGTTGATTCCATAGGGCGGGAACCGCCACAGAGTAGGCCCTCCCCCACGTCACCGCCAAGCGATACTGAGTCGCAGATGGCACGCCGAGGAGTCCCTGCCTGTGCACTTGTACAGGGCGGTTGGTATTTGATGCCAGCAGTAGACACTCCCGTAAATAACCTGGACCCATGTCTCGTAGGACTTTGAATGTCAGTACCAAAACCTAGTCCTTCTCTGGTTATTCTTGAAGGACTAAGGAAATGGCAGAGAGCTATTGTTGAATTTTTTCTCCCTTCACCTCCACTTCTCTTATGTTCCTTAGTGAAGGACCTTTAAGATGAAAACTTCCCTTCCAGCATTCAGTCTTGAAAATAAGTTTTCATTCTTCACCCAAAGACAAGGTGTTGTGTGTTGTATTGTCTCTTCTTTCCTGCTATTTTTTAGAAGGTGTGTTAATTATGAAAGCTAATTGATCTGCAGCTTAAAGACTGGGAAGGACTTGCCTAGATTTTTTTCTCTAGGTATTTTTCCTTCTGTCCCTTTTCCCTCTGTTTTTACCCACTATGGTTTGGAGGGCACAGAGCAGTGGTGCATGACCTGAATTTCATGGTCCTATGCAGTCTTCAAAAACCTGAGGGGAGCCCTCACAACACCGCTGCTGAAATGTAAGGTTATGTAATAGAAGAGAGAAATTATAATTATCTTAATAATAAAATAAATATAATTTAACTTAAATTAGAAATTGTTGTCTTTCCAAATACTGTTTTATTGAGGCCTCATTTTCTTTTGGAGTTTTGGGTTTTCTGGAACATAGCCTTTATTTTGGAAAAGGCTGCACATCCTTAAAACCAAAGGGACAAAAGGGTGGGTGCTTGAGGTATGGTGCTTTTCTGTCACTAGCTGCAGGACTTCCATCGATGGACCTGATTAGCCAAAAGATTCTTTATGCTACCTCCAAACTCTGTCTTTCCTATTGCAGTTCACCATCCCATCTCCAGGCTTTCCCACTCAGAACCATCTTCTTCCACACCGTCCCCAGCCCTCAGCTTGGAGAGTATCACATCTGAGTGTTTGGCCAAGGCTGCTGATAACCTGAACGATGCCGCTGTGCCGAAGAGCTCCTCTGAACCTACAGTCCATGCTCCCACTGCTTCCATCCTTTCCCATTCGGACTCCCCACTGATCAGCATCCCTTCTGGTGAGGGACCTACAGTTCTGCCCGCCTGTTCTACTGATTCCTCCTTATCATCATCCAGTGATTTGACGGGCTATGGTGATGAGACACAAGGTGGACATTTACAGACTGCCAGAATTTGTTCATCTGGGAACTTGAAAACCAGCCCTGGGAATATCTTTCCTAAGCCTCCTGCTGGGGCATCTCCCACACCCATTCTCTTGGCATCAGAGTTGAACAGTGGATCTGCAAGTAACTCTCCTTCACCCAAAGCACAGCCAAAGGTAGGTAACAGGCACAGCTAGAAGCTATCTTGTGTTTTTCTTTCCTTCCCTTATTCTCCCCGGTCTCCCCCTACCAAAGGTATTCATTGGTATACATATCTTTCTAAGAAACATATAGGATTTGTTCACTATAAAGCATTCAGACAATTCCATCTTTGTCCATGAAATGCTTCTTTGGTCTCTTGGCATCACGTAGATTTAGGGCCAATCGTATTTGGTTCAGAAGTTTTGTTTAGAGCTGCCCATTTTAAAATTTATTATTTTGTTTGCTTTTGACCACAACTTGGTTTCCTCAGAGGGTTAAAGAACTAGGCTCATTTGGAGAGCAAAATTCTCCCCCGAGCTGCTCCGAGCATCCAGAAGTGGGAGGTGCTCGGTCTCTCGTGAAGCAGGCTGGGCTAAAATCTTACTGGGACGCTCCTCCTCCTGGAACTCCACCCCAACACCCCAGTTTTTGCTCAGCCTCGTAGCAGGTAGTTGGATTTGGCAGGAGCAGAAAACTTTTATTCAGACTTTCCCTCTCCTTGCCCTTGGCTTCGCTCATTCCCGATGGCTTCATAACATCAGACCGTCGGGGATCGCTAGGCAGGGAGCCATAAGCGGCTGCCTCAGGCGCTTATCTTTCCGATCGCTCACCGGCTGGGAGCGATCGCAACAGCGTTCCGCCCTCCGTTTGACTCCAGAGCTCGTAGGCTCGCTCCTGAGCGGGGCGGCGGCCCCAAAGCCTTATCTCCGATCAGCAGCACAGGAAGGGGTGAATATTCGCTGCTCCCTCCCGCCTCCTCCTTTTCGCTCCAACTGAGCGCAGTCAGCTGTTGACTTTCCCTGAAATACTGTGGCATGCCGGGGCGGTTTCCCTTTCTGGGGGCCGTGCATGCATAACTTCCAGGTGGCCATGAGGTGGCAGCGCCATTTTGGAAGGGCTGCGTGGCGCGTTTCTCCTTCAGGCCCTTCAGCGCCACAGCCCCGCAAGGTTTCCCTTTTTGGGGACTGGGGCCACCATCCACCCCCTCCTTCTCCTTCTCTTTCTCTTCCCTTAGGCTTCCCTTTTTGGGGGCTTGGGTTAAGCCACGTTGTTCAATAAGGCTATTTTGGCGGCTGGTGGCAGGCCTTCACTGGTTTAGGCTTCCCTTTTTGGGGGCTTGTGTCAGGCCACATTACTCAAGAAGACTATTCTGACAGCTGCTGGCAGGCCTTCACAGGCCTCTTATAACCCACAGGGAGGCTCTGGGTTTTCACTGCTGCAGGCCGCACGGCTGCACAGGCCTATCATATAACAGGCTAGTCATAGCTGTATAGCAGTAGTAGTAGTAGTAATAATAATAATAATAACAACAACAACAACAATAAAGTATTAGATATTATAGAGTCCTTAGGAGGGGGGGAGTTTTTGATTAGGTCATCCCTTCAGCACAGGACATTAAGTGAGCCAAGCACCGTTGCTCTGTCAAACATCTCCATACGAGATGGCTAGTGGTCAGGGATCTCGACCCGTTATACCAAACTCTAATAGGTCCTCATGGGCAGCTGAGAAGGATGCCCACAGGTGTCACCAGGCCCTGGAGAAACTGGTGCGAAAGCGCACCAGGGAGTCTGAGCAAGCTCCCCCTCCCCGACTTACCACCTCCACCCATTCTCCAAGCCCCCCTCTTGCCACTCTGGATCTCTCCATCCAAGCCGGACGGAGCCTGCCCAGATCCATCCATCAGGAGGCTCCAGGGTCCGACCTGGCCCCGCGTAGGCCCCCTGAGGCGACATTCACACCCACAGCAGTGGGCCTATGTCCAGATGATGACCTCCCAGACGAAATACCAGCCAGAATGAGATCATGGATGGAGCTGGCAATAAGGAAAGGCATTGCCTCAGGCGTGCAACAATCTCTTCATACCAACCAACCTTCCATTGCGCCAGATTGCATGTCACTATTGGGGCGCTCCGTGAGTATGGTGGAACAACATTATCACCAAGTATCCCCCCAAAGGGAGTTTTCTACCCCTTGCGTCCCACCACCACAGGGTATGCAGGAGATGGGGAACCAAGGTGACTGGATGGATCAAGAAGCTAGGTCACTTTGCAATCTTGACCAGGACCTTTCTGAAGTGGACCCCCTGGAGAGGGGGATGTCCGACAATGAAGGAATTACCCCTGACTATCCAGTTTTTACGGGGCTTTTCAATCCACCCTTATTCAAATCCCTTTTGTTTAAAGCGAAGAACACCGCTCGCCTTGCCAACCTCCCTCCCACAGTTCAGTCAACCGGGTCACAGGAAGAGCCAGATGATCTAATCTTCTCTCAACCTGCCACTGAAGCTGAAGTTATTCTCGTTCCCCATATGTTCACCGACCTGATCGACAAACAATGGGCCCTATCTGCTTCTTATCCTCCCCGACTGGGTGCGACAAAAGGTTCTATAACCTGCCCCGAGTTTTCTAGCTCATTAAACACTCCTGAGGTAGATGACCCCATAGCTGCCCTGGTATCTTCTTCAGTCATCCCAGGGAGGTGGAGGAAGCTCTGAAACCGGAGGAAAGGAGGGCTGAAATGGCCTTGCGCAGCGCCGTTTCTGCGTGGGCCATTAGGGTGGCCACGGCGCCTCTTTCTTTACAGGTCCTCCCTCAGATGGCTTTGCCATCTGAGAGAAATAATACCAGCTTCCAATACCGGGTGCATCAGGATGTCGCCAAGATAATTGCGGCTGCCGAGTTTTCGGACGAACTTTCAACGCCGTGAAGTTTTCCTCTCAGCCATAGCTTCCCAAGTCTGTGCCAGGCGTCTATTGTGGCTCTGTCATTGGCAGGCAGATCGAGGCACAAATGGAAGCTTGCCTCTGCACCTATATCCGGGAGAAACTATTTGGCAAGGCCCTTGATCCTCTCCTTATTGAGACAAAATCAAGAAGAGGATTCTCCCTCTCTGTTTAGGAGGTCGGATTCCCGACCTTCACAGCCATTCAGAGGCCCCTCTCGTCCCTCTTACCCAGGACACTACTATTCCATTCCATAGGACTCCAACACAGAGTCAGGGGCAACAGTGGACTCTTCCGACTTTGCCGGCAGAAGCAGAGCGAGGGGGCAGAACAGGAGACAGTTCAGGGAGCTAGTGGCAGGAACTTCCGTCGTTCCAAATGATGAGTGGGACCTAGCCCATAGGGGCGCTTAAGGTTCTTTGCTGACCAGTGGGATTCCTCCACCTCCGATGCCTGGGTGAGGAATACCATCAGGTTTGGCTTGGCTCTTGAGTTCCTCTCCAACTCACCGCACTTCTTTATGAAATGTCCTTTCTCTAGAGATCCCACGAAGAGAGCTCTCATGCAATCTGCCATTTCCCATTTATTGGAGATTGGCCATTCAAACGGTACCCTTAGATCAACAGGGTCAGGGATTTTATTCCCATCTCTTCTTGGTCCCGAAGAGTTCGGGGGGCTGGAGGGCGATTCTAGATCTGAAACGTCTCAACCAGTTTCTGTTGTATCATAAGTTCAAGATGATCACATTACAATCGATCTTACTTGGCATCAGGGAGGGGCGTTTACATCTATTGACCTTACAGAGGCATATTTGCATATACCGATTCGGCCTTCCCATTACAAATTTCTTAGGTTTTGTTATAATAACATACACTACGAGTGCGTCGCCCTTCCTTCGACTGGCCTCCGCTCCCAGGACCTTTACCAAGGTCCTGGCGGCTGGCGCCTTCCTCAGGAGCAGACCCGTTAGGCTACATTGTTACTTGGATGACATTTTGATTTTATCATCATCCATTCAGCAGTCTAAGGCAGATTCCCTTATCACCATTTCCACTCTTCAGAGTCATGGGTTTTCTATAAATTGGGACAAGAGTCACCTAACCCCACAACTAGACTAATTCATCTAGGGCGGTTCTTGATACCACACAGGGCATGGTTTTTCTTTCACCCGATAGGCAGGAAAGTATTAGGAAACTGGTACAGGAAATCAGTACCCTTAAAAGGGTTCCCCTTGTATCGCTATCGCAATTACTGGGGAAGATGATTTCTTGTATATCCATAGTTCCTTGGGCCTGCTTGCATGCCAGGGCTCTGCAGTGGTTCCTGCTGCCGTACCAGCGGTCGGGGAGGGACAATTCCAGGGCCCGAGTTACGGTACCATCCACCGTACTAAGATCCTTTCGTTGGTGGACTGCTGCAACAATCAAAGGGGTTGTCCTTTCAGGGATCCTCCAAGAGAGACCATCACGACAGACGCCAGCCTGTACGGATGGGGGGCTCATTATCTTTACCACACGGCTCAGGGACAATGGACCATTCCAGAGCGTGCACAAGACATCAATTGGTTGGAACTGAGAGCCGTTCACCTCGCCCTGCGCAGTTTTGTTTCAACACTGCGTTCCAACCACGTGTTGGTGCTCACGGACAATATTACTGTCAAGGCCCACTTGAACAAACAAGGGGGCACACACTCCAAATGCCTGATGCGAGGGGCAGAGAAATTGCTTCGGTGGGCCGAAAACAACTTCCTCTCCGTCAAAGCCGAGCACATATCGGGCATCACCAATGTGCGAGCGGACTGGCTCAGCAGGGCCATGCTCGACCAGGCAGAATGGCGTCTGCACCCCTCATTGTTTCAGAATGCAGTCCAGAAATTCGGTCTTCCTGTAATCGACCTATTTGCCTCTCCCTCAACACGCAATTACGATTCATTTCCCGGTATCCGTCCCAAGGAGCGGAGAATGTCACACTCTCCGCTGCCCTTGGCCCTCAGGTCTCCTATATCGCCTTCCTCCTCTTCCAGTGATTCCCAGGCTGATTCAAGCGGGTTCTGGAAGAACGGGCGAGATTTTAGTGGTGGCCCCCCCATTGGCCCAGAAGGCCATGGTTTGCGGACCTGAGGAGCTTATCCATCCAAGAACCTTGGAGAATTCTATCGTCCATGATATCTCTCTCAGGGCCTGGTCCTTCACCCAGACCCGCAATGGTTCAGTCTAGCCGTTTGGAGGTTGAGCGGGAACGTCTGAGGTCAGAGGACATTTCTGCCAGAGTAATTGATACTATACAAGCGGCTAGGCGACCATCAACTGTGTGCATATACAATGCCACTTGGAACATCTTCTGTAAATGGTGCATGAAATCGGTTGTTGTTCCCACCTCTCCATCGGTAGCACAGCTGTTGGACTTTCTGCAGGAGGGACTAGATAAGGGACTGTCCCCTAACACTTTACGCCGTCAAGTGGCGGCCCTGGCTTCAGTTATATCCTTTGGTGATTTTTGTTCAGTTTCTCAACACCCTCAGGTTCGCAGTTTTCTGCGAGGTGCCACCAATTTCGTCCACCAGTTGTCCACGGTACCCAACCTGGGACCTGAACAAAGTTCTGTCGGCACTTTCCAAGGCTCCCTTTGAACCCTTGAGGACCATCAGTCTACAATTCTTGACGTATAAGATAGTATTTTTGGTCGCGATTTGGTCGAAGGACCTCTGTGTGTTCCACGCAGACAGGGTAATCCTCAGGCCTGATCCTACGTTTGTACCTAAAGTCAATTCTGCCTTCCATAGGGCACAGGAACTGGTCCTTCCCAATTTCTGTTCTAACCCGATTCATCGTCTGGAACGGCAATGGCATCACCTTGATGTGCGCCGAGCATTGCACATATACATACAACGCACAGCATCCTTCCGGAAGATGGAGGCCCTTTTTGTTTCTTTTCTCCCTAGGTCCGAGGGTCACAAAGTGTCTTCTTCCACGATTGGCCGTTGGCTCAGGGCCTCAATAGCAAAATCTTATGAGGTTCATTCTATCCCTGTACCAGCGGGCATTACTGCCCATCAACACGTAGTGCGGCAACATCGGCTGCTTGGGCCACTCAGGCCTCGATAGACGAAATTTTCAGGGTGGCCACCTGGTCCTCTCCTTCGCCCTTCATATGTAACTATAAGGTGGATGTGTTTGCCTCTGCTGAGGCTTCATTTGGCAGAAGGGTCTTACAGCAGGTACATAGGGACCGAGAGTAGATTTAGTACCAGACGGCATCCCTCCCTGAGGACAACTCCAGCTTTGGTATGTCCCACTTCTGGATGCTCGGAGCAGCTCGGGGGAGAAAGGGCGTTGGTACTTACCTGATACGCCCATTCTCCATGAGCTGCGAAGAGCATCCAGCCCCACCCTTTTACCGTCTGGGGGGCTTTGCTCTGGCCAAACGTTTTTTTTAGTAGATAGGTGAAGTATAGGCAGGTTTGCCACTTCGACTTCTCCAAAACTGGGGCATTGGGGTGGAGTTCCAGGAGGAGGAGCTTCCCAGTAAGAATTTAGCCCAGCCTGCTTCACGAGAGACTGAGCATCTCCCACTTCTGGATGCTCTTCGCAGCTCATGGAGAATGGGCGTATCAGGTAAGTACCAACGCCCTTTCTATCTCATTTTGATTAGTGAGAATACTTTTGATGCTGCCTTCACCAAGAAGTTCATTTTATTTGCTTCTGAATTATTTCCCCAGAAATGATTATGGGACAAATTATGTAAACTAGAGAAGACAAGAACTGCCCTATAGGGAAGGACCATTGCTCAATAGTGAAGCACATACTTTGCATAGTAAGGATTGTATTTTCAGGTAGGGCTGGGAGGACTCCATCATGAAATCTGGGAAATCTAGTCAGTGATAATAAAACTGAACTAGATGGACCTATGTTCTTATATGATAGTTAACTAATGGTACTTTTATGTTCTTATGCAGTGATTCCATACCATCTAAAGCGTCTGTATCGCTTACATAAGACAAACAAACAAAATACATTGCTCAACACTCAGTTCCTGAACTAAATTATGCTGTCCATAATTCAAGCTGCCATTCAATTAAACAGTAGGGCTGGAAAACGTTTGTCTTAAATTGTGATGAGATGTTGCCAGTTAGATTCTATAAGACGGATTGACAGTTTAAATGCAACTTCCTACAGTCCTAGATTCTTGGTTTTTAATGTTGACAGAAAATACTGTCTAATCCTTCAGTGTTTCCACAATACTTGTGACTTCTTATAACACCTAATTTTCCTTTCTCAGAAATCTCATACTGATCTAGATGTAAAATGACCTGGACAGTATACTCATTTGTTCCTACTTATTTGACCTGGAGGAGAACATTCCGCATTTTTTGAAGGGGATACACTCCTTAGCAATGCACTTGGAATGTTCCCATTAAAGAATGAGGGTGCAGCCCAGAATCACAAGATGTGTTTTTATCTGATTTATGTGTTGTGTCTAGTCATCCTGTAAGGAGAATCCCTTCAACCGGAAGCCATCACCTGCTGCCTCCCCCTCTATTAAAAAAGCTTCAAAGGGACCAAAACCAGCAAGGCCTCCTGCTCCTGGACATGGTTTCCCACTAATAAAACGGAAGGTAATTGGGACTGAAGAAAAATGGGGAAGTACTTTTGCATGGTGTTTCCTGAATTTCCAATTTTTTTTACAGATGTTGGAAGAGGGTTACTAACCTCTAAGAGAGGAGTTGAATACTAAGATAGCTTAGATAATCTTCATTTTCCAAAATTTTCATCAATGTCAATTATGGGTGGCAAATTTTGGGAGTTGAACTTCACATATCTGAAAGGGACACAGCATAAGGTGGCTGCCAAGAGATGCTATAAGGAAGTGTGTTCCTAACTATAGTATAGTTAGTATAGTGGCTTTTTCTGTAGACTGCACTACAGTAAAAATCACCATCTCAGGTTCTAAAATTGTGGCCTCAGAACTTGGCTTGGAACATTCCAACCTTCAATTCTCTTTTTGTAATGATTTCCATACATTTTTTACCATAGTCAAAATTACAGCTGCATGCATAAATTTAGGCACCCTTGGTCAAATGGTATATTTCAGTGCCTTCATGGTCCCAGACTTGAATATTATTAAGATTTTGTGTGGAGATCTCAAACTTCCTAAAAGAATTTTAAGCTAGAAGAATTCCACCAGGAAGATGGAAAAAATTTCCAAAACAAAAATAGAAAGATACTTATCTGACTACAGGAAACACTTGGAAGTTTTCAATTCTTCCAAGGCTGTGTTACAAAGTGGTGACTAAAAGGGCATTTCTAAACTTTGTGCATCCAATATTCATTCTTTATTTATTTTAAATTTGTAAATAGCTATACATAGATGATAAGCATGTATTCAGATTTCCAGAAAGATGTATTTTAGCTTTGTGTCATGTACGGACTATGCTAACTTCTACTCGCTGAAATGTACAATTTGACTAGAGATGCCTAAACTTTTATATAAAACTGAGGAATGACATAAATTGAGAGTAAATTTGGTGTAGTGATTAAGGCATCAGTCTAGAAATGGGAAACTGAATTCTAGTTCCGCTTTAGGCACAAAGGCAGCTAAGGTGACCTTGGGCCAGTCACTTTGTATCAGCCCTAGGAAGGAGGTAATGGCAAACCAGTTCTGGAAATTTGTTGTCAAGAAAACTTCAGGGACTTGTCCAGGCAATCTTTGAGAATTGGACACAATTGAATTGTGGAGGGGAGTTTGATTCATGATTGTTAGCCGTGAATTTGTTTCCTTAGGTTTGAATGTTCAATTAAATAAAAGACAATAAACCACTCCCTGCCTGCCTTTCATGTGAAGGAGCTAGGCAGTCAATGGCTGCTTCAGGCAAGAAGTCAGAAGGAATTTGGCATATTGTATCTTCTCCCAAATTCTGTCCTGCTTCTGTCTCATAATCAGTAACTGTATTTCTCTCTGTCTACTCTGGAAATAGCTGATACTTTATACAAATCTTGTTTGGAATAAAACATAAGATTCCTTTTTTTTCCTTTTTGATAGGTTCAGTCAGATCAGTATGTCCCAGTGGAGAATATTTATGGTGAGATGGACAGCATTGAGCAGCAGCTGGATGAGTTAGAACACCGAGGAGTTGAACTGGAAAGGAAACTCCGGAGCATAGAGAATGGTAGGATAGCTGATGCTACTCCTAAGGCTGGACAAGAATAGGAAATGTGTTTTTCTGACCTCACCCTGTCCTGTCTCCAATTAGCAGATGTCCCTGAAGATGGTTTGCTGGTGGATTGGTTTAAGCTGATTCATGAGAAACATATGCTAGTGCGGCGAGAGTCTGAACTTATCTATATGTAAGTACAATATAAGCTGCAATCCCAAACATGCTTACTAGTGTATTGAGTTCAGTGAGACTTACTTTTGAATAAATATGCTATGAATTATATTTGTTAGGTGGCAATCAAAAGTCATTAGGTTTCCATAAGCTGCAGCTCACTTCATTTATGCATCTCCTTATGTGAGCTGCACTCCTGAAAATTTATGAATTAATAAAATTTGTCAGAAAAAGTGCCATTTAGACTCCTTCAGATTTTTCGCCACTATAAATTAATGTGACTGGCTTCCTAAAATGACTACAGTAAGAAGCAGTTCATTAGTTGGGTAGTTTCCTGCACATGGGGCACAGAATGAAAGCAAAATGGCTAGCATTTTTTCATTCACTTATATTCCACTGACAGCCCTGGAAAATTATGGAAGAATCTTGGCGCAATATAATCAGAAATAAGGTCACCCTCAAATATACTATAGAAATAGAAGTAACTTAGCAGAATCTAGATGATTCAGGAACAATTTCTTGTCAATATCTTCCAAGCTGAAAAGGTAGAACTGAACAATTTGATGCTATTTAGTCCATCACACTTGGCAGCTACTTTCCTGCCAAACTCTTGTGGCATTGGACATTGAGCTGGCTTCCCCTCCTGTGGACAGTCCTGAAGGATATTCCATACAAGTGAATGCTTACCTATTTAATTAAATATTGTTTCAAAATGGTCAGTTGATTATTTGTAGGAAACCCAGAGATATGAGTGTAAAACATTCAAAGTAGTTCTTTTGGAAAAGTGATCTACCTGGATTTTATTCAGTATTTCAATAGCAACAAATGCAGTAATGACAACAGAAATGCAAATATAGGGGCAGCCATAAGCAATGTCTTTTGCATAGCAGAAATTGTGCAAAAATGCTGGAGAATAAATATTTTTTACTGAAGATTTGAGAGAACTGTGTTGGTCCTTAAAGATGGTATATCAGTTTTTACAATAATTAAAGCAATAATACATGCTCTGTTTCTTCTTTTGAGCTTTAAGCAGCAGAACTTGGAGCAGCGTCAAGCTGATGTGGAGTATGAACTGCGATGTCTTCTTAATAAACCTGGCAAGTCTTGAAGAGTGTTAGCCTGCTGTTTGCTTTTTTTACAAAAATGATCTTAAGTGAAATATGTTGTAGCATTAGGAAATTATTTAAATCATAAGCATCTGTTCTCTCACTGGGTTTGATTCTTCCCTAATCCAGTATGGGTCATGCATCGGCTGTGCTGGAGGGAAATGATGAGAATTACAGTTTGACACATCTGGGAGGGATTACATGGAGGAAGACTGAGCTGTGCTTATTGCTTTTTAATGTTTTTTATTTGTTTCATCATATCTTGGCTGCCAGCAGGGAGTATTGTTCTATAAAAGGAGAGTCTCTGTTTCTAAGCAAGAGGTTTTCTGCATGTGCTCTATTTCTGCCCTAATAGCAAGAAATCCAACAAAAAAAAAGAAACTCCAAAAATAGGCTGAAAGCATAATGACCTGTTGAAAGATATCAGAACTTACTGATTCATGGCTGGATTTAAATGTGTATTGAACTCACGGTTGATCTTTTAATATAAATAAGAATAATAATTATGGTTACGTAGTCAGCCAGATGTTTATAGATTGGATTTGGCATTTTATACACCTATCAGATCTTTCTCAAGGGCCTAGGATAGACAGATGTTGTTTGATGATGTTAAAGGTATTGTCACAGGATACAAGCTCTTCCAATTAAAGGTGCAGTTTCCAATTGATTGGTGATGGTTTTGTCGATACCAAATAGTGTTCAAGTGGTGGTCCAGATGTTTTGGGATTATTATTATTATTCAATCCCACCTTTTAATATATATTTTGGTGAGTTTTCATTGTTCGTATTCAGGCAAGAAACTCAATGGCACATAAAATATAGGAACCTGCCTAGTTTTAATCTACTATAGTTTGTTCTGATGGCAGTGGATTTCCACAGAATCCCGATGCTGTGTTACTGAAGATGCCATGATTCAAGCAAGATAGTAAAGCAAACTTTGCCCCACCTTTTATATATTCTCAGCACTTTATAATATGTAGTGAAGAAGATGCATAATGGGGGTCAAAAGCATTTCTGTCATGTAACATTTCATCGGGCATAAGTTGTCTTTATTATATAATTTATTTCCTCTCTTTCTTTTTGTTGGGTGCTAGATAAAGACTGGACAGATGATGACCGGATCAGAGAGAAGGTATTGATGGAAGAGCTTGTAACCATTATTGAACAACGGAATGCCATTGTCAACAGTCTGGATGAGGATCGGCAAAGGTAGTGAAAGGAAAAGCAAAAGGCTGTATTTTTGAAAACAATTGGCCTAGGAAATGTTGATTGTAGCACTGCAAAGCATAATTGCATGTGTGAGTCTTACCATTAATTATTTGATTAGCTAAGCCAAGTAGTAAAAGAAACTTGGGCAAAATGTTAGTATATAGGAGAAGGGTAGGCAGTATGCAGCTTCAGGAATCCCCTGCCCCTGTTAGCTATCTTTTCAGAAAAGGGTATATTCACAAAATGTAATGAATGCCCCCCCAAATATTTAATAGAATTAAAAACTATTTTTTAAAAATTGAAAATCCAGGCAACAGTATATGTGTGATGCATTTTCCCTATTTGGATCTTCACCCATTTGAAAAATATTAAACACAGATTTTGGTCACCAAATAGCAGCTCCTCTCTGCTTCAGGAGTGTGATTCTTGTTTTAATCAGTCCCACTTTGGCTATATTGACTAAAACAGGATCTGCTTGTTTTATCAGGGAGGAAGAGGAGGATAAAATGTTGGAAGCCATGATTAAAAAAAAAGGTAAGAAGAATGAGGTCCAGTCGTTCAGACTTCCCAGTCTCAGATGTAGTCGCTGTTTGCAGAATTATGCACTGGTATTGTTTAACTATTTTGTCTTCTGTACAAAATAACTAAATGTTAGGCGTCTATACCCACTTCAGTTCTATCCTAACAAAAGCTAATTGTATAATTAGGTATAAAATATAAACGAAGTACATCTAGGTAACCTATCCTGTTTTCCAAAATACATCTTAGCAGTAAAGTATGCTTTTTGTTCCTTGCAGATGGGAGGAATTAGAAATGGGAAATAAAGAGTAATGTTTCTCCATCCTAAATTGGCTTTGGCAATATATTGTGTTGGCACACTTCTCTGTTGTTAGGGAACATCTTTGCCAAAAGAGGCAGCACATTTGCTACCATGAACCAAGGGAGAGGAAAGTTGTGTTGGCTTCTTTCCCTGTGCCAACACAGAAGAGTAGCAACTCACTTTTATCTTAGAGATCAAAGAAAGTTATGTGAAAAGAGGAGGCAAACTGAGGCATTGTACCAGTGAATCTAAACGTGCCTTTCTCCTCCAGTACTAGTGTAGAAGAGGGAAATCCTCCTTCCCTTTGAAGCAAATGCTTCAAAAGGAAACAAGTCCAAGTCATGAACATTTTTCAGGGACATGCATTTAATTTTGTTATTTTACATTGCTTTTGCTAGCTGTGGAGCAAAAACAAATAGAAGGCATAGAAGTTCTGCCCAAAATATTGGAACTCCAGGATCCTTTGTGATTTGTCATAAAAGCTAGAAACTTGTCCTGTAACAAGAACAGTTCATTGTCTGGGACTGATTCTGAGCACAGGGTAATAATTTTAAATTGAGATTCCATTTTCCGTTCCCAGAGTGGTGCAGATTCAGTAATGAATAAATTTAGTGACTGTTATGGGCTTAATATTTGCCATCTGAAAATCTTTTCTTTCTTAATCCAATACAGGAGGGGAGAAAATCTGAACACAACTGCAGATTCTGTAAACTTTGCTAGCTCTGATTCCAAGATGACCTGAGTTTTAGAAAAGATGCAGATGAAGGGATTCATATTCTTAGATGATATCCATGTACAAGTTTTGAATATTAGTCACTAAATGCAAAATTTAAAATATAAAATTTATATTCCTGTAAATCCTGTCATCGAGGCATTTTCTGGATATATTGCTTAAGCATCCTCTGTGATCTAAGAAAGCCTTTCCATGTCTTACCGGAAGCATTAGGAAAGAATAGTTTCTGAAAACCAAGAGCTTTTTGTTCAGTTTAAGCAAAGACAGTTGAGTAGTCTGGCTGATTCTTAAGGGAGCCTTCCATGCTCCTAATCCCCTCTACATTGCATCCACTAACCCAAACCCTTTCTCTCTCCAGAATTTCACAAGGACTCCGAGGCTGATAGCAAGAGGAAAGGAAAATTCAAACCAATGAAAGTGCTGAAGTTACTTGGAAATAAACCTGACTCAAAAAACAGATCCCCCAAGGAAAAAAGCTAAAGCAGCTGGCAACTAGAAGAGTAAGGAGGGCTGCTAGTCTCTTTGACTGCTCAGCCCCATTTAGCTAGGTGTGCCTGGCAAGTAGGATGGCTTCCTGCTTTTGCCTATTTTTTAAAAAAAGAGGTTGTGCCTTGCCATACACCAAAGCTGGCTTTATCTGAGAAAAATCCAACCACCTTCCACAGCAGCAGGTGTTAGAAAAGGGGGAAATATGGCAAGTCTTATGAGCACATTACAGAGAGGGACAGACATGGAGGAAGAAGCTGTTTGCCATTTTCTCTTTCAAGGTGGGGATGGGAATGGACAAATAAAATAGCTTTAGACTTCCTCAGTTGTGCACCTGTTATATCTTTGACTGTTCAGAACTTTTAATCATGCGTGTTTTGGGGAAAGTTGCACTAATTGTCCTCCTCCTTTAACTGTGATAGTCACATGTGCCTAATAATCTCTTTGGGGAGGGAGGAGGAAGGAAATCCCCATTGCAGTTTGGGAGCCTCTGGTTATCTCTTTTGAATTCCTTTTCTTATTCTTTTTCTCCTCTTTGATCATTCAAAAAAAAATCGGGCTTTCAGGGCAGATATTTGTTGTGGGCTTAAATTTTTAAAATATTTTGACCATAGGAAAGTCTATTATAAAGTCTGTAAAAATAGCCAAAAATCTAATTAATGCTCTATTTCTGGAAGATTTCTCTGCCACCAAAGAAAACATTATGCTGTGAATGCCGATTCTCTTGGCAACCAGTTAATAAACCACTGAGGAAAGGCTAAGGCAGCTTTGACCTCTGTTGTAAAGCAAATTGCAGTTGCTGTCAGAGGGTAGATTTGTGCAGGTATGCATGGAAAACAACTGGATCTTTTTAACCCTCTTATTTGCTTCTGCTGCTGCTGCTATTTATATCAGGGGACACAGCAGGCTGGGACAATAACTCATTGCCTGCCAAACATTAGAGCCAGAAGAGCATGTCAACAAGGTACCACTGTAATTCTTAGCTCCCTCCCCTCAGGGTTTATGTGCATGTTTTTTTTTCTAAGAGTGCAAAAGATCTTTATAATATTTGTAGCTGAACTCCCACGCTCTATCTGACTTTCTGCTTTTTTTTAGTTTTGTGTGTATGTATGAATTCAGAGGGGAGAATGTCTCTTTTTTTTCTCTTCTGGCTTCTCTAACTTGAGGGACTATTTATTGAGATGTTTGTTTGGTCTGAGTTAAATGTTGATAATATTGTAGGTGTTGGTTTGAGTTGGTTAGCAAATTGCTGTGCTGCTTTATTCAAATGTAATGAATTGGCAAACAGTCCTTGACTGTGATATTCAGCCTGGAGTGCCCTCCCTAACTTGGAGCCCTCCAGATGTGTTATGCTACCATTTCCATCTGGTCAGCCAGTATGTCATGTTAATACTAGTTTGGGAATGATGGATAATTCAACATATCTGGAAAGCAGCAGTTAGGATTTAGACCTTTTCAAAGCAGAACTGAATTCATTGGTGGTGTCAGCTCTTAGCCTCTACAACAGGGGTGTCAAACTTACGGCCCTTGGGCTGGATGCGTCACACTGGCCACCCCCACCCCCATTTTAGCGGAGGGGGGAAAAGTCACAATACATCACATAACAAGAGTGAGACAACACAGGTTTGACACCCCTGCTCTACAAGTAGACAGTAGCCACCATCTGTTTCTTGCTCTCAGTTACAAGGTTGTCCAATGCACAGCTCTCCCTTTTATAAAGCAAAACAAGTCAATCTTTTAAAATATCTTCAGATATATTCCCATCAGAAATTATCAGATTCTGGTGAACATAATTACCCTGTGGTAACTGCAATCTTCACTGATGGGCACAGATGAAATCAATAATAAAACTGATAAAACCACTATATTTTGTATCTGTTGTGTTTGTTTCTAGAGATGTTTTGGCAGGAAGTGGATACAAAGCATTATGTTACAGGGAATGAAAAGTAGAAAATCACAAAATTCTCAGGACTTTTATTTATTTTTTACAAGTAGAATAATATACAGCTATCAAAAGTGAGCTGGACCAAAGCAAAAAGTGCACCAATGAGAAAAACAGCCCGTACTCCATTTATTGTTGTGGTATTAAGTCTTTTTTTTAACAAGTGACAGACATCTGAATAGTCACTTAATCATAATGAAGATGGTCCTAGGTCTGTAATTTTACTGAAGAAGCATTCATCAGAAATAACATCTAAAATCTTCCGATTCTCTTTTATAGTCCGATACAATAGTCACCACTGTTTGCTTAAAATTTATATGGCGAGTGAGAAACAGCAGTTTTGACTGGAAGCAGTCTCCTCGTGGATGGCAGAATCATATATGAAATATTTTTGATCTATTCTAAGAGTTGTACTGTTCTAATTCTAATAAATGGTAGAAACACAGATGCTGTTTTCCAGAGATGAAATATGTGGAAATCCTTTCCTCTTGTTTGTCAAGGCAAGCAAGCTAATATTCATTGTAAAGCCAGTGATTCATTTGAACCCTTTTGTTTCTGGATCACATTTTTGAAAAGGCTTCCTGCTATTACATATTGAAACAGATTCCTATTTTTTCAGGATTCATACAGAATTTCTGGGAGATTAAATATATTCTAACAGATGCTTGCCACAAGAGGTTCAAAACTGTACTGATAAGATATTCTTCACATTCGGTTATGTCAGCAGAAAAAGTAAGGGTGAAGAGTTACATCCTTGGGTGTGTGTGTGTATGGGGGGGGGGAACTATTGGTCTACATGACCTGTGCTTCGATTGTCATCTTTGATGCTTATATTGAAAGACTTGGCTATTGCCCCTTTCAGTTCTGCAGTTCTCTGCTTGTCAATCATCTCCATCTCCCGGAGCTTCTGCAAACAGCAGAGAAAGAAGACATAGTAAGAATTCAGTGCATTTTAATTTTCTTACAAGATAATACACAAATCTTACTCCAGATGTAGATGTATTGCCATCTCCTGTATAACTTTTTTTAAAGGTTCTTTTTCAGTTTAGATGCACACATGTCCTTCTACCAAGTCTTTTCCTACTTTCTCAAAAAATCATAATCATATCCAATTTCCATATTGAAAAAAGATTGCATTTAAGCCTATAAAGGTCAGAATTACCAGGTACCTGTGATATTTCAGTTTGGATAATTCCTTGATACGCTTTGCTCTGTCCCAAAGCTTTCATTTCTGACAGGAAATTTTGTCGATCTTGAATTTCATTCACCACTGAGCATAAAGACAAAAGAAGCAATGTGGAATGAAAGACTAAAGGGCAGGAACATAGCTGTTCTTCTGAAGTTTGAATCATTAATTTCCCATTTACTTTATTTAAAAGACTTCTGTAGCAGCCCATCTTATGGGCCATAACTCTGGGAGGCTCAGAACAACAGCAACATGAAAACAACAATATTGGAACATATATATTACATTAATTCCCTGTATGCTACTTAAACCTGTTAATGACCATTGCTTCCTTTGGGGAAAATAGATGCAATATGTTATATGCAGGTGAAATTCTACCGGTTCTGACCGGTTTGGGCAAACAGGTATTTCAGGTGAGCATGTGGCCCTGCCCACTTGCCCCTGCTCTTTCCTGTGCTTTTATTTCCTGGTTTTTTAGCACAGCTGATTCACGCAGCAGAGCAGTTTGCTGTGCATCAGCTGTTTTACTCACCGGGGATGCAGCAGAAGGTAAATAGAGTTGAAAATGGGCTTTTTAAAACGTAGCGCACACGCACAAAGTGTGTGTGGTGCACACGCACGCTCACCAGACCAGTTGCTAGACAGGTTGAATTGCACCACTGGTTATACAATCGTGAGAAAGAAAGAACACCCTCTTTGAATTCTATGGTTTTATGTATCAACAGTAAAAATCACTTGGTCCTTAGTTTTTAAAAGTAGATAAATACAACCTCAGATGAACAACAACCACACATTACACTATGTCATCATTTATTTTACAAAAAGAAAGCCAAAATGGAGACTTAAGTTCACCCTTACTGCTTTCAGAGAGATGAAGATGTTAAGTAGCAGCCAGGTGCTGCTAATCAAGTGCCCTTGATCAATTGACACAGCAAGCCAGAGTTTTAGGATTTTGTTGGTCTCCAGCATGGAGGTGTGTTTTAACACAATGCCAAAGAGGAAAGATAACAGTGATCTTAGAGAAGCAATTGTTGCTGCCCATCAGTCTAGGAAGGATTATAAGGCCATTTCCAAACAATTTAAAGTCCATTATTCTACAGTGAGAAGAGTATTCACAATGGAAAACATTCAAGACAGTTGCCAATTTTCCCAGGAGTGGATGTCCCAGCAAATTCACCCCAAGGTCAGACCGTGCAATGCTCAGAGAAACTGCAAAAAATCCAAGAGTTACATCACATACTCTACAAGGCCTCAGACAGCATGTTAAAAGTTGAAGTGCGTGACAGTGCAATTAGAAAAAGAACTGAAGTATGATTTCTTTGGAAGAGTTGCTAGGAGAAAGCCTCTTCTTTCTTTTAAAAAAAACCATGGCAACATGGCTTAGGTTTGCAAAGTTACATCTGAACAAACCACAAAACTTCTAGAACAGGCCTATCAAACTGGCAGCCTGCAGGCTGGGTAGGTACATCATGTGCAGGCCACGCCCACCCCAGCTCCGCAAAGACAAAAAACATCGTGATATGTCGTGAACTGGCCTGTGATGTGAGTTTGACACCTATGTTGTAGAACATTGTCCTTTGGACAGATGAGAACAAAGTGAAGATGTCTGGCCATAATGCACAGTGCCATGTTTGGTGATGACCAAATACAGCATATCAGTACAACCATCTCATGCCAACCGTCAAGCACGGTGGTGGAGGGGTGGTCATTTGGGTTTCTTTTGCAACCACATGACCTAGGCCTCTTGCAGTCATTCAGTCGACCATGAACTTCTCTGTATATCAAGGTATTCTAGAGTCAAACGTGAGGCCATCTGTCTAACAGCTAAAGTTTGGCTGACACTGTAACAGGACAATGATCCTAAGTGCACCAGCACATCTACAACAGAAGGGCTGAAAAATTAAAAGAATCAAGGTGTTGTAATGGCCCAGTCAAAGTCCAACTCTCAACCAGTTTGAAATGCTGTGGTGGGACCTCAAGAGAGCTGTGCATAAACAAAATGCCCAGAAACCTCTATGAACTGACGCAATGTTGTAAAGAAGAGTGGGCCAAAATTCCTCCACAATGAGACTGATAAAGAAAACCATTACTTCAAATTATTGCTGCTAAAGGTGGTTCTTCAAGCTATTGAATCATAAAGTGTACTTAAGTTTTTCACACACGGCTTCTCCATTTTGGCTTTCTTTTCTGTAAAACAAAAGATGACATGGCGTAACATGTCATGTGGTGGTGTTCATTTGTGATTGTATTTACCTATTTTTAAGAACAGCAAAGGACCAGATTATTTTTTATTATGTTCTGATGTTCATAGAACTCAAAGTGAACTTTCTTTTTCACATGACTTTTAATAAGGTTTAATAAGATTCTCATATACAAAAAAGAAGTCGTTCATAGAACATAGTAATAATGTCCAGAAGTTTGGTTGATCCAGAACATACACAAGATCCATGCCACTGAATACTAATTCTGATGAACAAAAGCAAGCAATATTTGGGACAGTAGACAAACTTTGCAATAGGGTCTTTGTTTTAAGCTAGGTATAAATAACTTTAACTCCATTTCTTGATAACATCGACAGACTGACTATGCATGCTATGCTATGATGAATTATGACTTACTGAATTATATTTTGCCCAACATTGAGCCATAATCATGGTTTATAAATCATGGTTTATAAACCATAGCGGCTGTTATTATGGTGGGGGGAACATCTTAAAGGTCTATTGTATGACTACCTTGCTCTTGGTTAGCTTTGCCTTGCATGTGCTCTGCTGAAACTGACCTATAGAAATCTCTTATGTTTATTGTTAACCTGATACACTCTTGCATCAAATGGTTTGGTGTCATCCTGGTTGATAATATATAACACTATGCCAAAGTAATGATCCTGCTGTACTGCATTAGTGGGATAAGAGTAGTGTTACTGTGCTTCATCCTGGAAGTATGAGCAATCTTTTGCAAAGACAACTTAGCATGTAAGTCACTGATTTGACAGTGCTCAGAATCTGAAGAGACAAGCAGGAAGGGATGGCTGTTTCCGATCTCTACTAGCTACCAACAGGCAGTATTAATAGAACATGCTTTAATCAGATCAGGTCAATTCTTAGAAGCTACACTCACACATCCTAGTTGGTATGAATCTAACATTAACTTGGTTAGAGTTAATCTTAGTTTTTAGTGATGGCATACTGTATGAACATAGCATCTTTGCTTAACTGTCTGGTCCTATGTATGATGCCAACTCAGTAAGTGGATTAGCATTACAAATTAATCCTAAACACTATTAGGGATCATCACACAGCCAAATGTCTACATCGGATTTGGCGTTTTTGTCAACCTATCGAATCTTCCCAAGGACCTGTTACAGGCAAATTTTTGATGGCAGTAAAGATATTATTGCAGGATGTAAGCTGTTCCAAGTAAAGCTGCCTTTTTCAGTTGACTGATGGGGATTTTGTCAATGCTAATGGTATTCAGGTGGAGATCCAGTTGTTTTAGGATTGCACATAACACGCCTATCACTATTGGTATTTGCTTTCTTTTGCCACAGTCCATTTGCAATTCTCTGTATATTTTTATTCCAGTGGTGTATGTGGGTATAAATGTCTGAGTTCCTGAACTACAACAACCCTTTTATCTTAGGCTAATATATTGTATGTACCCTGCCAGAGTGTATCAGGTCACTGCTTTTAGCTAAG
The DNA here is from genome assembly GCA_009733165.1 of Naja naja. Lineage (NCBI taxonomy): Eukaryota > Metazoa > Chordata > Lepidosauria > Squamata > Elapidae > Naja > Naja naja. Next base: position 24,046,693 of record CM019154.1, on the reverse strand, counting down.
AGGGTCCACTTACATTCATTGAATCGGTCCACCTCTGGTACTGTTTCTTCTACCTTGACTGGTTTCTTCTGAGTTTTCTTCTCTACTTTGTCCTTTCCTGTTGCTAAGATGTTTTGCAGTCTTTCTTTCTCCTTTTCTATGTCTCCTGTAGATACAAAAGAAATATTATTACTGTTTATAAAAATATTGATCAGAATTCCTGGAGGGGATAACTTACTGTCATTCTTTTATGCTCAAAAGAAGACAATTTTAAAATGTCTAAGCAAATAAGTACAAATGAACTCTGATAATCAAATAGCAGTAGTTGAGACTGCTAAGTGGAGAGAATTCTAGAGACAATATTTCCCTTAGTTATCATTTTCTCTTTCTCAGACATTTCTCTTTGAAGAGTTGCACTAATCTGGCAGATCACTTAGAATATTAATCCTTTCAGAAGGTAGTCCTTGTTTAACTATTGCAACTGGGACCAACTCAGTCATTAAGCAAAGTGGTAGCTAAGTGAAAAATTATGTGACCATGCTTACAATTTTATATTAGCTTTCCTTTCCTTTACAGCATCAAAAGGATATGACCCCAAACAGTTGGGTGATATCAAACAGCAGGGACGTTTTCTGGAACTTGATTTACAAGGAAGCCAAGTAAAAGGGCAAATCTTATGGCTCCTTTTTACCATTTTGGAAGCTCACTCAAGTACTGGGATAATTAGTAAGGGAATTAGAGAATTCATCTCCGGAGAGGATAAGAAGTAACCAGGCACACAGTGTGAAACACACATTTCCTGCTATTTGCTTAGCACCCTTAGGAGTGCTGAGCCACTTAGGGAACAAAAAGCGTCTTGAGTAGAGACACTGATTATAGTCCTGTCAATTCAGGCAGCAACTGTGCAGGTCCAGGATTCTAATCAAGTAATTAAAATCACAAGAGTGGTTAAATTGTGATTAGCACTTTTCAGTGACTCTCTGCACTGAAGAGAGAAGCAGCTCAGGAAGAGATAGCTTGTTTAGGCAATCCTTCTGTGCACTGTGAAGGAGGTAGAGAAAAAAAAAGCAGGTCAGGCAATAGACAACACGTACTGTGCTTAATGGTGAACACATGACCTAGAGAAGTTTTGGAGGCCATAAATGTGGTCATTGGTTGCAAAGTTACATACAAGTGGTTGCTACCCATGTAGTACAGTAGCTGAACAAAGATTACTTGTAAATAATGATGAGTATCAGTGGTGCGTTTCAAAAAATTTTGCCACCAGTTCGGTGGGCATGGCTTGGTGGGCGCGCTTTGTGCGTACCCACTTTGCATGCATGTGTGCGCGCCAAACACGCACTTTGTGCAGGCACAGAGGCTTTCCAACTCGCCTCCTGCAATCCTGGACTCCCCCTGTCGCTTCAGCAGCTGCCGCACAGCAATCTGTTTGCCACGCAAAGTAGCTGTGCTTCTAAAGCAGGACATAAAGATTAGCATGGGAGCCTGGGTGAGTGGGCCCAACAGCAAAGCATCAGAGAGAACGGTTCGGTCTCCGCTGCTCATCGCCACTACCGGCTCAGCAGAACCAGGCTGAACTGGTAGAATACCACCACTGATGAGTATTGATCATTGTTATTTATTTCCCCATTCCTACATTTATCATTTGCCAATGTTTCTTGCTTACGAGTGGCTTGAGGTTTGAATTTTTCTCTGATATATGCATTTCCTGCACGACAGATTTCTGCAGGCCGCAGGTGAGGTCTACCACAGAGACTGGTGGTCAAAATAATCTTTGGTAACACAGGCTTCGGAAACTCTGGTTCTCTGCTGGATGTTGGATAACAGTGTACAGGGAAAGCATCACCACCTAAGAAAGAAGGGCAGAGATTGGTCAAAAAGGAATTAAATGTAAAGCAATGGCACGCATGCACCATTTTAAGTATACATGGCAAGAGTCTCCTTTCACCCAAGCTCAGTCTCTGGCAGCTTCTTAGAAACCTCCATGTAGTATTTTTGGCAGTGTCTAGATTTGACCCCAAGGTTAAATTGCTAGGTATAGCAATCCGTTTGGCTCCTGATCTTCGCTCTTTCTGCCGTGATTTGAAGACCTGGCTGTTTGAACAGGCTGGGCTGGACTGACCTCCTGAGGGGGGGGTGTTAATTTATTTTAACTGTTTTAGTGATTAGGCTTGTTAGGTTTAATTCTTTTTTAAATATTTTTGTTGTCTTTTAATTGTGAGCCGCCCCGAGTCCTTTCGGAGAGGGGGCGGCATACAAGTCCAATAAAATAAAATAAATAAATAAATATGTGTTCCAATTTAATATTTTAGGAGGCATTCTGTAAATTGACTTGCTTGTAAATGCATACAAGAAAATATATAATAGGAATTACTCATGTTTTAATATGAATTCAGAATTGTTTAAAACCAAAATAGCCCCTCAGCCTATCTTTATAGTACATGCTGAAAATCCCAAACTTTTACATAAGATTGTCCTACACTGAGTTGGATGAACTAGAGTTTATTAAGAAGTATTCATCATCTGTGATTTACAGTTTTCCACTAATGTTTTATTCACTTCCTGAGTTTATATAAATTTCCTTTGCAAGGGGATGGTTCGTCTCTTTTAGCTGGAGAAAGTCGCATGTCTGAATTAAATTTAGAAATCTGAATTTTAGGCATACTTACGTTTCATGCAATTTACAAGATGGCGTTGCTGGAAACAAGTAAGTTTAGATTCTTGCATCATCACTGAAAGAGAAAAAATATTATACAGATCAGCAACAACATCACACCCTTTGCAGAAATAGATTTAATCCAAACGGTACCTACATACAAAAAGGAATGCAAAATCTTGAGCAGATACCCCAAATGCTAAAAGGCTACAGTCCAATCTATCAGTAGCAGTCTTTTGCAATGAGATATCTTCCTGCTTTTTTGATATAATATAATTGAAGGGTATCCAGTTGTAGAATGTTATAATATAATTTATATTCAAAGCCCTTTTTCAGAATATCTAATTGCAACATTGGGTTTTCTCCCCAAAATTATTTTTATTATTGTGGTTATTCTGGAATACAGAAATCCAAAGTGAATTTTTTCCTGTATTTTTGGCTTTAAACAAGTAGCATTCAAAAGGCTCTATTTTTTTCTGTAACCGGTTTTCAGCGTATAGCTTTATTGGCATGACCAGATCTTGTAATTAGCTGCTGCAGAGAAAGGTATATAAGAATTTATACCTCATATTACAGAAGAAATTGAGGACCCAAGATTGTTGGGGGCAATTAGCTGACCTTGTAAAAATGTCACTTAGTAATAAGCAGGCATATACAATGGAATGAAGGCTATTGCTGAGCGCATTGGGTTGTGCTCCAAAAATTGTAAGCCGCCCTGAGTCTTCGGAGAAGGGCGGCATATAAATGTAATTAAAAAAAAAATTCAACACAGGCATTTTCCTATAGTTACTAACTAGTCACTGAAATTATCAAAGACTAGGGATCCTTAACTTACATCCTCAATTTGCACAAAAAGTAATTTAAGTAGTAATTTAAAATGCAACAAGATAATAACCAGGAGTGGGGAGCATTCCTTCCTGATATACTTTTCTATTCTGCTTACTAATTACCTTTTAATAACTCTTGTGTTTCTGGCTATATTCCTTCACAGTGGGAACATGCCAAAATCCACTTCCTTTTATCACAGGCCTGATCCTCTCTTGAGAAGCCATTGTAATATAGTACTCTGAAAGAAACTGATAAAGAGATCTACAGTTATTAAGATTACATCTCACACATATTCTGTATTTTTTCTCGTAATTCTTTCACCAATGTTCATATGCCATATTTTATTTTATTTATTAAATGTCTATGCTATACATGTCAATACAATGGCACTGAATTTAGGACCATTTTCCCACGTTTATCACTGTTGCAGCATCCCCATTGTCACATGATCAAAATTTGGATGCTTGGCAAGTACCCTAACTCATATTTAGGACGGTTGAGGTGTCCCAGGGTCAGGTCATCACCTTTTGCGACCTGATAAGCAAAGTTAATGGGGAAGCCAGATTCACTTAGCAACCAGGTTACTAACTGCAGCGGGGAAAAAAGTTCCTAAAATGAGGCAAAACTCACTTAACAGCCGTCTCGCTTAGCAACAGAAATTTTGGGCTCTTTTTGTGGTCCCAAATTGCAGATTACCAATTGTATATTCATTTGTAAAATATGTATTGGCTGAAGGTAGAAAACCGAAACTGGACATTTTAAGGCAGGAACTGAGACATTTGTGCTGCGTACATCATGATCATAACAATTGCAGCCGGCGTCTAATCGCAGCCTGATCCTAACTTTGACATCACGGTGCAATTTAAGGTAGCGAAGGTGCAAACTCAGCATCTAAAACGGACGCGTGAAATCGTGCCTTTCTCGGCTTGAAGGCCCCCATCTCAGCTATTCCGACAAGTAGCCGATTTTCCGCCCGATCACGGCTCCCTTTTCTGGAGGGTTACGGGGTGAGCAGCGAGAAAGGTTTGCAAAAGGGAAAGTCTTTTCCACCCCGCTTCCTTCTCTTACCTGAATTGGCGGCTCCCGTCACCATGACAACCGCCTCCAGCGCTCGCTCTTCCGCCAACGTCAACTCTAACCCCGGAAGTGTTCGCGCTCGGCGTGCTCTTCGACGGGAAGTGCGTGAGTTTGTTTGCGTTTTTTCTTTTGCTTCCTTGCCGCGGCGGGGGGGGGGGATCATCTCGGGGCTCTTCGCTTCTCCCGTCCGGACGCTCGGTTTGTGGTGGGAATTGATACCGTGAGGGTCTGTGCTGAACGAGGGAAGGCCTCCACATGTCGGACAACGAGGATAAGTAAGTAAGCGCATGAATAAGAAATGAACCTTCTAGCCTCTTGCCCCAATTTGGCGTCTCCGGGTGTTGGGGCTACTTCTCATTTCCAGAGCCGGTCCAGGGTGGGAGGAAGGCTTGCTTAGCCAGACCGCCTGCAGCTGGGAAAACAGCGTCCTGGAACTGCTTTAAACCGAGTAGTGAGACGCTGGTCTGGATTCAACTTCATTCAATTCCTGACTTCAGTCCAACCCCCTGCTAATATTTGGAATATTAGCCTCCTGGGCAGAGGCTAATATTCCAAATATTAGCCTGTACCTAGGATCGATCTCACAGCCTCCCGATTGTGAGACGAGAGCTCCACCCCTACTTAAAGAAGAATGTGAATTTTCAGCTATTGTTTCCCTCCGCACAACGTATTGCTATGATTTAATATTAACACTGTTAATGTTAATAACAATAGCGTTGTTATTAAAAGGTGTATCCAATTTCACTGTTGAACCAGTCCTAAAGTGACAGTTACCCATGCAGGGATTCTGAGGATTTACTCAAATAATTGTACCACACTGACTTTTCCAAAAAATATTTCTAACTGGCATGGCATATTCTTTCTCTGCTCATCACTGAAACTGGAGAGTAATTACAGTGTCTCCCACCCATATATACATTTGGATCCAATTAGCATGCTTTATTCTGAGAAGCTAAATGACCCACATTTTTAGTATGTGTCCTTCAGATGTGGCAGTTGAAATATGCTTAAAATCAAGAATCATTTGTTTTATAATTTTGTTTGTTTTTCTTTAGTGTTTAGTGTCAAAGAGGAATTGCGATACAACTAGCCAAAGCAGACTTTTAAAAAATATATTAATATGTGTATTTTAATTAAATTTATACTTTTGCTCAGTTTATCCTGACCTGATAGACAGAATTTGAGAGTAGAATGCATTTTCTACATCATGTACAGTAGCAACAGTCATGCCAATGGGTTCCCTGACTAATGTATGATTTGACCTTAAATTTCTTAGAACTTAAGAAGGAATCAGTAGGTTGTAATAATCTCTAAATTGCAAATTTGGAAAGGTTAATAGCTAGCTGTTGCTTATCACCATCACAGAGTACCTTCTGGGAACAAAATTACTCAGAGAACAGAATTACTCTAGTTTTCAAATTCATGCCTGTTGATTTAGTGACTTTTAAAAGATCAAGAATGTTTCTTTTTCTGGTTTGTACCACAGAATTTGGAAGAAGAGCAAGTGAATTTTCTCCAACCTAAAGACAAACATGTTCCCTTTCTGACTTTTCTGTGATCCATTCGCAGCCTGATCTATACACTTGGGATTTCCTAGTGATCTTCTTTCCACATATGAATCAAGTTCAGTCCTACATTGTTTTTGTCAAGATAGATAATTTAGGTGTTGACATCAGTTATGACATTTAGCTTGTAGTGATGTATTTTAGGGTTTTGCTAGAGAATTGCCCATAAAATATTAATAAATTTCTTCTATTAGTTTTGATGGAGATGATTTTGATGATGTAGAAGAAGATGAAGGACTTGACGATCTAGAAAATGTTGAGGAGGTAAGTGACTTTAGCTTGTGATATGCTAAAACAGCCTTCAATCTGGTGAGTGCTTTGAAAAAGGAAGATATATATTTTATGAGTGAAATAGCTACTAGATGTATTAGACTTCAACTTCTGTCATTCTTAGCCGGAAAAATGAATACATCTGGAAGGCTGTATTTAAGTATATTATTAGGTTATAAAGGAATATAGGGTTGATTTTAGGAAACTTGAAAGGGCCACTTAAGAGGAGAAAGAAGGATCAAACTATTAAGGAGGGACTTTGTGAAAAGGTTACACAGTCCTTAGAGGGAAGCATGAGAAACAAATTCAAAATAACCTCCCCATGATTTTTTTTAGCATAAGATGGGATAGGGAGAAACTTGGACAAATTTTCAAAAAATATGTCAGTCCTTTGAGGTAGGTCAGGTCAAGAAACTGGATTCCAGGAATACTCTTTATTAAAGTAAGGCAGAATAATAGAATCTTGAAAGTTTTTGGGTAGTGGTCTCTATGCTTAAGTGGTATAAAATGTGAAGTTTAGAAAATGGGTTAAATATATATGAATACATAGGTTAGTATCTGTTTTACATTTTACCATCATGTATTAGATACCTTTACCTAATAGCATTCTTGTTGTAGAACGTCATTTAATATTTTCCATTCATATTTTTGGTTTTAATTGCATGATTGCTCAGATGACAGGGCATGCAGCTGTGTGTGTTTACATTTGCTTTGTATTATTCCATAGGAGGGTCAGGAAAATGTGGAAATCTTGCCATCTGGAGAGCGACAACAAGCAAATCAGAAGCGGATCACTACTCCTTACATGACCAAATATGAGCGGGCCAGAGTCCTTGGTACCCGTGCCCTACAGATAGCGTAAATATAGATATACATTTATTTAGTTATTTGTCTTTTTCTACCAGTGATTGAAGGCTTTTCCAGGTTCCAGCTGTTTGTCTCCAATGCATAATTCTACTTTGCCATAGTTATAGCTCTTTGGCAGAGCATGTATTTAAATTATTAGTGAGATACCATTAAAAGTAGGACATTTATTTTAAATATTATGTACATGGCTTTCAGAGTTCATACAGAGAAATATATGAATAATGGGAAGAGAAGGCTGCTAGCAGAATATTCTATCCCTCATTCAAGAATTGGGCAGTAAGAGAGGTAGAAAGGACAACTTTAAGATGAGCAATTGAAAACAGAGGTCCATAAATAAGATTGTATTTTTGGGGGTCACATAATGTCTTTCAGATTAAATCTTTTCCCCATTGTGACAGGAAATTTTTACTTTTCTTTGTGGAAAACTAAATATTTAGAAGAATTGGCCACTAACGACAGATAGATGTTTCATTATCCAATATGTTCCCAATATTGCTCCAGGAAGGAATGTAGTGCTCTTGAGCTTATTTGAAGCATCTTACCAGAGGTTTAACTAAGCCAAAACTTTACAGGTTCTCCTTGTTTATCAATTGCACAGTCAGTAACCATTCAAAATTATGATGGCAGTGAAAAGTAGATTTATGACCAGTTCTTAAACTTACATCACAGCACCCCTGCAGTCATATGATTGCAGTTTGGGTGCTTGGCAAGCAGTTTGCATTGATGATGGTCTTCATCTTCTGGCCACATGATTGCCATTTGCTACCTTCGAATAAAATCAAAGAAGCTGGCAGTAAGTTGCAAGTTGCAACGTTTCACCTAATGGCCATTGATGATTTGTTTAATGACCATATCCAGAACTGATGTAGCTCTGTATGATCACATGAAGTTTCACTTTACAACTATGTCACTTAATGATGGAGTAGCTGGTCCAATTTTAGTAAGTGAGGATTAGCGGCTGGTTATACTTTATTTCAGTAGAACTCACATAGACAGTTACTTTGATAAGCCAATGAAGATTGGTTTGCTAGAGGTGAATAACAATAATGTCCATGTGTGAGAATTTAGTCTCTCCTACTTTTATTTTTGTATTTTGTTTTATGCCCAAAATAGCAGCCCCATATCCCTCCACTTCTTTATGTGTTTTAAAAGTATAATTCATTTGAACATGTTATTATTGAGTTATATACAACAAATAACAAAGAGCTAGTTTATGGTTAAGGTACCAGGCTAGAAATTTGGCCATTTTCTCTCAGCCCTTGGAAGCAGGCAGTGGCAAATTACTTCTCAAAACCCTTGCCAAGAAAACTTCAGGGACTTTCCAGGCAGTTGCAAGAAATCAAGGCTGACTCAAAGGTACACACACACCCAGCTCTAAAATGAAAATCTTTAAAATGTCAGAAAGCAGAGATTATAGCATAGGTTCTCAAGAGCAAAAATTCCAGGCAAAGTACAAGTTTGACAGGAAACCAAATGGTATATCTTATTCCCATCTAACTTGATAACTTTAAATACCCACTGTTTACTCCAGTTGCAGTAAAAGTTCTTAAATCTTTCCCCCCTCAGGATGTGTGCCCCAGTAATGGTAGAGCTTGAAGGAGAAAGAGATCCCTTGCTGATTGCAATGAAAGAACTGAAGTAAGTTGAGAAGTTTTATCCATGTGCAGGTGTGCATAAACTGTTCCCTCTTTAATTAGATTTGGTCATTCTGCTTGAAGGCAGGAGGGGTTGTATGGTCAACATGCTAGTTTCACTCTTCTGTTCTTCTAGTTGTCCTTAAGATCAAGAGGACTTTGTGCAGACTGAAATCTTGCCTACATGTATTGGTTCCACATACAATTTAAAATCATGATTTTTAGGACATTGATGATGAGAGGAAGCTCAATAAATAGTAAATATTTGTTGCTGTAGTTATTTGTCCTACAACTTGTGACAAAAAGGCAATTATTGGGGGGAGGAGAGAGCTAGTTAATTTTATTCACATGTAAAATATCTGAATTTATGTTGTCCAACAAGAGACACTTACACAGAATGTTCCATTTTGTAGGTGCCTTCACTTTTCTAAGTAGAGGTAATACTGTTGTTTTGAATAGGAATAAAATGCTAACTACAAAAATAGTAATGCTATTTTTATAATTTATTTTTGTCACATTTTCAGTACCATAATTTCCACAGGTGCATTCATAAAATAGTTTATGATTTAGTCCCTGCCATCTTTGTTTTTTCCATAGAAGTACAGTCACAGTAGATGCTTTCCCCTTTCTCAGCACTGAAATGTTTCAGACTTATTTTGAAATTCAGGGCTTAAATAGATAATTTGGTTTCTCTTTTTTGATAAGTGTCATTGGCTAGAGAGTTATAATGTCAGATGTTATATTATGTAGAGACTGAAAAAGTGATAATAAACTATACTCCTGTTATAATGTGCTTGAGATTCATGAGTTCCCATTATAGAAAGAAATACAAAAAAACTCCTTTTTTCTTTCTTCGTATTTGGCTCACATCGTGCACGTAATGCAAGATTTGTACATTAGTTAATGAAAAGGAATTTATAAGGCCAAACATTAATGTGACTAAACTTGTTTTAATGTTTACTTGAACTTTGCAAAGCTGTGACTAGTACCCCAATACAAAATCATAATGTGAGAATTTCCCAGAAAAATTATATTCCGGTTATGGTTTCAGGACCATTGTGTTGAACTCCTGTAACTTAAAAAAAAATGGGGGTGTTTTTACTTTTCACGTATTGCAAGATTATAAACCTGATGTCCTGGACAAATTCCAGGCTGGCTAATTACATTGTTGACCTAAAAAGTCTTATTTAGATTAAACTGGATTTAAATTTCTTTCCTTTAGGTTCCAAGTTGTTCAGTTTGCCAAAGGTTTTTAATAGTTTAAAACTCAGAGCATTTCTTTGGTTTATGACATTACACTATATGAACACTTTATAAGTAATTAAACAATGCGTATTAGAAAGGGTCATTTATGTGATCCCAGTATGGTCTTTCTATAGTGCAGTTGTCTCCCTGTCTCTTAGGAAAGTTCTTTGGAAAAGTAAGATTCAGAAGTCCTACATTCAGATTATTTGCTGCTTATTTTTAAGAAGTAGAAATGAACAGTTAATGATTTTCTGTGGGTGAATTTTTAGATTTGGGTTTGGAGGCTTTCAAATGTTTTATTATAGTACTGGAGTCTCGTTGAATACCAACGATTTAGTTATGAATGTCTCTTTCCCTCCTCCAGAGCTCGGAAGATTCCTATAATTATCCGCAGGTATCTGCCAGATGGAAGTTATGAAGATTGGGGTGTAGATGAACTAATTATCACAGATTAAATATCTTCCATGCTGCAACTCCAACTTTTATGGAAATATATATATTGTGTAAATAAATACCAAAATCCCCTATAAATGTTTTGGATGTTTCCTTTTTACATAAAATAATACTAAAGAAAACCAGCAGGTCTGCCTGTCTTGGTCTTTCTTTCTCTCTTTTTAATGCTTTTACAGCTCAGTCTTCCATTGTCTTGAAGGCCCTGTAGGTTTAATTCTGTTGCTGTTTTGCCGAGCCAAGCAAGGTACTTGCTGCCTTTCAAATGCTGTAAATGCAAACTAGAAAGGTGGTGCAGGAGAAGCTTCCTCAGTGTTGCATCTAATCATCATGTTATGCGCAAGTGATTTTAAAGAGATCCTGCAGCTGCCAAACTTCCAGATGCCCTTTAAGACAACTGAAAGACCCTTTGCCTTCAACCTACGCTTTTTTCCAGGGGCCTGTAGTAGAGGAGGCATTTCTGTTGCTTGCTACCAAACAGACATGCCTTTGTGCCCAGGAACAAGTTGCCTTGGAAACCCCCAATTTCCCCTCTGATCAAGGCTGGCTCTATGGGCTTCTCAGGAGTATCACAGAGCGACTCTCATCAAATCTTCCATTGTTCCTTTTCCTGCCCTGACTTCTTATCAATCAACAGGATCCCCTTACAGTGGGCTGTTCTACAGCAAAAAAAAAAAACACAGTTGCCTTGATGAGTTATCTAGTGAGAGTCAGCTTGACATCTGTAATCTATGCTTTATGGTTCCTATGTCTCAGTACATTTCTTTCCCACCCTATCTGGCATAGCCTTGCTGTAAGTGCATGCTCATATTGTGAAGAACTACATGATCCCTAAAATGTCAGGAAAAGAACTTTTAAAGTTACGTAAATAAGCAAACTGTGTTGCAAAGTAAACCTCCTAATCCCCTTTGTCACTCAAATGGTAAAAGAATATTTTAAAAGTACTTTTGCAATGAAAAAAATTATGCTTCTAAAGAAATCTTTGCTTTCTGCAACAAACTTTTTTTGGGGGGAGCTTTATAGAACAAATGTATTGTCAGCATTGTTTCTAAATAAAAAAAATCAGGATATTTTAACATCATCTGCAAAAGCTTTGTAAACATCATTCCTGTAAATCAGAGGTCCCCACCCCCGGTCCAAGTACAAGTCCATGGTCCATTGGGAACTGAGCTGCGCAAGCAGTGGGCGAACAGGCAGAGCTCCATTTTGTGTGAGTGGGCACACATGCAGAACCATCCACTCCCCCCTCTGCTGCCAACACTGCCAGTTGGCAGAGCCAGAGAAGTTGGGGGATGCTGCTCTAAGTTACATGCATGTAATGCATGTTATCCAAAAAAGTTTGCTTAAGATGCAGATTGCCTTCTTTTTGGCTCTTGATGCAAACTTAATGCATACTTTTTTAAAGTGTACTTTCTTTTAATGCAAGTTCTTTTTAAAAATATAACTTGCTTTTTGTATGCAACACACAATCCCATACCTTTGTTTCAGATGTGGGGTTTTGGGAGAGAATCTAAAGCTAACCAGACAGAAGAAATATTCCTGCTGGAATATCCAGATTTGCTCCTACTGTGGCAAAATTCTTTTATAATGCTACTTTATGCTCAGGAGTTGCTACTGAAGGGGTATATCAGACTTGCCTAGGATCTGAGCTTTTTTTTCCAGGGAGCTTGTGAAATTAGGGCAAAGGCTATTTCCCCCTCACCCATTTTATTTATACACAAACACATGCAAATGAAATTTATGTTTGGAAATAGTGAATTTTTAAGGGAGTAGTTTCAGAAATAAGGTGAAATGGAAGTTAACAGAATGCAACAACTGTCAACAGACAAAGGCACTGAAACCACAAGGAATGTGTCACCTTTACTCACAGTAACTATGCCAATAATAGGTTAATTTGCAGAGTTATAACTTACAAATCTCCTTGGCCTCTCCACCCCCTCTGGCGTTTAATCACGTTTGTGTGGTGAAATTTCAGTAATGAAATGTGTCTTTGTGTGATCATTTTGGCATCCACAATGGAGCGCAGGAGTTGTTCTCCTGGCCCTCTTTTTTAAAAAAGCTGCTTTGTTTTAATACTCTCCCTTCCCCATCCCCCTTCCTCAGCCCTTGCATCTACATCAGATACCATTAAGAGGATAGCAAAAGGCTCTAGGCCAGCTCCCACCAGACTGGTAGGGGAATGTGCAGTCCCTTTGTGCCCAGCATGGGAGCTGGTAAATGCTGGATCCTACTTTTGTTCTTAAGACAGAAACATGGCAATTGGCATTATCTCCTGCAATTTATTGGCTAAGAAAGCACATCACCTCTTCTTAATCAGCTTTCCTTCTGAGGATGCACATAGGAAGCACCTTGAAGTAAGCTGGAAAGATTGACTTTTGTCCCTTGTGTGTGGTTCTTTTAGCTGTGGCAATCTCCCTATTGGCAATAGGTCATATATTTCCAGTTTTAACCGTGCTGCCCTAGAGCAATTACAAAAGTTCTTTTGGCTATCCCTCCCAACTTTGCCAATGAATTTTCTCAATTAGCTTTTTCTTTATTTTCAATGAGCTTCCTCAAAATAGGGCATCCTCCGGATGTGTGAACTCCAACTCAGAATTTTCAACAAAGGCTATGCCAGCTGAGCAATTTTGGATTTTGACACACCTACTTTAGGGAGGACATAAGGGTGAAAAAGACCATGTGTTTTTGCCCTTGCTTGAATATCCAAAATGCAGCCGTTTTATTTTGCAGTATTGCATCAAAACCCAGAACTCTGGTAGGATTTTTTTTTTCTTAAAGGGAAATTTGTAGAATGAGAGAAGGCCTTTTGAGTAGTGGTACCCTCTCTCTGAACTACTGCCTCCATGATTTTCAACGTGCAAATGCTGGGATCATTTCTCTTTCATATATAAACTTACTGTTGGCACAGATGTTTCAAAACTTTAAAATGGAATCCAACAATCGTGCTTTGTTATTATTATTTTTTACTGTTTCAGCATTTTTTTTTACTGTTTTTGCCTTTCCTGTATACCTGTGTTTCTCATCCTCAGTGGCTTTAAGATATATGGAGTTCAATCCCAGAATTCTCCCAGCCAGCATGGGTGTCATTCTTTATAATTTAGATAATTATTTAAACATGCTTTCATGCTTAAATAATTATCTACCATCAAAAGTTTTTGCAAGAAGAAAACTTTGCAAAGGAAGCATCACACTTTTCTGTGAATCAGTTCTCTTTTATTGGAAATAAAAATGTCCATATAGATGAAGTTTTCTCATTCCAGCATGCAAGACACAGAATAATGAGCTTAAGTTATAGGAAGACAGATGCCTTATCTATTAATAAGATCAATTCAAAAATGAAATATGCTATCTAGAGAAGGTGGACTGCTCTTTACTGAATATATTCAAATTAGGACTGGAAACCATCTGACTATGATGCTTTAATTTGGATTCCTTCACAGGAGGTTGAATTTTAGAGGCCCCATGCACCTTCTTCCAATTCTGATTTTATGCTTCTGTGGCTATTCTGACCTAAAATGAAGTATATCTTAAGTTGATTCATTGGTCAGCTGAAGAAAGGTAATTGCATTGATCTTACCACTTTCCTACTAACCTCCTTTTGTTACTCTCCTTTACCTAAGAAAGTTCAACTCAGATTGCTTAGTGATCACTGAGTCCTCTGGTTAAATAACTCCTAGTGCCATGGCAAACATATAGCACAAGTTGCCAATTTTGGGGAATTTAAAACATTTGGCCAGACATTTAAACAGAGGCCTAGAGCCAAAGATTTCCACCAGAGTCAAAGGAGATAATGTCAAGCCAAATGCACAACCCGCCCACCATTACATTTTTCATGTGCCCCCACGCAGAATAAGTCAAAAGGTACCTTGGTATGCAAAATATGGCAGTTTCTGAATTTTAAGTACCATCTTGGTTACATATTTCCTTTTTCTGACATTGCAACTCTTTGGTTTTGGTATGATATTTCAAGCTGGAAAATGTATCAGTTATTCATAATCTTAGGAATCTTGTGGAATGAAACAAAGAAGTGGACGAAAGTGAGATTTTGTTCCTCCTGATTGTTAATACCTACCTGAGAAATTAAGAAGGATCAGTTGGTTTCAAGAATAGAGGGGAAGCTTGAAAGTCATTTTTGTAATTCCCAATAGAAATGGCATATGTACGGTAGTGGTAGAAATACTTTTTTGCTGCCTGATGAAGAAGGCACGCACTCTCTCAAGTAAAGCATTGCAAATCAAGTAGGATGGTAAACTGGATGGATACATTGAATTAGAATGGTATTATTCTAATCTCACTTTAAAATATATATTTAGAATTTAAAATTACACAGTCAATCTGTTTGCATCACAAAAAGGACCCTTCAATAATGTGATGCAATTGCTTATAGAACATATGCCACAAAAGGATTATGTACAGATCTGTAGAATACACTTATTGATTACAGTTATCCTTGGAAATTAAAAACGTTACCCCTTATTTAGAGGCAGCTGACTTTAGAATAGCAAATGTAGTGAAACAGCTAGAAAAGATGTCAACGTGCTTGTGAACGTCCCAGTTGGGTTTAACAGACAACCATGGAACTGGAAAAATGCAGTAAAAAGTGTGCTTGGAATGTTTAACTGGAAAGACCAACAATCCTCATCTGGTCCATTGCTGGGTGAAAAAAGTGGGAATTGTAGTTCTGGCTAGGTGTGAAAAGACAGGTTGATCTGTTAACAACGCATAGGGAGAAATCTATGGATAAGAAGGTTATATGTAGTATACCAGGTTTTTTTCCTCTTTTCTCAGCCAATTTTGGAGGGGTATGAGGCAGAGCATAGATCAAAATAGGAAACACACATTGACATCCATAGCTAAAACATTTTAAGTTTATTACTCCATACATTTGATGCAAAGTTAATGATACTAGGACAACTTAAGTTTGTAGCATTGGGGACAGGAAAAGATGTGCTACTTGCATAAATAAGGGTGCATAGCAGTTAATAGATTATAAGAGATACAGCCATACTACATGTTCTTTTCAAATACCATAGAGAAAAGATAATTATCCATAGCTGAACATGGAAGTAAGCATATATAAGTTCATAGCTCGGGACAGGCAAGCCTCAGCTGTCTCAGTCTAAAGGTGTTGGGAAGAACAAAACGTAACGGTAACATACAATACTATAGCCCAGTGTTTCTCAACCTTGGCAACTTGAAGATGCTGGCTGGAAAATTCTGGGAATTGAAGTCCATGCGTCTTCAAATTGCCAAGATTGAAAAACACTGCTAAAGCCTGTAATGGCCTTTTCTCATATACTTGCATAGCACATGTTGTTTTTAGTGCATTGATGCTTTCATGCTTTTACGTTGTGCCCAAAAGGCATGGCAACACAGACCTCCATTCATAGCAGACTTTGGTGAATGATTGAAAGGCAGCAAATGATCAGCTAATATTTTTACTATCTTTTTACCTTTCCTGGATACCATTTGAACATTCTGCCTCAGGTACCCAAACATCTTGAGATGTTTCATGAAACAGTAAGATTAATGCTGTGGCGATTTTGTTCTCTAATTAAGCATGTAGGAAAAACCATACTGACTTGCTCTCTTTCCTCAATTTCCCTACACCCACATATACACACTCATACATGGAAAACACATTCATAAGCGTGCCAGAAGAAAAAACATTGGCTTTGGCAGGATATCTTTTTGACTATTAGAAGGATAGTTGGGAGAGTTAGAAGGGAACCATGAAGTACTGGGAACACACTAGGAATACAAAATGTTCATTACCAAGAAGGAAAATTCAGTCTGCTTTGCCAGTTATGGTCAAGGGACCAGCAGGTGTTCACACATGGATGCACTTACATGCAAAGATGGCCAGATCATATAATATAGTTCCTGAGTCCAATGTACTGTATAGTTAAGTCTTAAGAGAGCCAGGCAGCAGAGAGGCGATGGACTAGATAGGCGGAAACTGAGATGCCAAGTACAACAGGAAAAGCAAGCACAGGGTGATCTTCCAATGGAGAACTAAATTTCATGGATGTGCAACTCTGAAGCACAAATGTCCTAGAGCTCTGTCCACAACAGCTGCATTACTGCATTTCTTCTGTAACATATGCACCACAGGATGCCCAGCTCTAGTCATAATTTACCCATAGACTGTGACACAGTTATGGTTATTGGTTTCTTTTTTAAAATATCAGACAGATAGTTTGGGCAGTTGAGGATAGGGGAAGAGAAGGGAGGAATTATCTCTCAATGTTATTCTTCTTGTAATTACTTAACCCTCAATCTGCCTTAGAAAAACCAACCATGACTTGTTGCTCCATGCCTAGAATCACCCTCCTTTAGAAGGCCTATGGGATCTTGAAAGCCACTCAGGGACTGGGAGTAGGGGGGGTAGTTGGGAACCTTCCTCCAGTCAGGTGAGCCATCGATAACTGTGGTCATGATAGACATCCCTGGATATTCTGTGGATTCTGGCGAATAGATGACACCAAAAGACCTTGGAACTTGGAGGCTCATCTTCTGGGGCTGATTCTTTGGAGCCTTTCCGCTGCTGCTTTGGTCACTACTCCCCATTCCCTAGGGTCTTGAGAGGGTTGTATACACAGGCTGTTCCCAGTGTGTGGGACTGTGGGACTGTGGGACTGAAGGGGCTGGGTCAGAGATGGCAGTGTAGAGAGGACGCTGAGAGGGCCCCATATATGAGAAGGCTGAGTAGAGACCAGAAGCCTGACTAGAGTGGCTGTAATAGGGTCCTGAAGGTTGGTGATCAGGATAGTCAAACTGGGGCCTGGATATAGAGGGAAAAGCTGAGCCATAATGGGGCAGACTGAGTGATGTGTAAGCTAACTGGGAAGTGGAGGGTTGATCAGTATAATGACCCCCAGGAGTAGAGCCCTCTGTTTTGACTTGTGTCTTCGAATCTACCACTGAGGATGTGGCCGCAGACAATGAGACGCCATGCTGCTTGGAGATCCAGGCAGAGTGTCCACTGGCTGCAGCCAGGGCACTACCAAGGCCGTAACCAGCAGCTGTGGCATAACCCCCCACATGGCCTGGGTGAGCAGCATGTCCATTTGGTGGAAGATATTGATCAAACTCGTTGACATCAAAGGGCTCCATATTGGACATCACTTCGTGGCTGATCTCTCCGATATCCACATTGCCAAAATCGATGTGAGGTTTTCCTCCTTCCCCGAGGGAACGCCCATCCCGCTTGGAGTCAGCCTTACCCGTCTGGAGCTCCGTCTTCGGTGTAGTTGGTGGAGTGGGAGGTCCATGGCTCTGACCTGTAAGGTTGACATCACAAAAGAGGGAAGAGAGATAGTGTGTAAACTGTTCACTTTATACAAATATAACTTTCATAACAACATTATATTTGGATTGGATCCTTTCCAGGTTACCAGAGTTTGCCTCCATGAAAAAGGAAACATGACAAACCAGTATCTTACTTAACTTTTTTACCTTCATTGCACAGACTGCTTAGTCATTTATTTGTTTTACTTGATTTATGCCCTTGGGATGGCTTCACAAGAGCTTCCACTTAATAAGAGAAAGAAAGAAAGAAAGGAAGGAAGGAAGGAAGGAAGGAAGGAAGGAAGGAAGGAAGGAAGGAAGGAAAAGAAAGAAAGAAAGAAAGAAAGAAAGAAAGAAAGAAAGAAAGAAAGAAAGAAAAAAGCTGGTAATCAGTAAAAATGTACAATTGCAAGATGTAATCATGGGCTGAGGGCTGTGAGCTGTAGCAATTGTGATATCACTCTTTTGTTATGATACTCATCTATGCCGATTCAATTAAATGCTCAGCTTTGTCAGAAAAATAAATGATGGTTTTCATGATTCTGCTCTATATTTAGGCAGTTCCTGGTTTACTATGCCACTGGAATTCAGATTGCTGGGGATCTGACTGCTGGCTAAATTTATGAACCAACCTGAAGAATGTTCAGGGTGCCCATCAGACAAGGGAGATCCTTCTCCAGGATGCCTATGGTCCAGATGGGCATTCTTATAGTGGGCTTGAATAGCTGCAGCTCCACCAGCTTCCCCATCAGCCTGGCCATCATTTTCTCCTTGGGCAGCCTTGCCATTTTTCCGACGCCGTGGTTGGTACTTATAATCAGGGTGGTCCTTCTTGTGCTGCATTCGTAACCGCTCTGCTTCTTCAATGAAAGGTCGTTTGTCACTTTCATTCAATAATCTTAAAGAGGTGGGAGAGATAAGAGAACAGGAAGAAATGTAAGGGACCAATGTTTTTAAAAGGGGGATTCTAAATAATCAGGATTGTATCAATTGATAATAAAAACCCATTAATGACTATTAAACACAGCATTGCAGATAGGAAAGAAGATCAGCAAAGAGATGTTGAAAGCTGCTCTACCATGACGCTGGAAGGAGATTGACCAGAAATTTTGCAATGGAACAGTGAGAACTTTTAAGGCAATCAGTGATGCTACCAGAAACATCAGCAGCCATTTTCTTTTGTACTCAGCAAGAATGCTACACTCAGCTAGTCAAAACTCTGTCTCATATCATGAACAGATTTCAGTTCAGCACGTCAGCAAAGCTTTTTGCCATAATCACGTTTTTATGTAAAATTCACTGGCATGAGTTATGTATTTTATTCAGCTGAGAACCAGTTTGGTGTAATGGCTACAAACTCTGGGCTAGAAACCAGGAGTTCTAATCCTGTTTTAGGCATAAAGCCAACTAGGTGACCTTGGGCCAGCTCCTCCCCTCCTCTCAGCCATAAGAAGCAGGCAATGGCAAGCCACTTCCGAAAATCTTGCCAAGAAAATTGCAGGGACTTGTCCAGACAATTGCCAGGAGTCAAAACTGACCTGAAAGAACACAAACATGAAAAGCACATCTGGTACATGTTTTTCTCCTGACCTACCAAGCCTTGTAATGCATGAAATTTTTATTTAGGAGAATTGGTTAAATGTTTGTAATCAGTTTCACTGAAATGGAACAGAAAGATGTTCCTCACAAGTGGGAAAATTTTACATCATAAAACTTGTACACATTCTAGTCTTTCTGTAATACGATCAATTTCTATTTATACACAATCTTTTTCAATGTATTCACAGAACAAACACCCAGGATTAAATGAAACTGTGTGAGATTGGTACACTCTGGTATTTCTTTCCACGGCTCAAGCTACATCACATGTTAAATCTGTAACATGCATTTGCCATGGCAGCTTTATTTTTCAGATTGGGGCTGTCATACATTGGGTAGATAATATTTTGATCTCTAGATGTCATCTTCAAAAAAATTCTCACAGATACCATGTAAATGGAGTATTGTTTTGTTTTAAAATGTCAATGGAGAGCATCCTTCCCCTTAAAAATCCCATACAGATGCAGGAGAATGTTTTACTTTTGATCAACAAGGAGCGGGGAGAAGGATAAACTTCTGCTATCCAGTAATGTGACTGCCCAAATCTATATTGGATTATTGCAAGCTATTTGTAAAAAAGAGAAACTACCTCTTTAATACATTCTGAACTTTGCTTCTTAATGGGAATTGCCAGTTTGAGACCAGTTTGAGCTCAACACTAACTTTGAGACCAGTCAGACTCTTATTTCATTGCCTCATCTAATCAAGAATTTTTCAGTCGCTTAACATAATCCCTATGTGGCTTGTGTTATTACTTGAGACAATATTTCCTGCTAAGTCGCTGCAAGTGGGCAGGGTTTTTGAGTTAAGTAGCATTTTGGAGCCTTGAACAGAAAACCTATTATCTGGAGTTTCAAAATACTCAAAATTTGTCTATCTATGATCATTGTTTCCACAGGAGGGAAATATAGGCAGGTATACCACAGAGAGGGGAAATATAAGGCAGGTATCACTTCAATTTGTAACTTTGTTCCTTGTCTTTCAGTATCTATCTACCACCTGAGGCAATCAACTAACTGTTTAATAGCAATAGCACCTAGACTTATATACTGCTCCATAGTGCTTTACAACACTCTCTAAGCCGTTTAGAGTCAGCATATTTCCCCAAACAATCTGTGTCCTCATTTTACCAACCTCAGAATAATCGAAGGCTGAATCAACCTTGAGCTGGTCAGGATCAAACTTCTGGCTGTGGGCAGAGTTAGCTTGCAGTACTGCATTCTAACCATGGTACTGTAAAGCCCATTCCAGAATGATTGCTGTGTAAAGTTTGCTATACTATATATATTATATTCAGATTACAGATTGTCTTCCCAGCGCCCAAAGAATATTATTGCTTACATTAAATTTTAACAAATCAAATCTCAGATTGTTGGGGTCTCAATAAAAGTACATGCTTTCCTCCCTTTCTCTGTCTTGCCCAGCGAGGAGAAAAACCTCTGTTTGATAGACAAACAACAAACAGAATTAATCTTTTTATTCCTTAAATAATCTATGAAGAATTACTTTGGCTATTTCTTGTTTAGCAATTAGATCAGTGGATTTTGCTTTCACCAATAAGAGCCTAAATACTCTATTTGTTTATGTAAATATAAACCCCTCCATGACATAGAGTTAGATTTTGACAGACCACAGCTTCCTGATTACGTATATCCGGGCAGGCCCAGCATGATACAGATCCCATTTATTTGAAACTGTCATCTAACAGGACCCAGAAAGAAAGCCTGTTGTGATGGCCACTTTTTGGAACATCATTAGATTAGCCCCAACCTTGTTAACTTTTTGAATGGTTTTGAAGAATATGCCACTGGGCATGGAATCAAAACAAGAGCCTATTGGATACCTGCATTGATGGTTTATGATGGTTTTTACCTTGGCTGCCAATCTTTAGTATGCTATTATTGTTGCTTTATGTTTTTAACTGCTGTTCGCTGCCCAAGGTCATGAGTTTAAGATGGGCAGGTCTATAAGTTAGAGAGAGAGAAAGAGAAAGAGAGAGAGATTAAACCACAAAAATTCTGAGCTTCAATTCACATTATTATTTAATATTATTCTGTTACTCAGATGCTCTGTCATTGCATGAACCATGGATAAATTCTGATGCTTTGTTTTTGTGTGTTAAATGGTTCTTCATGAAGTTTTGGCAGCTATTAGCACTCTGAAAGCATCTGAATAATATATCAGGGATGAGCCAGTAGATCCCAAAACCCCACTTTTTGCAGCCTTCAAGCCTTTCAGGGAACCTATTTCCCTGAAAACTAGAAGTGCTGACAAGCTTCCATCATGATTTTAAAAAAACCCTCAAAATGGTTTTACACATTTGCATTTTAAAACTGGCTAATTGGGTTGTTTTAATTGGGACTTAATTTTGCAACATCCAAGACTTCAGTCTAAGACACTATAAATCAGGCACAGAGATTGGCAGCAGCAGTGTTTAATGGATAATATGTAAACATGAAGTTATAATGACAGAGCTTCATTGGAACAAAAGCTTGAGCTCTGGTATTTGTTGTAAATATCAAGCAGCTGCCTGAAACATGTGAAACAGTATTTTATTAGGACTGCAAGCTTTGTTTATTTGGCACTGCTTGTTAGCAAATGGATCTTAGTTTTAATTGGTATAGAAATTACAAAACCAAACTGGTTTATTGTTTCTAGGGTTTTACAAGAGTGGGGAATCAAACAAAAATATTCAAGATAATCCTATCTTCCTATATTTATATATAGGTAGAAAAGAAAAGTCATATAACTTTTCTTTCCTTTGCTCTCCTTTCACCTGATAAAAATTATGGCCCAGTTTCCTGCCACTTTGGCTATCAAAATAAAATGCTTAATAGAATATATAATGGGTACACAAATTATGTCTGTTAATTTCCACTGATTTCTAGCAATTTCTGCCTCAAAATATTTCATCTTCAGGAAAAGAGCAAAGGCAAGAAAAGGCAGATTTTTGAGATTTTGACAAACGCCAAATTAATTTACATTTAATTGATCGGTCATTTAAAACACAGTTGACTAGTGAACTAACCACTCTATAATCAAGGGCCTTGGTGGCTCAGGCTGTTAAATGCCTAGCACTTAGGTTCCAGCTGCCTACAATTATTGCAGGCTTGAATCCCACCAGGCTCAAGGTTGACTCAGCCTTCCATCCTCTTGGGGTAGGTAAATTGAGGACCCAAGATTGTTGGGGGCAATAAGCTGACTTTGTAAAAATGCCGCTTAGTAATAAGCAGGCATATACAATGGAATGAAGGCTATTGCTGAGCACATTGGGTTGTATCCCAAAAATTGTAAGCTGCCCTGAGTCTTCGGAGAAGGGCGGCATATAAATGTAATTTTAAAAAAGTGTTATAATAACAGTTAGAGCATGGTCCCATCCAATAGCATTTGAAAAAGTTTGTACTTCTGCACCTTGAGTCAAATAAAAGAGGCAAGCATACTCAGGTGTAAGAGTTGGAAAAGCTGTAAGGACATTTCCCATTCCCATGACAAAAGGCAACAACAATGAGTCTCTCAAAGTGCAAAAATTAGTCATAGAAGAAAATGGGCATATCTTACAGCACTAGGAGGAATATGTTTCATTAATACAACAGCACCTGTTTATATATATATATATATATCTACATTCCTCCAAAAGACTATTTTAGCTAGTCTGTTAGCATAACTATAGTTTTCAGGGATGTATATAGCTTTTAGATCAGGTTTCTACAACCTGAGTTCTCATTACTGAAAATTCCAGCCAGCTTAGATCTCAAGATCTGCTGTGCTATATTCTGAATATTATCACTCCATAATATTCCTTGTTAAAACATGGACAACTCTATTGTTTCTCTCCATAAATGCTGTTTATTTCAGATTCAATGAGAAACAGAACAATTCCCGGTGTTTCTTGTGTGATTTCCAACTAATTTAGACACAGTTGTAAATTCTCATGCAAGTCTGTCACTCTGTACAAGATTTCCAGTTAAGAATTTTGATTAAGTTCTGGGAAGGAGCACCAAAATACTAAATTGATTTGAGATCCTGTGGGTCTGTGCAAGCTCTGAAAGTTCTTACATTATTGAAATTAACATCCAAGCAGACTTTAATATTAGAAAGCCAAGCAGAGACTAGGTTCACACATCACATAAATCATGGTTTTTAAATGGTTTGTTGGCTGGTTTGCACATTATTACTAGCTCAGAAACCATGGTTTATAAACTGAAACTGTATTCACAGAACATATTGCTAACAATAAAAAATCAATCACACATGTTCTGGCTTAGTTTATTGTATGAACAAGAATATTAAATAGTGATGAATGATTAGCAGCCCATAACAAAGTTAATGGGCAAACAATAGACTTGGCTTTTCTTTTCTATGACCTGCAGCAGACTCTTTTGAAAGCCTGACTTATTATCATACCACCCAATGCTGAATGGCTTATATGCCCAAAATTTCATTCTTTTACTTCATTGTTTTAATCCAGGATATTAAAAACACTGATCTTCTAGAAGTTAAATGTCAGCTTTCCTGATTATCTTTGTGGCTGTACGGATTGCATTCAGAGGTCCAGCCACCCACCTCCTTTGTCTTGAATTGTTCCAAGCAGAGTTCTTCATGGTTCTAAAAGGCTAAGGAGAGCCCCAGCTCAACAATACTCAGTTGACAATTATTTTCTGGAAGGATGACATCTGGGCAAGCCAATCAACATACTTTGAAAAGTGCTGAATATTATGCTGAATATTATTCTGGCATTAAAAAAAGACACTGGAAATTCATTCAGAATCTTTTAACCTGCTTGGTATTAAATACTTGTAAAAAAAAGGGTCTATGCAAGATGGCCAACATTTTCAGTCCTTGCTTGGAGATACATAGAACCAACAGACATTCTTGCTCGGTGTCTGCTTTCATCAATGATTCAGTGGATTGTTTCTTCATTATATTATACATTTATTTATCATATTTAAGAACTGTCTATGTCCCTCGCAGAGAGACTTTTATACAGCAGGATGTGCTTTTTATTTAAAAGGATCACCCTTATCTGTGCTGTTTATGAAAACACAATTGACAGGAAGATCCATCTACTATAAAATCAGTTTCAATTCTTTTTGTATCAGCCATTGTACCCAGAGCTGAACCTCAACATATTTGTTTTCACCATCTTTCAATGAATTGCAATCAAATCCATGCTGATCTACCCATCTCTTTCTACCTAAACAAACCAGCTGTAATAAATAGAAAGTGATATGAGCAAGCAAAGATCTGTTTTTTTCCCCAAATCAATCTCCTTGTTTCTATGCTTTGTTAAAAAGAATTGGATGCAACTTTTCACACCCACCCACCAACAAAACCCCACCAAAGCAGATGGGGGAAGGCCACAGGTGGTATTCAGTGGGTTCTGACCAGTTCTGGAGAACTGGTAGTAGAAAATTTGAGTAGTTCAGAGAACCGGCGGTAACCTTCCCCCAGGAGTGGGGTGGGAATGGAGATTTTTATAGTATCCTTCCCCTGCCATGCCCACCAAGCCATGCCACACCCATCAAGCCACGCCCACAGAACTGGTAGTAAAATTTTTTGAATCTCACCACTGGGGAAGGCAAATTAATCTGTAAAACTATTGATCCTAAGAAAGCTTTAATTGAACTCCCAGTTCCCTGACCCACAAATAAAGACTATTTACAGTTCAAGTGAAGTTTTCACATTGGTTATAATATCAGTGAGAGATGGTCTTTTAGTCTTAGTTTTTCACTGTCACGACAGTAGAAATGTGGTGAATATCACTGCAAATGATAAAGTCACAACCATCCCCACTTACTCATTAGTAGCAGCTGCTGCTGAATCAGTGTGGTGAACAATGAAAACAAGGGGAAGGTGGAGGATAAAAGATCACACATTCAGCATGAATACCCATAGACAACTACAGATGTTTGAACATTGTGACTATGACAACACAATTCCAACATGACATGGCTCAAAGTTATTTAGGCTGAGACTGAAAGCTCTAATTATGCACTTCAAAATTTCTACCATCTCATATTTGACTTTTGATAGTCCACTGAGTTAACAAAAGATGCTTCAAACAAACAACACCTAAAAGATAATAGGTTATATTTTGTACATTTGAATTTATCAGATGCAGAATATAGAAAAGAGGCTTAAGAAAAATTCAGCACGAAATTATGTTAGACTTTATCAAAATCATTGGTGCTAAACTGGGTTTTAATTGAATAAAACAGTTTTCTGCCCCATCCTGGGGTTAATTAATTTATCAATGCTAAGACAATGTTATTATTTCCAGTGACTGCTGCTGTGCATGTTTTGTCTGCTGATAGTATGTATCTGAAATTTAATTAAGCTATCACAAATTGATGTTTGTACTATCTACTTAATTATTTGTTTTATATTTCTAAAATCATGAGTTCTACCAGTCAAGTCTAGCTGAACATATAACTGACAGTAATGTGCCATCTTTGGGATTTGGAACAAGGATACTCCTGAATAAATGCTAAGCATATTTTTTCTTTTGTACAAAAGTTCACTTTCTATAAAGGAAATCCATTTTAAAGATCTGAATTCTTCTCAATCTGCACGCATCATTCCTAACATCCAATCTAAATGGCCACATGCCAAAAAGATAAGGTTATGCTCCTGTAGTTGTATGGAGTTCTCTATAGACAAAGAAGTCAAAGTCTGCAAATGTAGCTTTAGGACAATCTACATCTGTTGATATCACTCTCTTCTTCACAATTACCAAAACAGGGTCAAGAAGACTATCTCTTTTTGTATTTGGCAAGCTTGTCTACCAAGAAGGCTAGATGATATCAGAGATATAACAAATAGGGGTGGGCAAAAATTCACCAAGGGAGATGCTGACAGTCCTGGTGAAGCGATATACATTTGGTCCAAAACGTTGGTGGTAATTGAATAAAAGATCACCTTGCCTACTCACAAATTCTGGTGTAATTTCTGCTCATCTGTGTATGTTAACAGCTCAGTTCATATGAAGTTACAGTGAAGAAAAAAATGAAAGTATTTTTTAAAGTCAAAATTGTTGCCCTCATTTACAAGGACGAGGGACTTATAATCCTCCATATCTTGCTGGATATAGTTCCCATAATCTTTGAATGTTGACAATATTAGCTCAGCTTGATGGAAGCTGCTTCCCATTACCAGGAAAGATAATTAGTTCTTCCTTTTCAACTTGTTTCAAAACAGTTCTAGACATATATCTGCCCACTCTTCCGTTTAAATATATTACATATACACTTCTATTTGTTCAATGTAATTTGTGTGAATAGTTTGAAAATGTTGGGCCAAACCTCTATAACACTTGATAAAAACTTACATCCCTCAGGTGTAGGATAACCAGTTCCCACACAAAGAATTTTAGCACCTACCAGATTCCACCAGTGGCACAGTTTTAAAACAATTCCTCTCTTTCTATTCACTCAGCACATTGCCACATTTAGGAGCATAATTTTATTAGTTTTGGTTTTCATGTTTTCTCAGTTTTCTACTTCAGTTTTCTTTTCCATTTGCTATTTATTTACATTTAAAAAAATATATGTTTAAATGAATTTTGTTTAATATATTCATTTTCCCAAATTATTGATTTAATATTCATTTATGTGTGCCATTCTTATTAACATATGCATTTTCCTTAATTTTCTCAACATGCACATTAGAATACGCAATACAGAGTGGAGAATGGCTTCATCAGAAAAGTACCATTCCTGAAAGATAATTTGCAATTTTGTTTGAGAATTGGTTCAGGACAAATAATTTAGTAGATTGCATGCAAATACAACCTGAAAAATTTTCTCACTTTCCTAGCCTGTCAGACCTTTTTCTGACAATACTGAAATCAAAACATTGGATTCAATTCACACTCCTCAGGTCATGAATAACGGTGCATCTGCTAAGGCATAATGAAAAAGAAACCACTCCACAATTTTCTTGCCATGATTTTATTGATTATGCATGCCTGGTTTTGATGTGCCAATATTATTGGATGGATAGTGATAAAAGTAGGTGAGTGCAATATCTCCAATCTGAGCCTCCATCTCAAAGTGTGATGGATTTCAACCATTGATTTCTAACCAGTCTAACTATTATGGCAAACTATGAATTTCAATTTAAATGTTAAATGATGCACATTAAGGCAACTATCTAACTTCATCTATACATTAATGTGATCTGAGCTACTTGTAAACTAATCAAGAAAAAGGTCAACAAAGAGGTTAATTCTGTTCACAGCAGTTGTTGAAGAAAAAAACCAGATTCCATCTAGAAATCATTAGGAATGGGATTGAGAATAACATTGACAATCTTTCCCCCATTATATACATCTATGGCACATCTATGTTTGGAATCCTATTTACATTTATGGTCGCATTTGAAAGAAAGATAGAGTTAGAGATATAGTTGCAGAAGCGTGAATAGTTGGAAGATTCCTTAAGAAATCAGAAATATTGGATATAGGATTCTTAGCTTGAAGAAGACGGCACACCTGAGGAAGGGGTGAGGGGAAAATCGAACTGTTATGCAGCATGGCATTAAGAAAGTAGGCTGGGAAATATCTTTGTTCTTCTATCAAAACACGTGGGCCAAGTTGCGATCTACTGAAGATGACTGGATTGGCATAAGCAAAAGACAAACCAGTGCACAATAATCCTAATTTAGTTGTCTTTAAAGGGGGAATTGATACATTCATAGAGGAAGATCGATTAAGGGCTATTAGTCTTGAAAAGTCAATGTCATCTTTGCATTAGAGGCAGCATTGCTCAAAAATTAGTTGCAGGCAAACAACAGCAGAAGAGAAGTATGTCTCCATCTCCTACTTGTGAGCATCCAGTTAATCAATGAGAAACAAAATCCTGGTCTAAGATGGGCTTTGGTTTGGTCCTATTCTTATATTTTCATAAATATGCTGATTAGGAATAATGGGAGATTTAGAGTCCAAAGCATCTGGATGACAACAAATTGGGAACATTGGTTATTTGATTTAAAAAAATACATGAAAAGATGTACAATCACTTATATACTCTGATGCTGTCAAAAACTCTCAGGAAAACTTTCACCAAACTGGCATACTGGTTTTTGGTCTGTGTGCATGGATGTGTGTATAATACTGATGCTTAACATATCTTGCCGTGTTCAGTGCTTAAAGATCCTGTTCTGAATACCTGAATTTGCTCATCAAAAACTAAACATACTGTACACCAGAGAATTTTAATGACAATTTTTTATGACAAATTCACCTTCCTCTTCTCATGAATGCATGCAGCAATTAGGCAATCACAAGTCTAAGCATTCTTTTCTTTTTGCAACCACAGTAAATTCCTATGGATTTATTTTGGGGAACAATTTTTATTCTTGTTGGAATGTGTTATTGAATATCTTGTCCAGAAGAGGGTGCTGAAAATAGCAGCATTTTAGTCTCTACACACACCAGTTTAGCCTTTATACATTATGACAGATACTGATTTAGTTATTGTCTTTCTTTCCAAATGGATCAGGCTCGGACTTCTCACAGCATGTAGAAGAATCCACACTTACATCTATCTATACAATTCTTTAGGGATTTTGCAGTTTTGCAGTTTTGCCCTTTCAATCTGAAAGAATTTTAAGGCTTCCACATCTCATGAATTTTCTGGGCTAGAAAAAATTCCGTACCTTTCCTGGTGAATCTGGCAGACAATAATTTCTTAGTATTTATTCTTAGGCACTAGATACTATTTCCATAAAGAAAAAAATCATTGAGAAGAATCAACCAACAAATTATCAAATGCAAAAATGCAAAATTCAAAAACTTTCTGTGTTCTGTTCTACTCTTACTCTATCCTCGCTGAAATTGGCAAAATGGATAAAAATTTCATTTTCACTGCATTCAACTTCCAAATGATGTACATATACTTAAATTTTAAAAAATCCATGGATGTTAGCTTAGTCTGTTTTGTGAACACAGCTAGTTTTGAATATTCAACAAACTATTTAAAAGCAAACTGTGACTTGAACCTAATGTCTAAATCTGGTTTGATCATGGTGAGAATTAAAACAGTATCAACTGAGAATTATCATCTACATTGTCTGCTAATGATGCAATAAGCAGAAGAAAAACATGTATATGAAATTAGATCTCAATTGTCATTTTATTTATGTAGTAGTCATTCAGATAAACCATTCATCTATTATAGCCCTTTGCCTGAATCCTTTTTATTGGTCAGCAATTAATTTTTAGAAGAAATTTAGGGATCTGTTCTATAAATTCATAGGAATTTGAAAATTCTGCTTTCTTCATCTTAGCATTCAAGTACGTGAATACTAATGGTAATGTTCAATTATCTACATTTTATTTCAAAGTGTTTTTAACAATTAAGAACCACATATAAAAAATTTTCAGGCATAATTATAATTCTATAAATTCCAGAACTGACCTTCAATATTAAACTCTGCCAATACATTTATTCAACTATTATTCAACTTTGAACAGAATCAACATTGAACAAAGTGAATGTCTATTGATCTTTAAGATGCCACAAAAATATTGGTTTTGCTTCAAGAAATTAACAATTATACTTCTTCTGGGGAAAAAAAGATAATGGCCTCTACAAAACAAGGCAAATATCCTGCATGTGAACCTGTGCAGCTAACGAAACCCATGAGCAGTTTATTATATACCTTGGGTATATCACTGTTAATGCTCCTGTGCCAGTTTACATGCGTACACATGTAAAATGCTATCATATATATTTCCCAACATATACATATGGCAATTGAAACAATATTCAGATGCTGTGATGTATATACCTATGACAATTAGCATATGCAATCAATAATATTTCTAGTTACACTCTATTAAAGCTAAGGTAGGACTTTGAAGAAGTAAGATAGAAAAAATATTCACCCCTTTGAACGTTGCAGTTGGAGAAGATTCTGGGAATACTGTGAACCATCAAGAAAGCAAACCAAAGATCAGCTCAATTGTTTTCTACATCAGACACTATATGTGAAGACCTAGTTCTCTGCTGAAATCTATTATGCTGGGAAAGGTGAAAGGAAAGAGAGGAAGGGATGACCAACAGCAAAGTGGACAGACTCAGTTTGAGTGGTGATGAGTACACTGTTGGAAGACATGAGGGACGAGATTAGGAACAGATTGTCTTGGAGAAAATCTATCTGTGCGGTTGCAAAAAGTTAACACTGACGTGATGGCACATAATCAATCAAAATGTGGCAAAAATAAAAATGCACACATGAGGTAAGCACATGCCATTCCTTAAATAAAAGATAGCACTGTGTAAGAAATTCATTACACATGAGGTCATAAGTCGTAGATTGAGAATAACAACAATCTCCAATACTGCTTGTAAAAACTATACAGTATGAGACAAGCTATTCTCAGTAAAGAAGAAATGTTACTGGCATAAATTGTAGCCTTATTATGGGAGCATAAGATAACATATATGATATACTAAAAATAATAATATAATTTTAAGGGATCTTAGTAAATACAGGTTTTCTCTTCCCATTAAAATATTAATTTTCTCATGGAGGTGCAAGTATTATTTCCACAATGAATAATGCAGATAACCTACTGCCTCTATTTGTAAAAAATTCAGAGGAATTTCCAAATTGTAGGAAGATTCCTCATTATAGCAGACTGTGAAAGCAATAATATAGGAATGTGGGTGAGTGAGTGGGGAGTACCCTTTTGGATATTGCCACTGAAAAAATATTGATAAGACAAGATTAAAAAAAAAATCTCCCGGATACAATAGAGCTGAAACTGTCTTGGTTTCTGGTTGTATAACAGTTACAATTCAACACATCAGGCAAAAGGCATGTACTTTAGTCTATAGAGAGTAAAATAGTTGCACTTGAGTCATAGCAGATACTTTGGAGATGTGACAAGAAGCAAGGCATAAACACCATTATGGTTACATGTAAAGGTACATGTTACGTTTTGTGTGCAAGTGAGTTATATTCTGGACTAACTTAAAAAATAAAGAGAACTTCATCTGTGGATTTTCATTCCACGCAGAGGAGAAGATGTTATCGACACTTTCAAAATAATAGTGAAAACTGTGATTTTGATTTTATTTCATTTTTGTCCAGAAAAGACAGCGTATGAAGCAAAGTTTGTTTGTTTTAGTCGCTGGCTGAAAGTGCTGTATAAAAGATAAATGTTGATGCTGTTTGTTAGTCTTTTTAGTAGTGCAGTCATACTTGTCAGGACAAGAGAAGCAACAATCCAGACTTTGACTGCAGTTCCACTTTAGGAATCAGGTCAGATTCTGATTCCTGGATGTGTTCATATATTAATTGCCTGCTCTGGAATAGCCCGTCCCACAAGGTGAGGATAGCCTTCTCCCTGTGAATATTTGGGAAGCCAATGAAATCTTTCCCTGAGCGCAAGAGTTTTGAAACAAGAACCATCTGGGAGAGGATTTCCGATTTGGGAACTATTCTATAGTTAACAAAGATAGCTAAATAATAAGAATCATATTGACTTTACTAATGGTTTTGATCACTGTTAAATGCAGCATTAATCTAATGTTAACTTTGAAAGTTTTATTCTGTGTTCTATTAGTTTGTAAATCTCTTTTTTATTTTATGTTCTCTTGGATTATGCTTTTAAAGATCTATTCAATAAAATTTAATTTGGGATTATGATATTTATTGGGGTACTATAAATATCAGAGCAGGCGATATATGTATGCATGTAAGAAATAAACATATAAATGAAGAGATTGAAATCTTTCCCACACTTTCATAAGAAAAGTATTATTTGTCAATGAGCCTTTCGTTAATGCAAAGGTATGACCTTGTTTTTGAGCCATTGGCTATTTTTGACATGTGAATAGTGTGCCAAGAGTTGCACTCCCAGAAAGGACAAAAGGGCAGAATAAAACCTAAATTAAATTGAAATGAATTAATTAAATAATGTTCATGACCATTTGTTCTATGTTTAATCATTCACCTCTTCTTTTGTATTAAAAAGCGCAACTCAGGGACAACCCCTGAAGAACTCTGGAGGCTGTTTCAAACCTGGGGCCACCACTGCCTTTGTAATACAGCTTATTTCATTTACCATAGGAAAAAAATGAAAGCTCTTTTCCTGTTTTTTGGTACCATAAATTAGTTTTCTGTAGCCCGATGCCTTCTGGAGGTATTGGATTATATCACCATCATTCTATTCCAGGGGATGGGAATTGTAGTCCAGCATACCTGGAGGACATCTGGTGACCAAAAGTTTTTCTACAGACTTGTTACTGTCCATTTCCAAGTTAAGTGACTCAATCAATACAACCACTGTAGCATCAATCCACCAAAAGCTATTTACTGTGTTGCCCTTTGATTGCAATGGATGTAATGGTATGTGAGAATGCCCCTGGGAGATGGAGGGAAGAGATGCCACCTGAATACAACCTGCAGCTGCTTAATGGGCAGAGAAAGAAACCCAGAAAGGAACACCCCTGATTTATCAGACAGTAAAAGAGACAGTGAAAAGTTTCTACTGTCAGACTTGCAAGATTCTTTTAATGCAGCTTTACAATTAAGTAGAATTAGCTCATCTGGTCAGTTTCCTGTCTAATCTACCTGGGAAGGCAGAAATGGGGCTTCTGCAGTTCAGAATTCCTGGAAGTCTCAAGGACAGGAGTGGCAGCTGTAGGTTTCATAGAACATGATCACAAGATCTGGGAGACACCCTCTGTGTGTCTTGGATCAGAAAAGAAAAATTACTTTGGTTCCAAACTTAATATTTTAATGACTGAAGTTCTGCTGCATGTGAGCTTTATACCGAAAGCATGAAGTAAAATTGTTTTATTTTTTAAAAAACTTGAAATATGTATTTATTTATTTATTTATTTTGAATTATATAGTTAAGATAATATTTATTTAAAGAATATTTAGGATGATTTTTAAATGTTGGCAGCAAGATATAAAAAGAAAAAAAAGAAATGCTGTGTAAGAGAAGAGCGATACAAGGAAGTTTTTGTTAACAAAAGCAAACAAGACAAAGCAAATAGAGACATAAATCAGGATTATAGAGAAAGCAGCATTTTGTTTTGTTCCTTAGATATGTTATGACTGCTTTCCTAAAACCAGAACTAACCAAGCAGGACCACAGCAAGCGGCAATAAATATAATGTGATATTAAGGTAAAAAGGAAAATATATATGATCAAGAGTTGTGCCTGAAACAGATATATACTACTATATAATATTAAAAAAGAAGTCAAAGATATTCTATGAAGCTCTTCATAAGACATAATTAGGAGGCCCATAATAATAATAACTGTATGATGATTAATTATAATTATAACTATATGATGATCTGATTTTGTGGTACCCTAAGGATATTTATATAGAAGCAGATTCTACTGAATTCAGCATGCATCATTGTTTTTGTGTGTTTAAGAGTATAGCCCTAATTTTGAAATATATACAGGCAAAAATATAATAAGATAAATATAAGAGTAAGTGCAGCATCAAATTTATGAAAACAAAAACATAAAAATATGGCTATCATTCTATGTCCTCTTTTAGAAACCAGACACTTTCAAAAGCCAATGGCTACAATCTAGTATCATCAATAAGCTTGAAGTTGACTTCAAAATAAATTAAGAATTTGGTATATCTCCCTCTATGCCCAAAGAAGAGATGCACTTCAAAATGCTCCATTCTTATTTGATTTGCCCTTGCAGGAGTCACAGTATTTAATATGGTTGATTCTTAACACTATTGTAATAGTTCAATAATTGCTGCATCCAATCATCAGAGAAGAAATAGGTCTTATAAAGAAAGGTCTTATAATGATTCCTGATTTGATCTAATAACAAAGTAGAAGAAGGGGAAGATACTTATAGATATCATTCACTGCTGCTTAATCTATTCATTGCCAATATGATTGACACTGTTTTAGCATTTACACTATATATTTGTCACTGATCTTAATGCAATTAAATAAAGACATTGATTGCCTTGTTGGTTTATGTCTCAACGCTGTCTATATTTACTAATTTATAACTAACTTATGATTATACCAGTATTCACAGAAATAAATTTATAGCTACTCAAAGAACAACTCACAAATAATTGTTCATAAGGATCAAGAAAATTAATAGGCATTAAAATTTTCTTCAACTAAATAAATAAAGGTTATGTTAAATAAATATTTATTTAATATATAAATAAGTAGAGGTCATTTTTATTTGAATGGGTTAGTTTCCTAAGACTTAAACTGTCTGGGTATCACAACTATGTTAATCTGGTTTCAAACTCCAAATATTAGTAGCAACAGCAGCAGCAATAGTAGCATTAGTAGTAACAGTAGATTTACTAGTCTATGCAATAGTGAATGCAAACAGACTCCTGTGAAGTAACATCTCTTCATAACCTTAAGAAGCCAGAGTTTATCAAAGTAGTTCATCATGAACTGCTTACAAAAATGCTTCTGTAGGATATTTGGAAAAAATGAGATATGACTAGGATATTTTAGAAATCTTATTTGTGATCTACCATGTTTCTTTATATTCATTTATTTTTTAGGAAGCCCTTATTTAAAATTTATTTATTTTATTTATTTTGTCAAGCGATTATAACAGGATAAGTATAAACATAGTTATGAATACATGAAATGGATACATATAAGAAAAATAAAAAGAAACAATAGGACAGGGACGGTAGGCACGTTGGTAGGCACGTTTTGCTTAAGTTAATCAAAAGAAGTAGGAACAGATTTCGATTTTGATAAACCACAATCAACAAATTAGTCGGTCAAATGTTTTGTGAATGGTGTCCAGCACCAAAGAGGCAAACTAAAATACTGAAGAGAATAGGTTTCACAGAGGTTCTGCAATTTAATATGACTTGCACTCAATATCTCTGTTTCATGTCTACCTAATCCAGAAAGATAGTTGCCTTTAAATCGCATAGCTAAAGAATTAAGTCCAAAATCCTTAATATTAAATTTGTTTTCACTAAGAAAATCCCAGTGTCTTAATGGAATACATATCAAACAATTTTAGGGAGGTAATTTAAAAAAAGCATGCTGCATATAAAGTTAGATCACTAGCCCAGCTCAATTGCTTGTCTAGTTATTAGCCAGTGGCTCTTCAAGATTTAAACATTTTCAGCCGTACTTGAGAAGAACATAGGAAGTTCAGTACGCAATATGTACTATTGTACACTATTGAACTCTAGTCAATCATTTGCCTTTCAGCGGACGTCAGTTACAAATGTGGCAGAAAAGTGGAATTCTTAATCCGACATCACATGGGTACTGTGTTGCTCCCCATAA
This sequence comes from Naja naja, assembly GCA_009733165.1. Taxonomy (NCBI): domain Eukaryota; kingdom Metazoa; phylum Chordata; class Lepidosauria; order Squamata; family Elapidae; genus Naja; species Naja naja. The sequence goes on along the minus strand of CM019154.1, from coordinate 24,010,946 downwards.
CCAAATTGCTTAGCAAAATGAATCACATGAACTAAGCCTTATTTAGATCTTTTGAAGGAATGATAGTCGGGTGGGATGGGACAAAGTCTTGAAAGCAAGCAGTGTGGCTAGATGCTGAAATTTCAAGTCCCTTGTTGTTTATATTTCCTTGTCTGAAGGAACCACGTGATATGACGAAAATTATATATTTCATTTTGTTTTGTTCCAAAGCTATTTTCTAACATTCCACTATTTGGAAAAAAGTAAATTTTTAAAAAACCCAAATTTTGAGGATCATATTAAAAATAATATAATTAATTTAACTTTTATTCAGGCTTTTGTTGTGATGTTTAATTGCTTCAGATGTGTTACAATGAATTCAGAAGAATATCCCACAGCAACAGAATCCAACTTTAAGGTTTACTTGGATGAACAATCAAAGCAAGTCCACCTCATCTGAGACTTTGCATGAAACTCCTGCATATCGAAAATTCTAAACTTATAACGCAATATGACAGGAAGAGAGGCAAATTTTATTCTTTCCCCTTAATTGTCTTTTTCAGTGTTTGATTAGACTTCAGTGTATAAGCCAGCTTATATTTTCCCTACAAAATCAGCTAACGTCTAATGCAAATAAATCCCATGATAAAATAACCATTTTAATTATACAAATAAATCCTTAGGATATAGCATCAGGATTATCTGATGGAAGATGAAACTATCAAAGGCTTTTCCATGCTTTCTTTCCATCCACTTAGTTTCAACTCCATTGTGAGTCCCCTTTTACAAGCTATTATTATGGCATCTATATATTGAGTTGTATCTGTTTTAAATCAATGATTGCACGGCCGCTCTCCAATGGACACCCTTGACATCCTTGTAATTGTATTCTAATTGGTTCTTCTAGATGTGATAATTGATTGCATTTTTCTCCTGGCAGCAATCTAATGTGATCTGAATGCTGGGAGAACGCAGTGCCTCTGAAATGTAAATGCTTCCTCAAGTTTAGGTCCATGTAATAAAAGAGCAAAGACAATGCAACAATCTCTACTGTTGGATAGGTGCTGGCTTGTTCCTGCTAAGTATGGAGTAGTATAGTTCCATAAAGACTGTTCTTTTTTTTAAAATTACATTTATATGCCGCCCTTCTCCGGAGACTCAGGGCGGCTTACAATTTTTGGGATGCAACCCACTGTGCTCAGCAATAGCCTTCATTCCATTGTATATGCCTGCTTATTACTAAGCGGCATTTTTTACAAAGTCAGCTAATTGCCCCCAACAATCTTGGCTCCTCAATTTACCTACCCCGAGAGGATGGAAGGCTGAGTCAACCTTGAGCCTGGTGGGATTCGAGCCTACAGCAGTTGTAGGCAGCTGGAACTTAAGTACAGGCAATTAACAGCCTGAGCCACCAAGGCTCCTTCAGACTGTTCCTCAGTTTGATCACCTGAAAGTTACAAATGCCAAGTTGATCAGCCAAGTTCTACCTATTTATAAAGGAGGTGCGTAGCTAATTAGCAACATAGAGGATCCTATCTTTAATTTTAAATTCATCATCTCTCCACTAATCCTTTTTTAAAAGCTTGTCACTAATCCTATACCAAATCCCATCATCACATCACTTTTACACAATTATTCATCCCTGTGCTTTAAAATGGGTGGTTTCTAATAAGAACAAACTGCTTCTTTCATTGTACCTGCAACTCACCACATCATTAGTAATCATTTTGGTCTTTCTCCCCAGTAGAAGCATTTGTTTTCCCTCATGGATAAAAAAAAATAGTTATTTGAATTGCTTCAGAAGATAAAACTTCTCTTTCCCAAAATTCCTGAAAAACATTGTTCCAGTGTTACATGCTCCCCAACAGAACAAAGACCCTTGGTTTGACAAGGAAGCAAAGGCTTAAATTTGCTTATTCCACTTGGGTGCCCTCCAAGTGCTTCCAAATGTAATTTCCATCATTCTCTGCCAGCATGCCAAATGCTTAGGATTAGAAGATGATCAAGGATTTAGACTGAAGGAACACAACTGATCAAGAGAAGGGGCAGAGTACACAGTATCTGATATAAAAACTCATGGGCCTAAGACTGAATGGCCAGGTCAACTGGCCTCATGGCAGAGATAAGAGAATAGACAAGATCAAAATATGAGCTAAATTTTATACTGACAGCACTCGGGATGTTTCGTTCTATTGGCTGTCTGCCTATTCTTTGACACTCCCTATCTTAACACCAAAAATTGCCAAGATATATCCAGTAAATCAATACTTGTTGAGCTTCTCTCACTCTTCATTGTGCCTCTACTTGACCTTGCCTTATGTAGTTTCTTTATCTCCCACCTCCCCCCCAATTGTTCTTACCTCCAGAGCTTCCCAAGCGTCTTACTAAGTTCTGCATTGTGAAGGTGAGGATACTGATCAGCCAGCTTCCTCCGGGCCGCTTGAGCCCACACCATGAAGGCATTCATAGGCCGCTTGACATGGGGCTTGCTCTTGCTGCTTCCATTGACACGCACAGGCATGGGCACTAGGGTCCAATCATAACCACTCAGTACCTGGCTCACTGCCTCCCGGATGCACACTGGAAACTTATCATCATCTGCCTCTGTGTCTTGTTGTTCCTTCTTCACTTTCCCCATCTCACCACTGCCAGAGTTGGTGAGATGAGAGTTGGTGTCTGATGCCATGGAAGGTCCTGGTGAAAGGCAGTGATGGTCTTCAGAACCAACAGGACTCATTTCTACTTCAGAAAGGTCTTGATCATCTGTCATTGTTTCCTCCTGATTTTACCTCTCGAAAATCAAGTCTTCAAGCTGGAACTACCATTTAAAAAATAGATGTGAATATTAAAGTCAAAAGTGTTCAAACTTCCTGAACAATCAAACAAACAGCCAGTAACCATTAAAAAACAACAACTGAGGCTATATTTTATCACTTGCAAAATCCATGATCAAAAATGGGAGGACAAGGTCCAAATTAATTGATGCTTCCAATTCTTGTTGGGAAAGTTTCTAATATGGCAACACAATTTTTGGACACATGAGCATAAAATAATAATTGGGGTGATCTTAGAGGGGTGAGAATAAAAAAAATTCCCCATGTTCTAATTTGTCTTTCTACATTCCAAATATGGCTTCTAATATAAGCTACTTTTGAGACTGGAGTCAAGAATATTGGCAGTGGAGGACAAATAGGTGGTTTTAGTATTAAAGGATCATAACATGAACGCCTTGTGATTTTGTAAGACGTACATTTCAGAATGCGTCTTTATACATTGTGCCCTTTGAAGCCAACAGGTAAAAGCAGCATAGAGAGGATATAAATATTTTGTCTTTAGGTTTTTGACCTGTTTCACCTACATTCTGATTAAAGTGGGGGGGGAAGCTTTTCGGAAATTCAAAGCTGTTAGTTTTAGTTTGTCATTACTTCTACCACCACTTAGTTTCTGTGAGATATTATCCAACCATAGGGAAACAATATTTAAAAATAAAGTTGATCCAAACACCTTCAGTGAAATTAGCCAAACTAAAATTTGGCTTCCAGTTACATGTTTACGATAGTTTGAACAGAACAGTAATAACTTTGATCGGCTAAAGTAATAAGTAAAGTGAAAGCTGTCAGTTAGTTAAAAAGAAGGGAGAGAGAGAAAGAGAAAAAAGAGAAGAAGCAAGTTACCAAGTGCAGGTAAGGAAACTTACATCAGCCGGTCTCTCTGGCAAATCCTGAGTTAGCTGTAATTTGTGTCCCACTAGCCTCTCTGTTCTCTCTGTGTCTGTTCTTTTTTCACGAGGCTGGTAGCTTTCAAGAGCTGTGTGCTGGGAGAACTATCAGAAGTGCCATTCCTGGAGGGAGGCTTGTTGCTCCTAATACCCTGCATGAATGTCTCTGTGACTGGCTCGTTGCTTAACACTGGGGGAGGGAAAGTCAAAGGGTGGAGCTAAGAGCTCTCTATGGCCCAAATACATCCATTGTATGCAGACAGGAGACGTTCGGCATCCCCATCAACTACATTTCAACCCCCATCTCAAATTAACACTTTTCTATCATATGGCCTATTTAGAAGGTGGCTATAGTCAACTTTTATTTCATCTGTTCAGATGTTTAGCATCAGACCTTCCTCTCTTCCTCCCCAAATACACTTTTTCAAACCATCTTTTGTTTGAGAAAAGACCACATTAAGGACCACTTTGTTATATCATTCCTCTACAGAATGAACAAACTTTGTGTGTCATTCCCTGTGTTTTAAAACCAACAGTTTTATTGTTATTTATTTTTATATGCACACATTTCTATATGAGTGTGTGAATAATAGCCAATTATTTGATACGAGCATCTACTGAAAGCATGATAGTCTCCATGTATGTGAAATTATATGGAATTGCTTTTAGGATGAAACTGTTCTTATGTTGGGTGGGCTTCCAATACTTGAAAGTTCTGCAAACCCTCAAGATAAATGCTTTTCTCTTACAAAAAGAGTTCAGAGCATTCTAGGAAATAAGAACTATCTAGAAAGACTTGTAATTGAATTGCCTATTGCCAGTTGCAGTTTGGCCTGTACTTCTCAACCTTCTCAACTTTTAGATACATGGACATCAAGTTCCAGAATCCCCCAGTCTGCATATTGAAGGAAGTTGAAGTCAACACATCTTACAGTTGCCAAAGTTGAGACACACTGAGGTAGGTTATACTTCTCTTGTAGACTCCACTCTTAGAAAATACTGAGGACAAGGAATTGCTGGATTGATTAAGAGCTTCTCCCATACAAGATGATTTGGGACAGTTTTGAAAGTGTTTTGTGGGAGGAGGTGAATATTTGTACTTTTACAGTTATGTATTTTATTGTTGTTGTTCAACCTGTAGTAGGAATTCCTATCTATATAAACACTCCTGAAATGCAGATCAAAATTAAATGTACCTGCAGTGATTAATACATGTATCTGATGACTTCTCTATTTTATTCATAGAGAAGGCTAAAACCATCCCTCCTAGGAGTTTTCCATTCTTCTGGAGAAAATATATAGACCAAAAAAAATTGTACATCTTTCTTTCCCTTTGACTTACCATTTTAAGTTTCCAATGATTTTTGCAATATTAATATTGATGGAATGGACTTGCAGACATTCAATAGAATCTTCAGGAGACAGCTCCAAAGATGCAGTAAAACTCAGGAAAGACATTTGCACAACAGAACTATGAAATATAGATTCAAGTATAGATGATTTCACAACATTGTGGAATTCTTATTACTTCTGGCATTCTAGAGCAGTTGCAACAATAATGTGTTTTTTTAATCAGCTGAACCCTGGTAACTATCACATGCAACCATTCCAATAAAGATTTTTTTTCCATTTAAGTAACCAAATGATCATTTAACCATGATGCCTAACAATCCCCATTCCAAAGTAGAAAATAAATATTATAATACAAATCAGATTATTGTATAATTGGGACCATTGGTGAAATGTGGTGTTGCATCGGCTATATTATCTGCCTTTCTTTTTGGTCAGGGAGCTGAGAAATCATGCCTCAAAACAGGAAGTTGCTATATTTTTTATCTAGGATACTCTTGAAAATGTAACTTGTCTTTCTCTCCTGTTTGTTGGGAAGATGCTGTAATAACAATGTTGTAATATTTGCTCCAGCAAACAAGCATGGGTAAAAGCAATCTTGGAATACTAAGACAGACACTAAAAGCAGTTGTGATATTAACATGATAGCCAAACTCACAACTATTGCATACAAAGTCATATTATGTTTAACCACAGTATATTTAATAAATCACAACTAGCTGGTTTCACATAACATAACATGTTAAACTAAAACCAACTGAACAATATTACAGTTTAAGGTGCAGTCAGTCTCTATCAAGAGTTAGACAACGTCCTGCAGATTTTGTGAATGTAGATCAGGGATAATCAAGTGCAGCTCTTAAAACCCTTCCATATATTCCCACCCATCCAACAGTAATTTTAATATGACAGAAAAAGAAAAGTATGTCTATGGAGAGGACCATATTCATGTTTTCTGTTTCGTTATGTTTTATTTCTGCGCCACTTTCATTGACAGAGTAGCACAGTGATTTACAAAATAATAATACATACAAAATAATAAATACATACATCAAAATATATAATTAAAACAGATATTAATAATATAATATAATAAAATAAAAACAATTCCAACATGGGAAGTGGATACCAGTAATAGTATACAGTTTGGTTTTCACATGTATGAACCCAGCTATTGTCCCTAATGCTATTACAGAAAGAATGAGTGGGCCTCAAGTTTAAAGATGGATATTATAGTATAGTTAGTAAGCATGTGTAACTGACAGATTGGATGCCAAATTGTGATTTTAATAAAGATTTGATCTATTACTTTATTCTATCATTTTTAACTGGATATTCTTTGATGTTTTTATTTGTCTCCGGTCTTTGACTGTAATAAACTTGATTTGATTTGACTTATTACAGAAGGAGTGAGAGTGGACCCACTGGGAGACCAAGACTTAACGCTTTTCACTCATGTCTTAACTAAATTCCTAATGCCAAGCTGCCATTTGCCCCACTATGGACAATGTATTAACAGAACAGTTACATTAAGGATGGTAACTGAAGCTGAGTTCATGGTAGGCTACCCAAATAAGAGGAAACATCCTGAGCAGAGGTGGTATTCAGCAGGTTCTGACCAGTTCTGGAGAATTGGTAGCAGAAATTTTGAGTAGTTTGGACAACTGGCAAATACCATCTCTGACTGGCTCCGCCCCATCTACTCTCTGCCTCCCAAATCCCAACTAATTGGTTGGATCTTCTTTTGTTGCCCTGCACAGGAGAACGGAGCTGGAAAGCAGGTTAGTGGGGTGGGGAGGGAATGGGATTTTGCAGTAACCTTCCCCTGGAGTGGGGTGGGAATGGAGATTTTACTGTATCCTTCCCCTGCCACACCCACCAAGCCACACCCACCAAGCCACACCCACAGAACCGGTAGTAAAAAATTTTGAATCCCACCACTGATCCTGAGGGTATAAGGTTGCACCAGGTATGCACTACAAAACAAAATTAGCAGCAGAATGGTAACTTTTCTCTCTTTTAACAATAGTTAAAGATGTGATTTCAGCGAAGATTATGATTGACAAATATTATACATCTGTAACAGTAAACCATCAACAATGGTCAAATTGTCAGCATAAGGTTTGGAAAATAATTGATGTTGTAGCAAAGCCCCCCCCGCCTTTGAATTAACTTTTAATATTGAATTTTAACTATCTTTGCCTCTTATCTAAATTTTCCATACAGTTTTTATGTTTTCATATTTTACTTGTACACTGCCCAAATCCCCTCTGTGAAGGAGAGGGGCGATTTTTAAATTTGATAAATGAAATAAAAATAAAAATCAAGTGGACAGATTAACAGCAAGTAAAATTGATTGGTTTTGTTGGCAAATGTGTAAAGCATTGTTACTACTTTGGACTATAATAACCATAAACCACAGGTGGTATTCAGCAGGTTCTGACCAGTTCTGGAGAACCGGTAGCGGAAATTCTGAGTAGTTCAGAGAACCGGCAAATACTACCTCTGACTGGATATTTTACAGTATCCTTCCCCTGCCACATCCATCAAGCCATGCCCACAGAACCAGTAGTAAAAAAATTGAATCCCACCCTGCCATAAACCCTAGCCAATACAGCAAATGGTCAGATATTGTGCATTTAGTTGTAGCCTAAAAGCAAGTTTAAGATGGGTGACCAACTCACAGAATTCCCCAGCCAGCAACATAGGTTGGGGAATTCTGGGAGTTGAAGTACACCCACCTTAAACTTGTGGAGGTTGAGAAACACTGGTCTAAAACATTTGAAAGGTATTAATGGATCTACATGGTTAGAGCCATAGTTATCATTCACATGAAGAAACTAATTGATATGCATGTAAAATATATGTTTGTGAAAACATGAACATGCTTTTTCTGTTAGCTCCAAGGACACTGAAAATGTCCCTATATATCCCAGACTAACATAATTGTTGCACAAAAACTACAAAAATGATTAAGTCACACCTAACATTACATCAAATCATACCACTTTAAAATATATATATTTTAATTCTGCACCTGTATCTGAATTCTGAAAATTCTGGCTGTATTTTATGGCAAATATAGTGATAAATATATATTTTTCCAGAAAAGTGTTCTAATTGGAAAGAATAACTTTGGCATTTCAAACCAGGCCCCTCTGCCTGAATATCTTCATCCTACCACTTAAAAGGAACAAACAAGAGTTTGGTAATTTCTACCCAGGGGAACTGTTCATTTCTATGGCCTACTTCAAATGGGATAATTATATTACATCAACTCAGCTGTAGCAAGCCTGGCTAGAAAGGGTCATCTTCAGCCAGCGTGAGAGATAGGAGACCCTTCAGACGGAGCAATAGCCTCAGGGAGGGGAAGGCATCTGGGGGGGGGAGGATCTCTTGGTCCCCTGAGATATCACCATGGCTTGGAAACACTGGTCTGATTGTTCCAAAGCCAGGCTAAAATTCAGCTTAGAGTGGAGAAGTGCAACTTGGGAAACAATGGAAAAGAAAAGAGGTAGGGTAACAATTTTCCCCATGCCCAGGTGCAGTTTGCTAGTGAAAGACAATAGTATTTTCGATGCCCTAGCAATCTTCAAGCATCTGGAATTACATGGTCAAGCAAGAGGAAGCAAGGCATCAATTGACAGAAGAGTCTACTTCATGAAAGGGGACTCAACCTCAAACCTGGAAGGGCACCCCAAATCTCACTTATTCGTACTCATTTTTTATGTATATACTTATACATGTTTATACTTATGCTTATATGTTATGTTCATACTTATACTTGTTTTCTCATACATGCTTGACTAACTAACTAACTAAATAAATAAATTAATTAATTAAAATTAAATAAAATGAAATAGAATTCTGCCAACTTGCTTCTCCTAAGACTTTATGATGGAAAAATGGACACCCGCAGAAGTTTCTCCTTGTTTCTGTGTTAATTATGAATGGAGCTGCTTAACAAGGCCAGTGCAAAGAAAGGTGTATTTCAGAAAACAACACGTATAAGTCATTGTTTCTTTGAATCTCAGAATAAAAGTGGATCCTACTTAGAATGAGAACAGAACTCTGCAGCAATATAACTATCTGGGCTCCCTGTTTTAGCTGCCCTTATTTTTAAAAAGATTGTTTAAACTGTAAGTAAATGGGAAGCTAGGATACAGCTAAGTCAACCATTAAGCCCCACCCCCAATATCTTCATTTCTAGGAATCATCTTGAGCTGCATACTGGTCCCCTAGATATTTTTAGCCAACAACAATGATGGATAATTTCAACTTAGTGCTCCATTTGCCAAAAAACCTAATAAACTGAGATTGTAGGAAATAGAATGTCACAATCAAAACATAAATCATATGGCAACCATTTTGTGAAATAATCCACAGCATGCACTCAAAGTGCCCAAAGGTTACCTACGTCTAGATTTAAATTATTATCTTCTCCCCCCATCAGTCATGCTTTACAACCAGTTGTAAAGTCTGGTTGTAAGTCATAATAGAAAATGAAGGGGGAAGTGTGGATTTGAGAATCGGAAGAAATTTTTCATAACCACAGCTATTTTGGAAAGCATCAAAGTGGTAATTTATGACATGAGAAACCTGGAAAATGTAACTTATTTACTTTTCTTTAAACTGGCTAATTAAATAGTTAAATGGTTGCATTGTGTTTAAGTTCAGAATGCACTCTTCCGTGTTTTTATTATAGTTTTTAACTGTTTTAATTGTCTTTTTAATGGTTTTGGTTTTAATTATTTTGAAGGTTTGGGGTTTTTTTTTGTTTCTTGACAGTATACACTGCCCAGAGTCATTACGTGAGATGGGCAGCTATATACATTTAACAAATAAATAATTGTTGCAACAGCCTATTAGTGGAGCTGAAACACATTCACAAATCCATGGTCACAAATAAACTTGATGGTCATTGAAAAAAATACTATAAAGACAAGGAAAAACTCTGATTCTCATGGCTTCACAGATTTTAAGAAAGTGAACAAGTAACAATTTTGAGTTTATTTCTGGTTTTCTTGACATTTTATGTGGCATCGTCTCTGTGGGTTGGGCTTCCCCTCCTTACATTTTGAATGTGTAAACTTAGAAGTAAACTTCTAATCATAGACTTAAACTTCTAATCATGTGGTACTTTCCCACTTATTAAGGACAGCTCTGCAACTGCAGGCACCTCATTTAGTGAACATATAGTGTCAGTATGTGGTTCTCTGATATATTTTACACTGCTACATATTATAGCTACAATGAAAGTAACATTACAATCTTGTGCTACTCTGATTAGACTAGGTCTCAAGCTTGGAAAAATAGTTTTCAAAGTTCATTCCTCATATCTTCATAAACATGTTGGCAAGACACCTGCCTATAAATCTGGACATTTACAGATAGGCAGCCTTCCTATTTGTGTTCCAATTGTCTGATTTCATAGCATAATTTTGGCAGATTGCTTTTGCTGTTTTAAATTCCGAGGTTGCTAGCCGATGAGGACATGTGGAATCATCAATATTACCATTTCTACTGAAAACAGAAGTAGCAAACCTCATCACTATGAAAGGAAGATCCCCAGAACAATACACAATAGCACCAACTCTAAATTCAGGTGGGGAGGGGGTTCAATTGACTTTAATGTTGCAATTGCATCCTTGTTTGAAGGATCCTTTGGTTAAGAGAGCTTTTGTTCACTCTATTCAGCTTTGGGCTGAATAACACCTGTCTGCAAATCTTAAACGAAATATATCTTTTCCCAGGATTATGCTGTAGTTGTGGAGGACAGATGTGCAATCCCAAAAAAACACTCAGCTGCTTCAACAGTTGCTGGGGTGCTACAGGAGCAGCCCCGCCCATTCTGAAGTACTTTTTTGCCTCTGAAACCGAAGCCTTGCACATCTTTACTAGACACAGCTTGTTCCAAATGTGTGGAATTACAAATTGGAAACCCTGAGAGTTGTAACTCCAGTGCTTTTGCAGTCTCAAAGCAGGCAAAATCAGAAAAATAAGATACATTAAATACAAGATAACATTAAGCCACTCAGAAGTTTTAGAGTTGGACAGTCTGGAAATTTGAAATGTATAAAGAAACAAAGATAGGATAATGTGGACTCCAGATTCTAGATTCCATTTTCCCACAGAGCTTAATTAAACACAATTAATATACTTACTTCCCACATATTTCATGATTTCCATTTTCTGCTGCATTACAATTGCAATGTTGTAGCAATATTAATAGGCATCTGCATATTACATACCAGGCTTTTAAGAGTCATGTATGACCTTCAATTCTTTGTCTCTATCTACTGGAGCTAACAGCTAGCAGTTCTTCAGGATCTCTGGCAGATGACTTGTTAACACTTGCTTATTTCTAATTGAATTTATTTCTAATTCAAAGTGTCAGTGATTGAATATTAGATTTTCTGAGTGTGAAAGACACCATTTAAATAATAAGTGTATTAAGATTCCTTCTCCTTTAGGCTGGCACTAATGAAAATGCATTATAAGCATGAGACATTAATAAAAATTGGACTACTGTGATTGTGGTGGTCCCTGTTCAGCATTAGTCTTCTTTGCACTTTTTTTTTGCACTTCTTTGCACTTTATATTTTTGATATTTTTGGATATAGGATAGTATGAATTTCTCTACATAGTGATGTCCATCTTAACTTTCTCTGTTTAAATCAACAGCAGAAACAAAGGCCTAATCTAGACCTTCCCAATGAACTAATTTTCTATTCAAAATTAAATAGAGAAATTAATGAACACATTAGAAAAACAACTTGTCAGAAGAGAAATTAGTCAATAGATTCCACATATGAAGGAGAGCTGAAGGAAGAAAATTAAGCTTCCATGATATTATTTATTTTCTTAGAAAACTTTTCAGCCACTGAAGAGTTCTGATGTTTTAATTATCTTTGGGGGAAATATACATGCAGGTGGGTTATACTCTCAATTGCATAACCAGTGTGTCCAGACACACTGTAAATATGATAGAGGTATCTGTTGCAGATTATGCTTGTCTTGGGAGCAACAGACTGGTGCCATACCCCTTTGGAAAATTGGAGGACTCTATTAATTATTTCTATACACTAGAGCAATAACGGGTGAAGGAAAGAGGGGAAAACATTCAACACGCAATGGCTGAACAATAACGCCAGTGTGCAGACAGAAAGAGAGACCCATGAATTGAAAGTTTGATAAGGGCTCTCTCTTTCTCTCAACAACCCCTTCAATTTCTCCCCCCTTCTCTTGCCTGCTTTCTTGTTTGGATTTTTTAACAGTGCACTGCCTTTGTTCAAGATACAGGTGAACAATAATCATGTGATTAAAACGCACACACACACACACCACACACATGCACACAGCTTCTTAAAGGCCCGTCCTTTCTTGCCCAGAATCAGGCAGCACTTAGGGCTGTAAGAAGCAGAGACCACAAAAGCTGGGCTAGTGGCCACAGCACAACTATGGCTGAGCCTTTTCTGATGGCTCTGGACTGTTCAGGGCCTCTCTGGAATGAAATGCTTCCTCACAGAACAAGAAGTAGCCTCCCCAGTGGGAGAATGGGAAGAGAGGTCCATTTTATTCCTTGCTTCAGAGGGAACTATAAATCCCTGGTTGGTGGTACCTTTTTTTTATATCTTTGAGATCACCATGCTGGTTTCCTGATTCTCCACCATTTTCCTAGGTCATACTTGGTAGAGCAGATCGTTGGCATTACTTGGAACTGTCAACTTAATCTGTCACTGCCAATTTTGGAAGTCTTGCTGGAGCTAAATCAGGGGAATGAAGGTTAGTTTCATTTATTTGTTATTTTCTTTTTTGTTTTATTCTGTAGAAGGAGGAGATGTATAAAGTGCAGACTTCTAGCTTCTCTTCAAGTTCTGATAGATGCTAAGATGATGGATTCCATTCAAGAAAGGACTCACATGTCCTCTTCCTTTTTCACATGTCATGAAAAATGTCTAGGTTCTTCTTTGGTAGAAACACAGAAATGAATGTCACCCTCTACTAGGTTCTGTGGTGTAGGCTGGCTCTCTTGCAAGAGCAGATAGACAAAGAGATGGAGATGGGGAAGCTGATTTTCATTAGACCTTTTCAAACCGGGGTTAAGGCAAAAGGCTACAAATGGGAGTCCATGTGTTTCAAACAATTTATAATCTAATGGAGATTATAGTCTATACAAAAAGAAATGCAAGTAAAGACAGACAAATTTACACAGGATCTACAAAACATTCCCTTTGTGCAGTATAAATTCAAAGGTGATGAGCAGAAGGAAAGGAGAATGGAATAGGGGTCCCTTAGGATGATGTTAAATCTATGTCTTTAATTACAAACATGAATGTAAATTGGTTGATTATTCCTCATATTGTTAGATTTGATCTCTGTTTTATTAAGACCATTTAACTTCTGTGACAGTCTGAAGTCTATCACGTCTATGCCACAAATATACAAATGTTATTTGAGTTGGATGTTAGGTACTACACTGCAAAATTAGTGGGTGAAGCTAAAAAAAGGAAATTTGATTTCTATTTATTTGCACTAAATGTAATTAGAATTAATATAGTTGATATTATTTTCTGATAATTTACAGTATATACCCAGTTTTTTCCTCTCACAAATTGATAATCATTCTGAGATATCTCTATGGGTTGTATCCAAAAGTTTCAGGGATATCATGGAGCCTAAGGCCTCAGAAGACACCTTTATTTTTATAAAGGTAGCATTTATTAATTGTCTTGCTTAGAATGAAGCTTCAGATTTGTAATCTAAGTCTGTATTGTGAATATTTGCACTTAAAGAGTGCAAGTCTATTTTAATGTATTTCTTTTTCAGAAGTATGATATGTTAATGAACTCTGTGGAGAAATAGAAGATATAGGACACAATCCTACCTGAGACATCTTTTCTATGTAGTTATTGACTCTTTTGAGGTTACAAATGCAATGATATGTCAAATTGTAATTGGGAAATTCTAATTGTAATTGCAGTTTTGGAAGGAGCAAGGTTTGGGAAGTTAATGTAATGTGTAGTTCAGGCTAGACAGACCTTGTGAGCAGTATTAACTTTCCTAGAGTCTCTTCCAGATTGGGATTAAGTTGCCACATTAAAATGTCTTAAAGTTAATATTAAGATGCACTTCCTAGTATACTTTTTCCTGGCTGCTTCCTGCTGCAGCTGGGAAATTTGTTGTAACAGGAATCTTCCATTTTTAGGCAGTAACTATCATTGCATAAGTTTTTACGGCATGGGGTCATTGGTAATCATTGGAGGAGGCTTATCCAACCTTCCCATTTTCCATATTCCAGTCTAACAGCTGCATCCAAGACTCAAACATGTCCACAAAAGATTACCCCAATAAACATGTCCTTCACCACTCTCTCTCCCCTCTCTCCCCCTCCTGCCCTCTCTCGCTAAGGGTTGTGGGATGCCTTTTACTAGCTGACTGGCTCCTGACTACCTAGTTATATGCTTCTGAATGATGCTGGATCTCTGTAAGCACATTTGACTTGCATAAGGAATAAACATGCAAATTCCCACACTGTTCTTTATCAAGAAAGCCCTTGCTAATCCTGTTTCATTTCATGTTGAAGTAAGATGATTTAAGCCATAGAAAACTGGAAGCACCATGAGGTCAGTAGCAGCTATATAGAAGCTATGGCTATCCTTCCCCAAAGAATTTTGAAACATACAATTCTAGGTATGTATGGTGGCCACATAAATCAATTTATTTTATACACAAGGGATCACTTTTAAAATGGATCATTATTACCAATGATGTATTCAAAGGCCATCTGGGTCCCAATTTATCTTCGTGTCTGTTTAACTGGTTCAGAAATCACAGTGCCATGCTTTCTATTGACTTGATCACTGATAAGAATCACTTTACATCACAGGTTGACATATTATGCTAAACAGATACTATAAAATGAAATCTTCAAAATATTGATTAGCAGTTTAAACTTTTTTTCCTGGAAACTCTCCTAGAAATCCCTGTACTAGGTGAAATCTAATTACTCTTCTAGTGAAGAAACCTGACCAGGGAATATCTCTGAACATTAAGGCCCCTGATAAGTTTTAGTAGCAAAATAATTAATTATTCTTATTCTTCTCTAAAGAGTTGTTTGACAAACATCCTGGGTTAGACACTGCAGTTGATTTAGTCTTTTTCCACAGCCTGGGAAGTAGTCTTATTTATGTGCTGGATTGCTGTCTGTACATTCTCCGTTCTTAAGGAGATTAGAGAAAAGCTTGAAAAAAGCATGCCCTTCCATATAAGAGTAACTTTTAAGCCTGGATTCTCAGCAGCTAGGTTTTTAGTAAATGCTATTCATCATAAGAGTGGTGACAGAGCATTAATGCATGCAATATATGCAAAAACATCTGTCAATCTGATCCCAATACAGATGCTTGGGCTCCCAATACAGATGCTTGGTTATCACTGTGGTTTACGGCATAAAGAAGTGAAGGAAAGGGCCCACGGTTATGTAATAGGTTTCATGTCTTCTGTCTGCCCTATTTGGACAACAGTGTAATTTTCTACGATTAGATTAACCATATGTTCAGGTTGGGTATCTTTGTGCTTCAAAATATCTTTTAGGATTTATGTTATAGTTTACATATGCTTCCTGCCATGAAATGTATCTCTGCTGATACATTTGGGGTGAAATGATAAGAAAAAGCTTATGAATTGCAGGTTATCCACTGCTTGTTGAGATGAGTTTAGAAGATCATAATATAATTCAAAATCCTGGTACATTTCTGAGTTTTACTGACATCTGTGATATTTTTACTTGTTGGCATGCTTGCCAAAAATGCTGTAAATTAAATATTGTTGTATTATGCCTCTTTGAATTGAAAGAAACTTCAGGACCTAAATTTTGTTTCTTTTAGAAGGTAGCTGGCAATTTGCTGGCAAGAGATAGATGTTAGATGATGGCTAGGTGGATAGGTAGATCGATCGATAGATAAATAGATAGATAGATAGATAGATAGATAGATAGATAGATAGATAGATGATAGACCAAGGATCTTCAAACTTGGCAAGTTTAAGACTTGTGGACTCCCAGAATTCCTGAGCAAACCTGACTGGAGGAAGAATTCTGGGAGTTGAAGTTCACAAGTCTTAAAACTGTCAAGTTTGAAGACCCTTGTGACAGACAGAAGAAAGAAAGAAAGAAAGAAAGAAAGAAAGAAAGAAAGAAAGAAAGATAGATGATAGATAGATAGATAGATAGATAGATAGATGATGATAGATAGATAGATAGATAGATAGATTGATAGATAGATAGATAGATAGATAGATAGATAGATAGATAGATAGATATGCAGACCAGCAGGCAGGCAGGCAGGCAGGCAGCCGACAGATAATAAAAATTAGAATATATAGAATTATTGATATGTAACATTTGAATTTACTCGGAAAAAACAAGGATGAAATAGAGGAGGAAGACTGAAATTTTTTCCCACAAACAAAACAGAACATTAACTTTTGGTAATGCTTGTGCTTATTTGCAAATATATTTTAAACACATACATACATACATACATACATACATACATACATACATACAAATATGACATTGAGTGCCCTTCTCTCAAATGGAATCACTAGGCCCCTGGATAGCACTCAGAGAAGCCAGCATGCCAAGGACACACACACACACACACACACACACACACACACAGGCTTCCTGCTTCACCTAATTTTGCACATTACAATAATTAATACATAGGAAGCTGGGATGGTACAAAGGAAAAGTACTTTTATTTCCAAAAAATGGTTTTTGAGCACAAATGGCTCCGTCCTCATTTTTAAAAAATAAAAAATCTCTGTATGCACATGCAGTCATTTCTTAATGGTCTACCCTACCTCAGCAAGACTTTTATGAAGGTATTCCAAATGAACCCATCTTAGGATAGCTAAAGGCCAAACTCAGGTCTACACCTTCCAGTATCTTTGTCAAGTTGCATTCAGACTATGGTGATTTTGTCTTTACTTACAGACATTTTGCATCCTTCCCTTACATAGAGGAAGTGAGGGGCTGGTGATCTCTTCTGATCATCATCAAACGCCTATCAATTTACACAAAGGATTATTAGGGCTACTTTGTCAATTTAATTAATAGCTTCTGTGCCAATCATACTGATAGGCCTACTCGCAGAGACCTCAATCTAACAGAAGTTAAGAACATAGGAGGAGGGGTAGGATTCAATTTTTTTAACAACTGGTTCGGTGAGCATGGCTAAGTGGGCGTGGCTTCTTTTTTGCAGCCCCCCCCCATTTTTTTGTCTTCTGGGCCTCAGGGAAGCCTCCTGGGCGAAGCACTAGGACAGCGAGGGATATTCCGGCATAGCTGATCATCAAAACAGCTGATCGTTGGGAGGGGGAAAAAAGGAAATACCTTAAGGAATGACTGGGCAGGGAAGAATGCAGTGAGCAATATCGCGCATGCATCATAAGGACAGACTGGGCAGGGAGGGGAGGGGCAGGCAGAAAGGGGCAAGGCCATCCAGGGGCACGATTTGCCGGTTCGCCGAACTGTGCAGAATCATAACAACCGGTTCTATAGAACTGGTCCGAACTGGTAGAATCCCACCCCTGCATAGGAGTATTATCAGTATCATGTATCTCATTTGTGGAATACCGTATACTTGAAGTATTGCACGCTGTGTCTTTCTATCTTTTAAATTTTTGTAGGCAAAAGTAACTGGAATGATTTTTATGAATTTGAGAACCAAAATGTATCTAGATAAGGCTTCTCTTATACATTGCTTGGCAAATTACCCATAACATTTTCTATGGGGAACCAGATATATCTGTTCATCATTTGTATTTTTTTAAACTTTTCACACTGTTCTTTCTTTCTTTGGTGCATGAGGAAAAGGCAGAATAGCTATGCAGTATGATTTTATTGAAATCTTTGGATCGATCTGGAAAACATACCCAACTATTTTAGAAAAAAAACAAGGTCTACAATTGCCAAAGGATCAATTTCTTTGCCTACTTCCAGCGTCAGAAGATGAAAAAGGACAGGTATACCTCTTCGCTTCCTATTCCTTTGTTCTTAACCCTTCCTGTCCTGATGTAGAATAACACATTTCTAGTATCAACTAGAATATCAGTTTTAATAGCTTTTTAAAATTACCCTTCACCCTCCCAGACTTGCATTATGGGTTTATTATTATGGGTTTCTTTTACCATTAAGTCCCATATAGGTTGTGGTATCATAACCAGTGTGACAGAGAGTGTTTTTAAAACAGTTTGTTAGGCTGAAGGTTAGCATGTATGTGTGAAACAGACATGAGGGTGTTTGGCCCATGTTTGTGCAAGGCACTAATTCTTTTAGGGAACATTCATGGAAAACCAAAATCACGCAGCAGCACTTGTGTCTTTGGCACCCTTGCTCTGAGAAACATCCCAGGAAGTCAGGGAAAGGGTTAAGCCAGGAACATTTCGGCCTGCTGCCTCCTTCCTTGTAATTCCTCCCAGGGAATAAGAACAAGGAGCTCTTTCTGTTTTGAAGAATTAATAGCAAAGAGTCATCTGGGGTGTCATTCAAACCCTGATCGGCTCCCAGAAGAATGTGTGTGTGTGTGTGTAAGTAAGTAAGTAAGTAAGTAAGTAAGTAAGTAAGTAAGTAAGTAAAAGAGAGAGGGAGAGAAAGAGAGTGTCCCTGAGGCTGAGATGCCAAAGCAAGGGCAGAAATAATTCTGTTGGCAAGTAGAGAACAAAATGGAAAACGTTCAGGAAGACATTTTTCCTTTCTTTAAATTGTTTCCATCCCAATGTCCCAACCAGGGATTAGATGCTTTGACCCACATTGATCAGATCTCTCTCTTTTAATATATAGTTGCTCTTTCCTTATTTGCTGTGTCTGTGCCTGAATCTATATCCTGACAAATTTTTGATTAGATCAGTATTACTTGCTTTAAAGTATGAAGTACAACTTTTTCTGGATCAAGAGCTATTATTGGGGCATGCTTGGGGTATCTTGCATATTCTTTACCTGCAAAATTTTGTAGCTTCCAAGTCAATTTTGTGTCCATGTGATCAAATTCTATAAACTCTGTTGGGGCAATAGGACTGATTAACTTTGCCAAAATACAGTACAAAAAGGATCACTGTTAATATATCTTGCACCTGGATTTTCCCACTGATAAGGGTTTCCAATTCCTAAATTTTTCCCTCTCCCTTAAATTTCTCATCCATGTTCCCCTTGCAACAGTCCTTTTAAACTTGGACCCAAGAGACACTTTGCAACTTACCCTCACAGTGGCAGATAGTGTTTTTCTGAAGCTGCCAAGGGAAAAAAGCATTGCACCAAGATCTGGGTAGGAGGTAGATGCTGGTAGGATGTGTTCCCTTCTTGGTTAATTGGAAGGCCAGCACAAATGGCATGGTGGAACTCTTCTCAGTCAGCAGAATGAATTCCAATGATACCCAAATACACCAGATTATTACCTGTTCTGATTTTATCCTATATTACAGTGCACAGATATTTGCCTTTCCTAGAATATGCAACTCCTAATTAATTCTAAATTCCAAATGATTGGATATGAAAGTCCTTTCAGTTTTATCTGTGATAGATGGACAGACAGAGACTCTGGATAGTGAGATGGGCAGCATATAAATTTTTTAAAAAATAAAAATAAAATAAAATATGATTGGTCTTACAAGTTTACACATTAATCTTCAGAGTTTGATATATTTAATCAAGAATGCCTATGTATTTTCCCCAGCACTACCTGCTGATTACAAATATATTTTAGCAACTAGATGTTGGAAAGATATAACGTTGCCAATTTTACCATCAATGAAATTTTCAAATTATAAAATGAATATAAAGAATGGAACGGCAATTGCTATTTTGTAACTGCTGATTAATGTCAATATTTGTAAACTGAAAATAATGGATAAATAACTGAAATCTGGAACATCTTAATTGAGGTGGCATATTTTAAAGTTATTGCAAGGACAAACTTTAAATTCTGTTAATACATTTTTCATAATTTTTATTTATCAGACTCGTAAAAAGTAGCAATAAAAATAATTCACACCTATTGTTCACACTATGTTATTTGCTAATATGTAAATCTGTTGTGTCACACCATGCCTTTCTTTACATCCTCTCCATTTCAGATTCTGCATTTTGTCACTTGATTTTCAGTTATACTCTTTTATCTTTGGCACACATTGTTTGGGGCTATTCTTTTTTCCTCTGTTTGCTATTGATTTGCACTGTTTTACCATCACTTCAGTTTTATAAACTGAGTTATATTTCATACCAGCCATCATCCATCGGAGCTTAAAACTGGAAAAATGCCTACAGTTGAATCTCTGTATGCTTCTTCCTCTGTTCCTCAAAGAAATTCTGAATATACAAACCCTTCACCCTATAAAATAAGGGCCCATTGTACAGGAAGGGTTAATAAATGATGTAAAGAGGGGACCATTTAAGACACGACAAACCTTGACCTTTCATAAATCATACTAGCTTGGGTGCAAGTGTGTGGGGGCTCTATGCAGCTGCGCGCGACGTTGACATTGTTCCCACCATCTCTAAATGCAACAAATCCCTCTATTGTCTTCCTGGTTTATCTGGTTCCTCTTGTTTATTAGCAGAGGTTGTTTGGCACCGGTTCCAGCTCTGGGCGGGTGGAAAGAGTGCTGGCACGCACCAAGGAGGGAGGGAGGAGCGGGTGATGAGAAGGCTGTATCAATGGCTTTATTGTCCCACCATTTTTGTTTCGCTGTAATGATATGTTTGAAAAAAAGGGGGGATTTAAAAAGAAAAGGAGAGAGAGAGAGAGAGAAAGAGAGAGAGAGAAATCTGTGCAAAGGACTTGGTAGGAATTGTTGTCTGGGTCTCGAGCGGATGCTACTGCAGCTGGAGGATGGCCCAGGACATAGGCATGACAGGGTCGCAGTAGCCCTTTATTCTACTACTTTGGATTATGATCTGTCACTCCGTGACAAGCACTGGAATCCACAGGTGTCAATTATTTAAAAAAAAGATCAGTGGTCATCCTCCGACTTTCACATCCGTTCACCAGAAGCTCGCTGTGACAAGGCGTTCATACCACATAGATATCAAGGGCATTATTGTAAAGTTACTGCTAATGTGTTTTTGTCACAACTCTTCTCTTTAGTCCTCCTTTTATCTTCCTTCCCTTTTCTAGAAAAGCTATATTTATATAATAATCCTCTCATAGGATTAGACTTCATGTATCTAATGATTACATTGTCAACAAAAAGTTAGGTAATAATGCTTTTATAATGCCACAAGATTCTTTTTTGAAACATGTCTTAATTATTATTGTAAAAAGGAGCAGAAGTGATATTTATTACCCATGAATTCATTTTGTTTTTTGTTTTTAAATTAGCTCATTGTTTTAACCAACCACCGCTGGCATTGTGTCTTGATTAGACAGATAATTTAGGGCTAATTCATGCTTTGTGTAGGATGGTACACTTTTGACATGGTAGAAATTTCTCCCCAAGTTTCATACAGGAAAGTATTCACTTCAAGGAATGTTCCATCTTCTTTTTCTAAACTTGACAGAATTCTAAATTAATCCTTCTTTCTGATCCACGTGAATGGGAATTATTTTTAAATACAGCAGCTTTCATTTAATGTCTCTCCATTATCGGGGTGAGGGAGAAACCTGAGCTAATACAGACATGTGAAAACTTAATTGCATTATGAATGCAACTTTGGAAGAAAAAAGGAAAAAGTTATAATTCCAAAGGCTGACAAGAGATTATTGCCAAAAAAAGGGAAAATGTGTTGCAAAAATTAGTTTAAAACATGATGTTAATTTGCATTAAATGTGTGCTAGTTTATGTGTTGGGATGCACATGTAGACATAAGTATTATTATATAAATAAAATGCTTTTGTAATAAGGAACACCGTGATTGGATGGTTTATAGGTTAGTTCAGATGGCTGCCCAAGTATTCAAGGTTCCTGCTCAACTTTCTTAAGGTTCTTTATCTTCTCATTGAAATTGGACTGGGCAATTATTAGGACTGTGCTTAACAAATTCCCATAAGTAGACCACTGATGGCCAATCAATATATCATCTATCATTTCATTACTATTGCTTTCTGATTTGTATTCCAAATATACTAGCCTTCCTTAACTTGGCACTTTCCATCATTGCTAACTAGGAATTATGGTAGTATAATTCATTATGTTAGGATGGCACCCAATACAATTAGATTTTCAAAGCCTATATTACATGCTGGCAGACACTGAGAAGGTTTAAGTGATATTATTGACATGAATAGTTTTTAATAAAAACACGAATAAAAGCTTTACATCCCGAAAACAGATAAGCACTTTATTTAATTTTTAAATCAATAAGTCAATATTTTGATTTTTGGAAGAATTGAGCCAGTGAAATAGTAAAAATGGTAATGTACCTTATTTGGAAAAGGTGAGCAGTTTTTTTTTTAAAGTTATGGGATCACCTCAAACTTGACTTATAACTATAGAATATAAATCTTATGGACCTTGCTTCCCCAAATCATCATCAATTAATTGATTTGCAACCAAAGATATTTCTCTTATGAAGTTAGGTTTCATCCATTGAAACTAAATATAGAAAAATATAGAACTGAAAAAAGAAATATTTCTTTACACGGTGTATAGAACAGGTTACGTTGAATTTGTTTCCAACAAATATAGATGGTTTTAAAGAGGAATGAACAGATTTTGGACAAATCAGACTAACAATGGACCTAGTGTTGTTGGTTGGCTACTACCTCTGGAATCATAGGCAGCAGACCTTGAAAACCAGCTGCAAATGGAGCAACATCAAAAGAAAACTATCACCCTCATGTCCATGTTTATGAGCTTCCTGAATGCTTCTGATTGGCAACTACATGGCAAAATGCAGAATTAGATGGACTGTTTTCTGATCCAACAGGTTTCTTCTTATGTTAATCTCCACAATAAAAACCCCTTCTAGGTCCCTGACTTTGTTCATTCTGCTGTACTACTTTGCAGAAACCCAAATGGGTGCATCGGATGAAGCTTCGGTCTCATTGTTGATAACCTACTTTCAGTTTATTACTTGGTATCTCGGTGCAAGTGGATCAGAGAGTGATCTTGGGCAATATAAATGCTGTGTCTTTTTGCAATCTTTGGAAACAAACCTCAGATAACCAATCCATCCATTACTAGCAGCTTCCCACCCTTCTCAGAAATTGCAAGGAAACTGGCCAAGACCTTTTAAAGGAATTCAGATTCAGATGGAAGAGTTTCACATGCTTTCAGCTAGATTTGTCCTTGAAACTGAAATGGAGATAAAATAGCCTTTGTTGTAGGATCTAAAGAAAAAAATATGATTTGTTCCAGAAAACAAATTGTAGGAAGGATTACTCCTTGGGTTATATGCACTTATTTTGCCTCATCCTCTAGCAATCAGACTGTTGTTCTATTTCTAAAACCTATTTGGCCTCGTTAATAGTGAAGGCACTTCCACACCAGTGGTGAGATTCAAAATTTTTACTACCAGTTCTATGGGCATGGCTTGGTGGCCGTGGCAGGGAAAGGATACTGTAAAATCTCCATTCCCACCCCACTCCAGGGGAAGGATATTGCAAAATCTCCATTCCCACTCCACTCCAGGGGGAAGGTTACTGCAAAATCCCATTCCCTCTGTTATGTATGTAGGTTTGAAGTCATTGGTTTAGTTTGAACTGTTCTTGTAAAATGTTGGAAATGATTGGTTTAAAAACTGCGGGAAAACCCTGCACTCTGATTGGCTGGCAACTGCGGCTGCTGGCTATAAGTAGCAGCCGCAGCCCAGCCAAATTGGGTCCGTTCTGAGCTGTAGTCATTAATAAACCAAGAGCTTGAAGCACTCCGCGTCTGTCTCTTCATGCAAACTTAACACTGGCGATGAGGATGGGATTTCCCTGAAGAAGACGGCAACGCGGAACAGAAGGAGAGCGAGATGGCTGCACTGAACACCCCCCCAGCCCTGTTCGATCCGACGGCAGAAGACTGGGAGTTGTATGCAGATTGTTTCCAAATGTATCTGGAAGGAAACAATCTTGCCGACATTTCCGAGAAGCGGAAGAGGGCGGTCTTTCTCACGCACTGCGGTCTGGCAGTTTTCAAGATGGCGAAGGCATTGGCGGGAGTTGCAAATGTGAAGGTAATGGACTGGCCTGACTTAGAAAAACTGTTAAGATCCCATTACGCCCCACAAGTATCGTGCCTCATTAAGAGACATGAGTTTTACCGTCGTGATCAAGAGGAAAGCGAAAACGTAAATGACTTCATGGCAAGTTTAAGAGACATTGGGGGTGCATGCGAATTTAACAATTTAGAAGAGGCCATGCGCGATCGATTTGTTCTGGGCCTTAAAGACAAGGTGCTACAGAGCAAGTTATTACTGAAACCTAAGATCACGCTGAAGGAAGCAATAGAAGAGGCCTCTTCAGCAGAAGCTATCAAGTCCTCAGCAGCAGCCATGAAGAAAATCAACAAGGCCACAAGCCATCCTGATGTGGAAAAGTCCACAACAACTCATTGTGAGCAAATAGATTCTGAGTCAGACTGTAGTGAGGTGGAGGAAGGAATTTACAGACTCAGAATGGAGCGGAAAAAGAAAGACCTGGGAAGAAAGAGGCAAGATTTCTACTGCAGAGGTTGTGGGGGAAGCCACCCCTGCACTGAATGCAAATTTTTAGACACCATTTGCCTCCGTTGTGATAAAAGAGGACACCTAGCAAGAGTCTGCAAATCATCCAGAACTCCACCCAACAGAAGAAAGTTTGCTACAAGCAAAGACAAAGAATTCAGGCCCAACAATGTCAGTGAGAAAATGGGGCCCAGCACAGAAGCAAAGGGGAAGAATGAAACTCATCAAACAGTAACTATTGGTCATTCATCACCTTTAAGAAGCAGAAAAGTGCATGTCAAGGTACTTATTGAAGGAAGGCCTTGCCAAATGGAAGTGGACTCAGGCTCATACCTATCTATGGTGTCATGGGACATTATTCACAGACTTCTTCCTAACATCCAGAAGAAGCACTTCAAGAAGCAAGCATTGACTCTTAAAGACTACCAAGGGAACAAGATTCCAGTAGTTGGAACAAGAGAATTCAACGTGAAATTCAAGGGCCACACCAAACACCTAGCACTGACCATCGTGGACAAGGACCGCCCAAGTCTGCTGGGCCTTGAGTGGTTCAATCCGTTTGGCATCGAGGTGACTGGCATCAATCACGTGAGCAACACTGAGTGGGGAGAGGCCTTGAAGTCTGAGTTTCCAGAGGTCTTCAGCAACGGATTAGGCAAGTACTTGGGGACCCCCATCACATTTAACCTAGATCCCAAGGTACAACCAATCCATTTAAAACCCAGAAGGGTCTCATTTGCCTTAAAGGAAAAAAATGATGCACAATTAGATAAACTAATAGCCCAAGGGGTTTTAAAGCCCACTGATTACTCCAGGTGGGAGACACCCATAGTCACACCAGTCAAGGCTGATGGGTCTGTGAGACACCCATAGTCACACCAGTCAAGGCTGATGGGTCTGTGAGAACAAGGGACATTGAACCATGCGCTACAACAGAGCGCATATCCAGTTCCAGTAGTGCATCATTTATTACACTCTCTTGGAGGGGGCACAGTTTTTGCCAAGTTGGACCTAGCACAGGCATATCAACAATTAACAGTTGATGATGCCACTGCTGAAGCCCAAACCATTGTGACCCATAGAGGTGCCTTCAAATGCAAAGATTGCAATTTGAGTAAGCGTGGCACCAGGCATCTTCCAAAGCCTTATGAAAGAATGTTACAAGGGTTGCCAGGGTGGTACCCTATTTTGATGATGTTTTAATTTCTGCTGAAAATGACACTCAATTACACGAGAGACTCAGGGAAGTCTTAACTAGATTCAAAAAAGCAGGGTTAAAAGTCAAAGAAGAAAAATGCACACTTAGAAAAGATAAAATGGAATTCTTGGGTTACATGATTGATAAACATGGCATCCACCCCACAGAGGCAAAGGTTCAGGCAATCGAAGAAGCCCCCAGGCCAAAATGCAAAACAGATTTGCAAGCATTCTTGGGACTCATTAACTTCTATCATATGTGTCTACCTCAGAAGGCAACCATTGCAGAACCCCTACATAGGTTGCTGGATAAAAAATCTGCTTGGGTCTGGGGGAGGAAGGAACAAGCTGCATTTAACAATATCAAGAGACTAATCACGTCTGATTCTGTACTGATACAGTTCTCTGAGAACTTTCCTGTTGTTCTGACTTGTGATGCCTCCCCTTTTGGAGTGGGGGGCGGTTTGAGCCACATGCTTCCCAGTGGGCGGGAAGCTCCTATTGCATTTTCTGCACCTTGACTAAAGCAGAGAGGAACTACAGCTAACTGGACAAGGAAGCCTTGGCGATTGTAGCAGCTGTCACAAAATTCCATGAGTATTTATATGGGAGAACATTTACTGTTGTCACAGATCACAAACCTCTTTTAGGCATTGTGGCAGGGGACAAACCAACGCCCATGATCCTGTCACCAAGAATGCTGAGATGGACTGAATTTCTTGCTGCTTATTCATACAAATTGATCCACAGACCTGGTAAAGACATTGGGCATACAGATGCGTTGAGTTGCTGCCCACTTCCTTCACACATTGAGGACCCTGTTCCTGAGACTCACACCTTTTTTCTAGAAACTGTTGCCAAACTTCCAGTACACGCTGCTCAAATTGCCAGAGAGACTGCCAAAGACACTTTATTGGCTCCTGTTATAGGCTGGATTAAGAAAGGTTGGCCATTTCAAGATCTACCTCAACTCGCCCAACCTTTTAAATCCAGGCAAACTGAATTATCTGTATTAAAAGGATGTATTTTGTGGGGTAACAGGGTGGTTATTCCTGCAAAACTACAAAAGAGGTTTTGGAAATGTTACATGAGGGTCATCCGGGAATTGTCAGAATGAAGGGATTGGCCAAGAGTTATGTATGGTGGCCAGGTATTGACAAAATGGTTGAAAACTGGGTTGCATCTTGTCCCAACTGTCAGGTAGTCAGGCCTGCCCCACCTCTTGCCCCACACAGGAATGGGAATGTCCTGGCCCATGGTCCAGGATTCACATTGATTTTGCTGGCCCTACCAGAGGGCACACTTTCCTTATTATAGTTGATGCATATTCCAAATGGCTGGAGGTTATCCCTATGGCATCCACCACAACTGAAGCTGTCATCAAACAGCTTAAAAGCTTTTGTAACTCACGGGTTACCTGATGTGCTTGTTTCTGACAATGGCCCTCAATTTACATCCAACCTTTTTGAATCATATCTAGCATAACAGGGTATCAGACATGCCCTGACAGCCCCTGGGCATCCTTGACTAACGGCGGGCTGAACGTATGGTACGATTTACCAAGGGAAAACTTCAGCAATTGGGTCCAGGGGATATCACTGAGAGAGTTGAAAAACTTCTCAGTGTTCAGCATATCACTCCCAACCCCTCAACTGATTTGTCCCCAGCTGAATTGTTGATGGGTAGGAAACTCAGGTCTCCCCTTGATCGCCTTCACCCCACTTACGCACCCAATGCACCACTAGATTCCACTAGCAAAATTTGCACATTCACTGTGGGTGATTCTGTTTATGCTAAGAACCTTATGGGTGAACCATTATGGATTCCTGCTGAGATAACCCAAATCACAGGCCCCAGGTCTTACAGGGTAGAAACGGAGGATGGTGTCCTCTGGAGCAGGCACATTGATCAGTTAAGATCCAGATTGCCTCAGGAGCATCGCTTTTGCTCCTCTCTGGTTCCCATACCTATTGCCTCTTCTAGGGGAAGGGAGGATCATGAGTGTAATGAACAAGCAAGAATCAACCCCATGTGTAACGAGCTAACATGACA
Source organism: Naja naja (assembly GCA_009733165.1). Taxonomy (NCBI): domain Eukaryota; kingdom Metazoa; phylum Chordata; class Lepidosauria; order Squamata; family Elapidae; genus Naja; species Naja naja. Next base: position 23,982,999 of record CM019154.1, on the reverse strand, counting down.
GGAACCATCCCAAAACCTGTCACAATACCAACAACCATTTTCACAAATGGAAGATTGCACATCATTACCTGATTTAGGTGCTGACATTGGGTTGGAGATGGATGGGGAGGAGAGACCAGGTTGCAGTAACCAAACAGGTTCTACCATTACTACAAGTCCTAGTAAGGAAATGTCAGCAGACACATTTCCTCTCTCACAAGGTGAGAACCTTAAAACATCTGAACCATGTAGGTCTCAACGCACGTAAGAGCCCCACCTATTTAAAAGAATACATTAGATAGGTTGGGGTTTGAGTATGGACTGAACCTAATGGGGAGGGGTGTTATGTATGTAGGTTTGAAGTCATTGGTTTAGTTTGAACTGTTCTTGTAAAATGTTGGAAATGATTGGTTTAAAAGGGGAAAACCCTGCACTCTGATTGGCTGGCAACTGCGGCTGCTGGCTATAAGTAGCAGCCAAATTGGGTCCGTTCTGAGCTGTAGTCACTAATAAACCAAGAGCTTGAAGCACTCTGCGTCTGTCTCTTCATGCAAACTTAACACCCTCCCCACCCCACTAACCTGCTTTCCAGCTCCGATCAGCTGGGACTTGGGAGGCAGAGAATAGATGGGGGCGGGACCAGTCAGAGGCGGTATTTGCCAATTCTCCAAACTACTCAAAATTTCCCTACCAGTTCTCCAGAACTGGTCAGAACCTGCTGAATACACCTCTGTTCCCAGTCCTTCAGTTCCCAAAGTGGTGTCAATATAATTCACAATAGTCTACTTTTGAATAGGTAAGGAATCCCTGTATGAATGTGCCCATAGACAAATAGAAACAGTGTGATGAAATAACAATTTTCTCAAGTAATTGACAACATTCTTAGACCGTCTTTCCCAGTCCTGCATAATTATAAATTAAAGTTAGTTCTATACAACCACATACCTTCTGAAATTTGACCAATGGGGACTCTGCCCTTGACTATGATGCCTATATTCTTAAATATAAGAGCCTTCACATTACTGAAGAGGTCCTTTTTACAAAGTTTACTATGTGTCTGTATAGCAAAGTCAATTTTAACTATTAATTATCTGGACAATAATTCTCGTAATCCTCAGCCACCCTGATGAACAGTTAGGAATGTTAGGAGTTTATTTATTTATTAATCACATTTATATCACAATCATGAAATATTCTTGGTGACTTACAACATATAATAAAACAATGCATAATAATATGTAGTCAGGTGTACAAAAACTTACAAGCTGAAAAAGCATCTGGCATCAACTCCTACATGCCTCATGGAAAAGCACTACTTTCAGCTGCTTCTGGAATGTGACCAAAGTTGTGGGTGACTTAGAGTTCACCGCTATTTAGGGTCCCAAAACTGGAAAGCACCAATATAGGGGTTATTTAGGACTGTGAGTTAATTGTACCATGAACATTATATATTGTGGTAAGCTGATATGAGTCTGGAAGGATTGGGCAACATACAAATTTAATAAATAAAATTAAATCGTCATCATCCTTTCCAAGATAGGTAGGCAAACAAGCCAAATACAGTTTGTACATCTGATGAACCATCATCACCATCATCAACAACAACAAATTCGTCATCAGTCATTTGTAAAAGACAGCTTTACTGGGAACAGTTTCCATCCTGAGTCAACATCTGTAACACTATCAAACATCCAGATCTGTCTATCCCAGGTCTTTGGTAAGGACTCGATAGATAAGCAAAAATGCCAAAGCAAGTCTGAACATCTGGCTGACTGTGCAATGATCAATAACAACAAGAACAACAATAATAATTCAAACTTGCCATGATAGAGGGCCTGCTGTATTTCAAAAGACTTAGATTCCCAGGCAGAGGTCTTTCCATCACACGCTGCTTAATCCTTTTCATCATAGATCCCTGAAGTTGAATTTGAGATCTTTGTGTCAAAGCAGATGTCATGAAAAGCAGATGCTCTGTTACAGAGTCATCTTTTCCCTCAGGTTGTTAACTGAACCATCACAGTTTCCTGTGTGACTTTCAAGATAAGTTTCATGATCTGTCCCATCAGATTAATGAATACTAGAAACAGGACTTGTTCAATAGTTGTGCCAAAACATTGGAATGCCTTTCTTTGCAAATCCCTAGGCTCCTTCCTAACATTTTAGAGGGTTATTGTTTATTGTAACTTCTTTTTTAATGAACTTTAAATGTCCTGATCTGCTGCTATTATGGAACTCTCTGTGTTTAGTGTATGAATGATTTCAATGCTGTAACAGTATTCATTTCAGTATTGATTGTTAATGTTTTTAAATAATAATGCTTCATTTTGGTTACGGTACTGCAGATATTTGGTGTTACTGACCGAAAAGCAAAGTGGTGGTTAACTCGGTTACAAAAATAATTATGCTGCAGTGAGTTCACTTTTAGTTATTAAAGACTAGCTGGAAGTCATGATACAGTATTTTAGCATCAAGTCCCAACTGTGAAAATGGCAGGCTTTGTTGTTGTTATCCTTTGCTGTTTATGCTATCTTTACAAATGTTCATTCAGGTTCAAACAGTTGCAGCTTGTTGCAATCAAGTAATTTATGTAGGTGGTTTACATCCTTTATTTTCTTAAAAAGCTTCAGATACTATACGTACCATTCTGTTGTCCATTCTTTTTCACACTTCCTTGAGATAAGTTGGACTAAATAATAGTGACTGTCGCAAATTTACCTTGTTAGCTGGTATGGCTGGGGCTGGATTTAAACCTGGATCTTTATGGATTTAAGTCTGACACTGGTATATCACTGCATAATGACTACTCCAGGTAGTCAACCAGACATATCCTCCTCCACCAGGCCATTTGTTTGCAATGGATAATCCTTATTCTACATAGATGGCACAGTTCATTTCTAGATTACGTCACTTTTGTGTCTGTTCATAAACAGTCACATTCTAATTCCCTACATAACCATCTGCAATATTACAAAAACTGCATGGAAATTTGCATTTAAATAACATCCAATTAATACTTTCTTAGATACATTTTCCTAAAACATGTGAATTTTTCAAGATATGGTCCTATAGTATGGAAGTGTAGTGACTGATGCTAAAGGAATTTCCAAGTCCTTCTCTAGCTGATGTTTTAGGTTCTTTGGGATTTTTAATGCTGAGGCTTCCATGAAGAGCATATTTTACTGGCATTAATTTGTTGATATTAACAATATTTACATGCTGCCCAATATGTTATGCTCTGTTGTGTTATCAGTGCAGTTTACAAAAACTAACTGGTAAAATGTAACAATAAACAAAAAAAAAACCCCAAATAGATTGAAAAATAAATAAAAATAATAATGGAAATAACACAGTAGATGGCTGTGGCCAGGGGGGCATTCGCCCAGGTTCGCCTGGTGTGCCAGTTGTGCCCCTATCTGGATTGAGATGCCCTACGCATGATCACTCATGCGATCGTCACTTCCCAGCTGGACTACTGCAACACTCTCTACATGGGGCTGCCCTTGAGGACCACCCGGAGGCTTCAACTTGTGCAGAATGTGACGGCGTGGGTTGTGATGGGAGTGTCCCGATACTCCCATGTTACACCCCTCCTGCACGCACTGCATTGGTTACCGGTTGCCCTCCGGGTGAGATTCAAGGTGCTGGTGCTGACCTATAAAGCCCTACATGGCTTAGGACCAGGTATTTGAGGGAGACCCTGCTGCCAATAATGGCTTCCCAATGTCCCGTGCGCTCTCACAGACAGGGCCTCCTTGGGGTGCCATCAGCCAGACAATGTTGGCTGGCGACTCCCAGGGGTAGGGCCTTCTCTGTGGGAGCACTCACCCTATGGAACCAGCTGCCCCTGGAGCTTCGGGTGGCCCCCGACCTCTGGTCGTTCCAGCGGGGCCTGAAAACATGGTTGTTCCAACTCGCCAACCTGGACTGAGGAGGGGGATGGGGGTTTTAATGAATAGTGCTATTTTTAATTCGGATTATTGGGTTTCATGTTTAATCTCTTTTTAAATTGTATAGTATTTATATTGTTTTTATGATTGTACGCCGCCGCAAGTCCCTCGGGAGATGGGGAGGCAAATAAATAAATAAATAAATAAATAAATAAATAAATAAATGAAAAGACTGTTTTATCTCTTCTCTTTTGTTAAAAAAATGAAATGATTTCAATAATTTAAAAAGTACATTTTTATTGGTTCACACCAATAAGGGTGAACCTGTATTTAATTGTATTTGGTGGAACTCACCTGTGCTCAGTGGCTTAAGTAGGTTTGGTTAGTACTTGGGAGATTACAAGGGAAGCTCGGGGCTGGAAAGCAAAATAGGAATTCCTTTATCTTTTGCTTGACAGATTGACAATAATAGCTCTCAAATGGCGGGAACTTGCTGGTAAACGATCCTCAAGGGACTAATCTGAATAAGCAACTTACAATAGCTCTCTGGAAAATGCTCTAATGCAGGGAAAGGTGGAAGCAAGTGGGTGGGGGGAGAGAGACAGCCAGCAGTTAGAAGGATAGACTCAATTGCAGTGGTGATTGGTGCATCTTTGGAAGACCTGAAAGGTAGACCAGGTTAGGGACAGTTCATTATGAAGGAAGTTATCCATGTGGTCATTAGGAATTAAAAAGGACTTGATGTTACATATAAGCACAGTCTTAAGCAAAATATAAATAATACATCTGCTTAAATGCTGTTCTAAAATCATTATTTTTCTTGTTCTTTTCTACTTTGGGGAACTTTTTTTCTCTCTGCCTCACCTTTTACTTTTCTCCATCAACTTCCAAACATTGTAATAACCAGTGGTGGGATTCAAACATTTTTACTATCAGTTCTGTGGGTGTGGTTTGGTGGGCGTGGTATGGCTTGGTGGGCGTGGCAGGGGAAGGATACAGTAAAATCTCCATTCCCACTCCACTCCAGGGGGAAGGTTACTGCAAAATCCCATTCCCTCCCCACCCCACTAACCTGCTTTCCAGTTCCGTTCTCCTGTGCAGGGCAACAAAAGAAGACGCAGCAGATCAGCTGGGACTCGGGAGGCAGAGAATAGATGGGGGCGGGTCCAGTCAGAGGCGGTATTTGCCGGTTCTCTGAACTACTCGAAATTTCTGCTACCAATTCTCCAGAACTGGTCATAACCTGCTGAATACCACCTCTGGTAATAATCAACTACATTTTTTCCAACCACTTTTTTGAGACCTGTTATCCCTGTCCCCTCTTGTAAGAAAAAATAGTCATGCTTTAGCCATGAAAGCCAGATGGGTGACCCTGGGCTAGTCTCTCCCTCTCCCTCTCTCAGCCTAACTCACCTCACAGAGTGGGGAAAATAGGAGTACAAAAATGTGTTGGATATGTTCATTGCATTGAATAATTTATAAAAATGATAAAGGCGGGATGCGAATAAAGACATAAAATATATCTTTAGTGTGATCATCAGATGCTATAGTCAGTAGAAGGGGAAATGAAGGCTGATGTATAATGTTTCCATTTCCAAGACACATTTGGGAAAATCTATCTCATTCAGAATTCCTAATTTTGCCCACCAGGGTGAGAACAATGCCATTGAACTTTTCTACTAGTATTTACAAAGCACTTTGCAAAATAAATACATAAATAAAGTAAGATTGTGCCTCAAGGAAGAAGTTCAGTTGTCATAGTGGAAAGGCTTAGTTGTCCCAGATGCTAAAGCTTTGTTGTCAATCTTGTATTTATTCAAGAATAAATCATCCATAGACATTAGACACTTCTGTGGAAACAAGAGGTAATAAAATGAATTTAAAAGGGGATTAAAATATTTGATATAACTGGAAAGCTTACTAAGTTATCATTAATTCAAATGGCTTCCAATTAGGGCATAGGAATTATAGGTGGTCCTCAAATTACAACCACAATTGAGTCCAAAATTTCTGTTGCTATGCAAGGCAGTTGTTAAGTGAATTTTGCTCCATTTTATGACATTTCTTGCCAGAGTTGTTAAGTGAATCTGGCTTTCCCATTGACTTTCCTTGTCAGAAGGTCACAAAAGGTGATCATATGACCCTGGGACACTGCAACTGTCATGAATACACGCCAGTTGCCAAGCATCTCAACTTTGATCATGTGACTATGTGGATGCCACATACACATAAGTATGAAAAACAGTCATAAGTCACTTTCTCAATGCCATTGTAACTTCAAACTGTCACTAAATGAACTGTTGTAACTCAGGGACTACCTGTATAGTTGAGAATGGATGAGCCCTCCCTACAAATTAATTGCAAAAGAAATAAAGAAAGATGGTGTGAAGGGAAGGAGTTAAATTAAGGAGGAAAACTGCTAATTTCAGGAATAGAAAACATGAAGCAAAATAATAATCATATCTAATGTTTCACTACAGTATATAAAAATGTGTTAGCATGGGAAAAATACATATTGTGATGTAAGTATAATGTATAAATGAGATATCAGAAATCAAGTTTAATAAGATTAGGGAAAATATGTTAGCAATAAATTGATAATTTATTAATAATAAAGAATTGTTGCGAGCATATGAATGCAAAAATGGCAATTACCTATATTAGGTTTACAACTTGCTTCAATTAAATATTGCATATTCTGAAAATGTTTATTAGTTTAAAAAGTGAATCTCCAAGATGGCAGAGCACTGAATGATTATCCTATTCAATCTATGCAGCATGTCTTCATTATTTAATTTTCCCCTAATTTGTAACTTTAAATATCACATATACTCCCCTAGACATGAGCTTTGCCAGCTTTTTCTCTTGGGATGAAAGATTTGCCACTTTTGGACAAATAAATGCAATTTATCTTCTGCTTCCTCTTCCTCGCCCTCCAAGCAAAATTTCTTAACCCCCACCTTGTCCCCCATTCCCCAACCTGTGTGTGTGTGTGTGTGCACGCATGCGTGCGCCTCTCTCTCTCTCTCTCTTACTCACTGAAAGTTCCCTGCAGCTGCAGAGCTGGCTAGACAATCGAGTGTTTTAGAGAAATACATTTTTGGGCTAATTTGCCATGCATAAGTGTTTCTCCTACCCTTTAAAGGCTGGGAACAAAGAGTGCATTCTGCGAGAACTCTGCCCTGTTGTGAGCGGCCTGCAGCTGTACAGAGCTAAGCTATGCTCCTCTCTCTTGCTCCATTCTCTGCTTTGCTTTTTAGAGAGCTGGGCCTCTGCATTTACCAATGCCCCAAAAGACCACGCCATCTCCAACTCCCACCAAATGTGCCTATTCTTCCCTTGAAAGGCAGATGGAGCAGGTGGGGAGGACGAGAGGCAGTGGCAATATGGCCCTACCTATAGTGGCTTGTATCTTAAATAAGTTTACTTCTTTAAAGGACATCCTTTTGTTTTAAGAGACATCTCCAGCTTGGTACATGGCGCCCCATTTTCAGCATCACATTAAAAAAATGTTTGATGTGATGACATTTAGAAATTAAGAGTTAAGCCTATACTGATAGAAAATAATTTTTGTAGCTCAGGGTTGAACTGTGGGGTCCTTGCTCTAAGCTTGGTTGTTAGTGCTGGTAGGCAGTGAGGTTTGCTTTCATTTTATATGCTAGTGACTTGCTCTGTCAGTACTGGTGGGAATGGTCTTGGTGGTTCCTTGGGCTGTTGTTTGCTTTTAGCTTGTTTGTCTGATTTGCTAGTTCCTTGATTGGGGTATTGTTTGTTTCTTTATTGTTGGTCTATGTTAATCTTGGTCAGAGGTGGTATTCAGCAGGTTCTGGCCAGTTCTGGAGAACCAGTAGCGGAAATTTTGAGTAGTTCGGAGTACTGGCAAATACCTCTGACTGGAGATTTTACAGTATCCTTCCCCTGCCACGCCCACCAAGCCATGCCCACAGAACCAGTAGTAAAAAAAATTGAATCCCACCACTGATCTTGGGGTTAATCTCTGCTCATCTGGATACAGATTGCTAGTGCAGAGATGTTTTAGTTTTTTGTTTTCTTTTTGGCTATTTGATTGTCTCCTTTGGACGGCATGTCGATGTTTATCTCTATGTGCCTGTTTATGGCCAATTTGTCTGAATGCCAGGCTTCCAGGAATTCTCTAGCATTTTTGGACTTGGTCTAGGATGCTCACAGTTTTCCAATTAAAACTATAATTAAGTTGGTCCATGTGTTATGAAACTAAGGCTTTTTATCATGTCTTCTGACTGCTAGTTGGTGTTCATGGATGTGCTCTGCTAGTCTTCTGCCTGTTTGTCCTACATAGAGGCTATTACAGCCCTTACACTGTATATTGTAGATGACTCCTGATTTTTCTTCTGGGGATACTGGGTCTTTTGGTTTTCTTAGGATGTTTTGGAGGGCTTTAGTTGGTTTATATGCTATGTTGATGCCATATAGTTGTAATAGTGTGTGGTTCTGAAATGCTTTTTATGTATGGCTGTGTTATCTTTTTTACAACTTGTGTTGGTATTGCTATATTAGGTTGAGTAGTCAGGTGCTTTTTGATGAGTATCCATTTTGTCTGATGATATATTTCCTGTTTCTGATGTTCAAGGTTTCCACAGTGCGTTTGTATTCTTTGTTTTCTTATTTCCTAGTGAATTTTATTCCTTTGAAGATGATGATAATGATGATGATGATGAACCACAGTGGCACAGTAGTTAGAGTGCAGTACTGCAGGCTATTTCTGCTGCCTGCCAGCTGCTGTTGATTCAGCCTTCCATCCTTCTGAGGTCAGTAAAATGAGGACCCAGATTGTTGGGCGCAGTATGCTGACTTTGTAAACTGCTTAGAGAGGGCTGTAAAGCACTTAAAGTGGTATATAAGTCTAAGTGCTATTGTTAAGTGCTGTTTTGTGTGTGTTCTCTACTTAGTCCTTTTATTATGATGATGATGGTGTCATCTACATACCACGTCTATACACCTAAGCCAGTGCCTATATTTGTAGCTGATTTAGTAGTATTTTATTTCTTCCTATGATTTTTCCCACAAGTGCAGGGTTCACATCATTGATCCATGGGCTGTGACAGAAATTGACAAACTGGCTTGTCACCCAAGCCTGACGTCATGGACTGAGAGAAAATGATGGACCCAAAGTCACCCAACTGGCTTTCCCACCTAAGGCAGAACTAGAACTCACAGTTTCTGATTTCTAGCCTGGCTCTCATAGCTGATTTAGTAGTTAACTGAGAAAAAAATCCTTTAGCACAAATCTTTGTTTTGAAATACTAGAATATACTAGTTGCTTGGGTTCTAGATTTTGGCAGGGTTTGCTCCCCGAGCTCATTTCAATTTAGTTCTGAACATTTCATTACCAGCGTAGGTAACATCATCAGCAGGAATTTCTTGTCCTATTCCTCTTTAGCTTTATGTGTGCCAGTGTGGTCAGCTGATTGTGTGATTGTTTGCTATTTCAATAATAGCCATAGGAAAGAAACAATCAGAACTGGGTTAACAGATGCTTTCCCCAGAGGCTGCAGTCCTAACAAATTCCTTGAACTTATTCCTATTTTTGGCTAGTATTTGTGCCATTCTATAGGAGTGGATATTCTGGGCTTATTTTCATTCCTTCTCATTGTTCTAGTCCTAGTTACTCCTACTGAAACCATAAAAATCAGATATATCAAAGGCATCAGATACATTTTGTGTATTATTTAGCTTATCTCTCATATAAATATAAAATGAACTGCCTATCTGGGAATACATTTTATTCCAAAGTATCCCAAATTTATTATTTTATTTTATTCCAAATCTTCAGTAGCATGGCCAACAATGAGGGATATAATTGTAATTCAGCAACTTTGGATCCCCTCATTTATGAAGAAGAATTATGGTTTAAATAAGAAGGCATCAAGAGGAGAAAAATGGGTGTGGAAATTAGATCTCAAGCTAATACAGTAAAGATCATTTGTTGGGAAATTTCAGAAATGAATGAAAACTGTAAGTTCTTCAAAAACCCTTTATGAACCTGATTTGGTCACTTTATTCTTTTCTTCCCACTCTTAAAATTCCACAGCTATACCAAAGATAAAGGCAGAGGTTCTGCCTTGTCAGAACCAATATTGGCATTCCTCCTTGCATAAAGCTATGGTTTCCTTAACTATGGTTTGTTGAAAAACCACCACTTGGTGTTGACCCAACATGCCATAAACCATGTTTTACAAATACAGTGGTTGTGCTCATACAGCATGCTAACTCAAAACCAACCTGCTGCATTATAGGCTTTTGACAACTTAAATAAGAAAGGGCTTCAACTAAATAGCGCTTAAGAATCAACAGCTTCTTCCCAAAAGATGGAATTAGAAACTTGACCTGTTTGCAATTTGGTTAAACATTTAATTGACTCAAAACTTGCAGAAGCAACTGTCATACATGTAACCCACCTAGGTACCTTCCAGATGGGTGGGCTTTAATTCTCAGATTTTATAGCAATAAGCCCAGCAGCTGGATATTCAATTGTTTGAAATGTACTCAGTGGGTGGTTGATCTAAATTTCACTTGAGATTGTGTGTGTGTGTGTGTGTGGTGGGGTATATTTATGGTGTTAATTATTTTTATGCTTATTTTTTGTATTTGTTGCTTTTATCTGTTGTATGCTGGACAGAGTCTTTGGGGCAGCATATAAATATGTTAAAATAAATAAACAAACACAATTACATATTGAGCTGCCCATAGAACTCTTTGTAGATCTGTTAATCAGCTTGAATATTTGCTGTCCATCATAATGTGGTCTTGAGAACTTTGCTTTGAAAAGATATTAATGCTTCAATATGGCAATATGCAATACCATTTACTAATAATTTTGCCATTCATTTGTATGAAGGACTGTTGAACACACTGTTCTTTCAGTAGATGAAAGACTGTTTAGCAGATTGTGAAGGAGTAAAACCGCAGTGCCTGTGTACATTATGAGAAGAACAGTGAGTGATTAGCTAGCAGCTCTATAAAACAGTTAAATTTTTGTAAGCAGTAGCTAGTAAATTATAGTGCATTGCTACTGTATTTGTATCAGGTGACTGAATGTTACTTGACAGCAATAATATATATCTCTAACAAATCTATAGTATAACCTCCTTTTTATGGCTGACTTTAAACTACAGACCTTGTAATCAAAACATCTTCTAAACAATGTTGTTTCTTCCTCTGGTCTGTATAATAGCTTGATGAAGAATTCTCGAAAACTCAAACATTTGCTCATGCTCTTCTATTCTCTTAGTGAAGATATTGCCCAGCCTTGGATGTTTAGATTGTGTTTAAAAAAGCTTAATTGTTTGTTTAAAATATAAGTATAACTTTAAATGAGAGTAGGGGATCCTTAAGGTATTAGGTTAGATGAAAGAGACTATAATTATTAACTGGGATGTCAGCAAATTATGGTCAGAAAGTCAAGATGGTGATTGTAACAGTACACATGAAGCTCTATGTGTTTTTTATGTGCATCGCCTGTACAGTTTGCTTGTTCACAGGAATGATACTTTTCATTTCGTCAATGCAATGTAATTATATTTTATACTTGCATTTTAAATACGTTATTTAATTTCATTATTGTGAACCACATTGGCAGCCATCTGGAAAATGTGACATAAAATAAATAACAAATATTTGTTGTGGGTTTTTTACTAGTAGAAAATTGCATCCGTCTATCAAAAAATTTCATAGGCAAAAAGGGAAGTGAAAATCAAAGAATCTCAGATAGCGACATTGAAAAAGAATTCTAAAAAGATTTTGAAGATCTAACACTAGCTAATATTGGGCTACAGAAGCCATAGCATGATATTATAATATCATAGATCATACATTAACTCTGATGAGATTAAAAGAGAAACAGAATTGTAGAATTGGTTACAGCTGTAACTTTGTCAACTAAACATCAATGTATGACAAGCTTACCCATTATTTATTCAATTCATCTTTCTGAGCTTAAATGATATATTAGATTATAATTCAAATGGGCCAAATTTGTGGAACATACTAGGTTAAAATGTGGATGATTTTTTTTTGTTTAATAAGGTGCACATGAGTCCATAAATTCTATAAACAATGCATATATTTTCCAGCAACTTTGTTGCTTTGAGTTACAATACCAGAGATAAGAGATGTTGAAGGTAATGGGATAGATAGGGAGCTAGAACAGAATAAGAATTGCTTGCTGTCACTAGCCACATAATTGTGGGATTTCATCTTAATCTAATTGTGGGACAATTTGGAACAGCAACTAAGGCACTAAAGGGAAGAAACAACTTCTTATGCACTAGTGGGAAACGTGGAAGAATGGCACACCTAGCATCTTTTCTTTACAGAAAAATGTGTGTGTGTTTGCATGGCCGTGTAACAGAGTGTGGAATCTTGTCACTAAGATATGGCACACATAGCATTTTTTTATTTTTAAATGTTATTTTTTATTTTAGAAGATTACAAAAAATAGAATACCAGAATACTCAACTATAAAAAAATAAAACTGAACAAAACTAAGGGGAAAAAATACCCCCAATTCTTTAAAAACTGTAAGAAAATTTAACAAATTATACTACTAAATATGTAACGGATGTGATAGACAGTCCCAATGCAGATTTGTATGTTGTTATTCTTTTAATTAATACCTAAATTATAATTTGGAGATATATTATTTCAGTATTGACTAAGTTTACACACAATCAAGAAAAAAACTTCAAAAAAGTTCTTGCATTTACAAACAAGAATTTTTTGTTTAGTTCATAAAGCAAAATGATAAAAATATTTCATGGATTTTGTTAAGTTTGCATGAAGAGACAGATGCGGAGTGCTTCAAGCTCTTTGTTTATTAGTGACTACAGCTCAGAACGAACCCACTTTGGCTGGGCTGCGGCTGCTACTTATAGCCAGCAGCCGCAGTTGCCAGCCAATCAGAGTGCAGGGTTTTCCCGCACTTTTTAAACCAATCATTTCTTACATTTTACAAGAACAGTTCAAACTAAACCAATGACTTTAAACCTGCATACATAACAGATTTACTTTTTCATTTATTTTTTGCTTTTTAATTAATAACAAAAATTTTAAAAGCAAAAAACAAAAATAACAGTGAAGATGATAGTGAAAGCACTTGCCACTTCTGAGCAGAAAGCTTATAAGCATAGTCAAGCATAATGAAATTTGTGTCACATATTCTTGTCTCTTTCTGCTCATAAGTGGTGATTGCAGGCATTTCTTCAGTCCACTGAATAAGTGAAGTAATAACATTTACCTTTCCAATGTTTCATGGATTTCCTTTATATTAACACAAACACAGCAATATAGACAAGAATTTATTTAATAGTTTGATGAAGTGGAGTGCTACATTACTTTTAAATAAATTAACTTAGCAATGGAAAAGGTATCTAGGAAAAAAAGAGATGGGTTAATAGAATTGAGATGCCATGCTATGGAGAAGTTCAAGGAGTACTGTGCTATTGAAACATGTTGAACTACTTGGACAGCTAACAGATTAGAGTAGGTGGTGAATTAAGACTAAGTCCCTTCATGCTGCCATTGTGATATTTCATTGAACTTAAAGCACATGGTTGTCTAAAAGAGCCTATTGCTTTGGACAACCGCCCTAAGGCATTGCTTCAAGGAAGTTCTGAGTAGAAACAAATGGGAAATAGCTTTGGCATATGGCTGCAGGAGAGCTTCCACATTACATCAACCTATGGGTCCTATCAGAGTGACAAGGCAACCAGGTTCATTGGCTGGAGCATGAGTGATGGCACTGCTGCCATGCAGGAAATGGTGTATGGGAGACAATAATAATGGGTTGTCCTCAACTACTAGCGCTCTTGGATAGTTCCTAACTCTATCAAGTATCAAAAAAGAGATGAAACAGAGCTACAGTGGTTAATAATTATCTGTTCCAGAGAAAGGGACAGTTGTTAATGAGTTTAAAAAACACATGGTGATAGACTACCCACTAAACATGGATTTTGTGTTCCTTGGCCTGCTTTCAAAATCTTTCATTTTTAAATCAGGACTGCGCTTTGGCGATGGATATAGTCCCTTTCCTAGAGTTGATGGGAAGTTCTTAAGCAAACTGAACAGTGACCAAAATCCCTCATAACAAGTTATGGATTGCTTGATTGTTTGTGCAGCTGTGAATCAAAAGTTAGGTTACTGAATTAGCCATAACTATGTTGAGGTGAAGTTATAAACTACTTGAACATTTAGAAGGATGGTAAATTTTGGAGTTAGAATATTTTCATTCTAGGATTTTAAATGTGTTGGTTCAAAGTTTTCCCACATGGGCATGCTGTAACTAACATGGTAAAGGTTTGCAACAGACATTCGGAAATGAGAAAGCTTTTTTTTTTCTTGTTACAATAATCAAAAGAGCAGAAACACCAACCCAGTCTTTGTTCCTGGCAGAGTCAAGGACTTCTTTGCCTGATTGCTTGTTTCCAGAATAAAATAAAATCTTTCAACCAAAATTTCTGGATATAAAGAAAACACAAGGTGCTAAATATACATGAACAGGGAACTAGTGTGCCCAAATTACACTAACACTAAAATGAATGGCATGGTGTGGGAAACTCATAATTTACCATTTTAGCTGCTTTAGTCTATACTAAAGTAGTAAGCAAGGACTGAAGAAATGTTTAGTGTTCCTTTTTAAAATGCTTTCAAAATAATAATATATTTTTTTCATTGTTGACTTTTCTGTAAGATGATGTACTATATAGATTACCAGACTTAGTCATATTGGTGCAGTGCATGCAGCATTCAGTGGTAAGGGCTGTAATGGTTAGTTCTGAGACACTTTGTCCTGTTTGCCACAGGCACATCAGGAACCCAATTTTCCTTAAAGCATGCTTGTGCTTTTCTATGCAAGCAAGACTCTCTAATCTGGAACATTTTATTGACAGAAGAGAATATTTGTGACTCAGAGTTGAACTGTGGGATCTTTGGTGCTGTCAGAGCTTGGTTGTTTTCTTGCAGATGTTTCAAGAAATCTCTGAGAGTACCAAGGACCCCACTAGAATCTTTTGCTAGCTACATTCCTTCATATTTGTCAAATGATGTGAAAGTCTCAGTTGATCACTAAGAGAAATGGTGAAGTCACACTTCAAATAAAATAAGGAGGAAGCTCAGAAATCCGTGAGAATCAAATTGCAAAACAAATCTATGAAGCAAAAGTAAATGGGCTGAGAAATGGAGGAAGACCACAAAGTTGTGGTTGACATATTTGATGAAATCCTCAAAAAGGAAGGGGCAAGAACCTTAAATGCAAAGTGCAATGTATAAAAAACTATGATTGATTGTTAGTTTACAAGGGTAGAAAGCTATGGAGAGAAATAATGAATGGTTTTGGTGTAAACAAGATTCAACTAAATGTTCTTTCCTTTTTCTTGATTTGGCCCTTTAATTTTTTGGCTTAATATTTTGTACTCTGTTTTGGCACTCGGCATACTGTTGTTTACCTCAAATGGAATTATTTGATAGGGGTGCGGATATGCACATAAATACAGAAATCTTCATAACAAAGATCAACAAAGCAATAAGGGTAGCCACAACAGCCTTGCCCCATTTTTATGTACATTATATGCACAAAGCATTTGAGAAAGAAAGTGAGGGTTCAACAGCATGCCCACTGCTGCCTCTGACTTTTTTTACCCTTTTGTGAGGTGCATATATGTGTATTTATTTTTATTTTTATTTATTTGATTTGATTTGTCAATTGCTTACAAGATAATAGATATACGTATAAACATGAGTAAGAATATAGGAAATAGGTATGAATAAATGGAGACAATAGAACATGGATGGTAGGCACAATGGTGCACTTATGCATGCCCCTTACAGACCTCTTAGGAATGGGGTGAGGTCAATAGTGGTTAGTTTGAGGTAAAAGGAGTGGGGGTTAGAGGATGTAACAACAGAGTCAGGTACTGCATTCCAGGCATTGACCACTTTGTTGCTGAAGTCGTACTTTCTGCAATCAAGTTTGAAGAGGTTTACATTGAGTTTGTATCTGTTGTGTGCTCTTGTATTGTTGTGGTTGAAGCTGAAGTAGTCATTGACTGGTAGGACATTGTAGCAAATGATTTTGTGTGCTACGCTTAAGTCTAACCGTAGGCAGCGTAGTTCAAGGTTGTCCAAGCCCAAAATCTCAAGCCTGGTGATATAGGGTATTCTGTTGCGAGCAGAGGAGTGTAGTGGTCTTCTCATGAAATACTTCTGGACTCGCTCGATTGTATTAATGTCTGATATGCAGTGCGGATTCCAGACTGGTGAGCTGTATTCAAGTATTGGTCTGGCAAAAGTTTTGTATGCTCTAGTTAGCAATTCAATATTTCTGGAGGAGAAGCTTCGTAAGATTAGATTGACAACTCTTAATGCCTTTTTGGCAATGCTGTTACAGTGAGCTCTGGTGCTTAGGTCATTTGATATGAGAACTCCATATAGATATAGCCGTCCCGAGTCCTCTCGGAGAGGGGGCGGCATACAAGTCCAATTATAAATAAATAAATAAATATAGATGTAGATGTAGATGTAGATGTAGATATAGATATAGATATAGATATAGATATTAATTTATTTGATTTATATTGCCGCCTATTCGCCCATGGCAACTCAAGGCGGCTTACACAATGTAAAATCATGTTTAAAACAAAAAATAAAAATAAAAACAATAAGAACTAACAAAAAGAATCAAATAAATTAGTAAAGTACAATAGGACAAAATTTGGGAAAACAAAAAAAACGAAACAAAACAAAACAAAAACCAACTCCCACCCTCCACCCTGATGACAGCGGATCACACTAGCCATTTGATGGGTTCCATCCCTCTCTGGGTTCTCCAGGCCCGTTGGCAAAACCAGGTCTTCAGTGCCTTTCGGAATAGTATTAATGAGGGGGCCATTCTAATCTCTGGGGGAATGATGTTCCAGAGAGATGGAGCCACCACAGAGAAGGCCCTTCTACTAGGTCCCACCAGGTGTATCTCTTTCAGGGGTGGGACCCACAGCATTCCCTGCCTCCTTGCTCTAATGAGATGTCACTGGCAAGAGATGTTTCCTCAGATAACCCAGACCCAAGCCATGAAGGGCTTTAAAGGTGACAACCATCACCTTGAATTGCACCCGGAAGCAAATTGTCAGCCAATGCAGCTCCTGCAGGAGAGGTGATACATGTGCACACCGGGGTCTGCATAAACCCATGCAGGCTGCTGCATTTTGCACCAACTGGACCTTCTGGATGCTCTTCAAGGGCAGACCCATGTAGAGCATGTTGCAACAAAGACAGGAAGTGACCAGGGCATGAGTGACTGTGAGTAGGGACCACTGATCCAGGAAAGGGCGTAACTGGTGCACAACCCGCAGTTGTGCAAAGGCCCTCCTGGCCACGACTGCCACCTGCTCTTCGAACAGGAGTCATGAGTCCAGGAGAACCCCTAGATTACACACAGGGTCTGTTTGGGGTAGTGCCACCCCATCCAAGACTAAGGGTGGTAATTCTCCCTGAACCAACGAACCCCAGACCCAGAGCCAGTCGGTCTTGCACGGGTTTAGTTTCAACCTGTTGCTCCCCATCCAGCCCCTAACAGCCTCCAGGCACTGTGAGAGGGAGGACACAGCAACGCTTAACTTACCACAGGCCGAGACATACAGCTGAGTATCATCAGCATATTGGCGATACCTCAATCCATGGTGATGGATGATCTCACCCAGTGGTTTCATATAAATGTTGAAAAGGAGTGGAGAGAGTATCGAGCCCTGCAGAACCCCGTAAAGCAGTGGGTGAGGGTTGGATCTCTCCCCTCCTACCAACACTGACTGAGAGCAGCCACAGAGGAAGGAAGTTAACCAAGGCAGTACAAGGCCTCCCACTCCCATCCCCTGAAGCCATCCCAGGAGAATCCCATCGTCAATGGTATCAAAAGCCGCCAAGAGGTCAAGTAGAGCAAGGATGGATGCACTACCCCGTTCCCACTCCCGCCAGAGATCATCCAAAAGTGCAACCAATGCTGTTTCTGTCCCAAATCCAGGCCTGAATCCTGACTGGTAGGGGTCGAGATAATCCGTTTCATCCAGAAACCTCTGGAGCTGCTGCGCAACCACCTTCTCAACAACCTTCCCCAAAACAGGAAGATTGGAGACAGGTTGGAAATTATCCAACCAGATGGAGTCCAGTGATGGCTTCTTAAGAAGAGCCTCCTTAAAGTGCTGGGGCACCATCCCCTCCTGTAGAGAAGCATTAATCACCACCAGAGTCCACCCACCTGTCACCTTCTGGGAAGCTTTCACAAGCCAGGAGGGACATGGGTCTAAAATACAGGTGCTCATGCATACTCCCTAGGATCCTGTCCACTTCCTCAGGAGCAACAGGGTCAAACCGTTCCCAGATAACAGGGCAAGAACCTGCCTCAGAAACTTCCACCGGATCAGCAACCACGCCAGCATCTAACTGGGAACGAAGTCAAGCAATTTTGTCTTCCAGAAAATTCGCAAATTCCTCAGTGTGCCCCTTCAGGTGGACCTCATCTCCTCTTTCCCTAACAGGAGACAGCTCACCTTAAAGAGGGCCGCTGGGCAATTATCTGCAGATGCAATTAGTGCGGAGAAGTATTTACACTTCGCCTCACGAATCGCCACAAGGTAGGCCTTAGAGCAGCTCTTACCCATGTTCGATCGAGTTCATCTCCTGTCTTCCACCAGCGGTGCTCTAGACATCTCCTCATGTGTTTCATCCCTTTAAGTTCCTCTGTATACCATGGGGCACAGAGAGGTCTACAGGTGAGGAGAGGTCTCAAGGCTGCAATCCTATCCAAAGCCTCAGTCATCTTCCTATTCCAAACAGTGACTAAGAGCTTGGCTGGACTGCATAATAGATCTGCAGTTATAACCCCCAGCTCCTACTGGAACCTATCTGTCTCCATTAGTTGATGAGGGCGGACCAATCTAATAGGTCCTGACACCCTGCGGAAGGGAGTGCAGCTTTTGAGAAACTCATTGCCACCAGACTGTGATCTGACCATGACAAGGGGACCAAGGAGAGGTCTACCAATTCCAGGTCACATAGACACTGCTCCGACAAGAACACCAAATCGGGAGTGTGGCTACTATTACTAGTCGGGCTCCGGATAATCTGGGACAGGCCCATGGAAGTCATGTTTTCTATGAAATCTTGGGCTACCTCCGACCCCAACCCCAGAGAAGGCAGGTTGAAATCCCCCAGAATTATAAGCCTGGGGAATTCCACTGCTGCCAGTCCTGCGGTGAGGTCCAGGAGCCCAGGTAGGGAAGCTGCCATGCAGCAGGGAGGCTGGTATAGCAGCAGCAATCCCACCTGATCCCTTGAGCCCAATCTAAGAAAAAGGGTCTCACAGCTGGGGACTTGCTGAACAGTGCCTCCGGAGGCTACTAGAGATTCTCTGATAACAACAGCCACACCTCTTCCCCGGCCCTGAGGTCTAGACTGGTGCCGTGCTCAATAACCCACTGGGCACATTTCTGCAAGAGGAACGCCTCCCTCTGGGCCCAGCCAGGTCTCAGTTATATAAGCCAGATCAGCCTTCTCTTCAAGGATCAAATCGGCAAGAAGGCTAGCCTTACTGCAGGCTGATCTCACATTTAAAAGCAGCAGTTTAAGACCAGGGCCACCACAGATCTGTATCATATATCTGATCTATATCACCACAGATAGAGATAGAGATAGAGATAGAGACAGATATATAAAATGTGTGTCTGTGTGTGTCTCTCTCTCTGTGTTAATCAGAATAGAGCACAAGTGACTGTCTTAAAAATCTCCAATGATGAAACACTCACAACTTCTGATGACAAGCTGGTTAATTGTCCTCACTGTTAGGAAGTTTCTCCTTAGTTCCAGGTTGCGTCTCTCCTTGATTAATTACCATCCATTGTTTCTACAGGTGATTTGGTAAATAAGTTGATCTCCTCCTCTTTATGGCAACCTTTCAGGTACTGGAATACTGTTATCATGTCTCCCTCACCCCGCAGTCCTTCTTTTCTCTAGACTAGCCAAACCCAAATCCTGCAAGCATTCTTCATATGTTTTAGTCTCCAGACCTTTAATCATCTTAGTTGCTCTTTTTTGCACTTTTCCAAAGTCTCAACATCCTTTTTGCAATGTGGTGACCAAAATTGGATGCAGTATTCCAGGTGTGGCCTTATTAAACCTTTATAAAGTGGTATTAATATTTCAGGTTATTTTGATTCTATGCCTCTGTTTATACAACCAAGGATTGTATTAGCTTTTTTGACTGCTGCCGCACACTGCTGATTCATATTTAAGTGATCGTCCACTAGGACTCCAAGGTCCCTCTCATAATTACTGTTTTCGGTTTCACCTAATCTGTCCTTATACCTTTGTTTTTTCCTGCCTAAGTGTAAAACCTTGCCTTTCTCTACATTAAATTTCAGATTGTTGGATAGAGCCCATTATTCAAGTATATATGCTTTTCTGGATTGTCCATTGATTTTCATTCTCTGCATTAAATTTCAACTTATTATTTCATGTAAAACAATTGATTTGATTAAACAACTGATTTTTTTTTAATATTTTTTTTTAATTATATGACAAGAATACAAACTCAGTATACAGTGTGCCAGTAGATTGTGTCTCATCTTCTCCAATATCATTGAATACAAAATATTCCATATTAGTAAATTAATTTTCCTTACTACATTTCGCTTTATCATATCACCACCATTCCCGGCCCCTGAATATACAATATAGGCAAACCACTATTACATTATTACAAACAAACAAAAACATAAAAATTATTTTTTTGAGAACAGTGTGTGTCCAAACCTTCCCTTTTAAGTTGTTTAAATAACATTCTTGATTCTTCCATAGGTATTAACATTTTAAAAGGGGTTTCCCCCCCTTTTTTCTTCAAAACAGTTCCCAGTTAGCTTTAGTCAGCTTAGTATCTTCTGTCCATAAAAACGAAAGTCCTCCAAGTATCCAAAGTTGTTTCTTATTTCTTTAAAACACTTTCCCTTTTCAGGGGCTTAGGCTTGCAATAAAGTTCCAAATAGAATGTATTTTAAAATATATCTTTCCCTGTTGCCAATCCACTCTCTGTTCTTTTAAGTCTGGGTAGTATCCTCAGTCTCCAGACACACCCTCCTTTCACTTTTTTCCTCTCTTCCTCTGTTGCTTCCTTTCTCTTCTTTTATAAAAAAAAATATTAAAGTCTCTCAAAAGGTCTTTAACACTTGGCAAATTATTTCCAGCTATATAAAAAAGCCTATTAATGTCCAAGTGTATTTGTATCCATCCAAGCCGTCTCAATATTCTTTGTCATTCAAAGTAATTAACATCAAAGAGGAAGAGGAAGAAAAAAAAGCAACAAACTGGCTTTTCACTTTCACCCGCCGCTTTCCTTCTCTTTTTAAAAAAGTTATTACTGTTTCCCACTGTTCAAAACCAGGTACCTTAGTAGATGTTTCAATATCAGCCTGGATCACCACACTTTCTCTTAATCACTTCCTCCTGCACAAACTTGTCCGCTTGAGGTCTTCTTTGAGGTGGCCATTTCTGACCACCGCTGTACTGCCTTCAGGAAAGGGAAAGATCGGCTGAGGAGGAGAGATGCGGCTCTCCTCACTCCTGCCATCAGCTCCCCTGTCTTCACCACCTCTATGGGGTGGTTTTAACCCCTGAGCCAAGCGGCTCGGGGTCTCCAGCAACGAGCACGAACTGAAACCGCACGATCATGATTTTATCCGTCGAAGAGGCTCAAACCGGATATTCAACAATTGATTTCATGCTGTATATTTAGACTCTCAAATAGGAAATAATAAATAGCAGGATTTATATGTTATTGCTTATTTAGTATCAATGCTGTGTTTAACAAACCATTATTAAAGCAATTATGATTTAGCACTAATGACTCCAGACATTCACAAATATGTGTTTCTATAATAATTGAATATATAATACCTGACTGTAAGACAAGAGTAGTACAAATAACCTTCAATTTAGGCCATAGTATGAATAACCTTCAATCTGGAGAAGAAGCAGAAGCTGGGCAAGATTATATCTCTAAGGGTAGATTTCAGTCTGTTCCTCCTTACTATACTTATATTAGTTCTCTGATTTAAATCATCTTCTCTGTTCCTTCCCAATTTTAATTAGCTACAAAAGGGAAAATAGAAAAAATATGGTCTGAGGGCTTTCTTTCTCTATTTCTCTTTCTATTCCTGCAGCCAAAAGCAGCAGGAGGAGATTTCAAGTCAGGAAAAAATTGATCATAGCCCCATTCAAAACTTCTCAAGCAATAGTTCAACCTTTGCACTAAGATATTCCTTGCTTACTCCTGAGTTTTTGAATAAGCCACAAGTAGCTAGACTCACCCCTATGACATCCCATAATTTTTGATTTGCAATAGAGTTTGTTTCCCATAGTTTGCTCACTTCCTGAAGCCACTAACCTACCT
The DNA here is from genome assembly GCA_009733165.1 of Naja naja. Lineage (NCBI taxonomy): Eukaryota > Metazoa > Chordata > Lepidosauria > Squamata > Elapidae > Naja > Naja naja. The sequence continues at coordinate 23,960,667 of CM019154.1, read as the reverse complement.
CTAGCATCATCAGAATAGAGCAGCAAATCATCAATTTTGTTTGGTGCAATGTTTCATGTTTAAAAAATAATTTAAGTGTTTAAAATAATTTTTGCTTTGAGCATCATTTACAGTTCACTAGAGGTATTCCAGAAGAGGCAGCTGTGGCCATGGGAATGATGCCCTGCCCCTTTCAATACACTTTTTAAAAAGAGACAAAGCTTTGATCATGCAATGATCATTTGGACACCCACACACACCCAGGGATGGCCTTGCAGCCCACAGAAAACCCACAAAGAAGGCTCTAACTTTTTGTTGTCCCACTTTGTAATATTATTGCATCATCAACAGGCCTCCTTGTTGGGAAAATTTTAAAAAATGTAATACAAATCAAACACATCATAATGTGGTTTATGAGTCGAATATAAAGCAGGCCACAAAGTAATTAACCATATCTAGCTTGGGCCTGAGACTGCAATATGTATAGAGATAATCTGGATTCAGTGATACAACAATGAAAAATGCCTAGGGAATTGGCAGAGAAAATATTGATGAGCAGAGGTACCTAGGAAGATCCTTGCAAAAGCTACCATTGGTATCATTTGTAAAGCATAAAGAGAAGGCAAAGGAGATTAAAGGGAGTGATGATGGGGTCATGCTACCACATGATTTCCTCGGAGTGCTGTTGAACTATACACACGCACAACACATGTGATCTCGTATTTACGAAAGCAAAGGCATAAATCAAAGTGCATCATCATCTGCCTATCATCCCACCCAGCCCACATGTCTCTTAAATGTCTATGGGCTTTCTAACACAAAGGGCACCAGGAATATAGAGACAACTAATCCAGGAAGATCACACAGTTCCTTTGGAGAAATCATTAGTCTGGCCACTGTCTACTGTCATGCCCCTATGCTGAGGTTCAAGGGTATTTCCAGGGGCAGCATTATCATCATTATCCAGAATATTGTGTCTCACTGGCTTGGTTTCTTGGAAACATTAAAATGCAAGATTTGTGGCTTTCTCTGCTTCACTCCAAGTAATCAGAAGTCTGCATAATCAGTACTGTCACATGTCTGATTTGTCCCTGAATACTTTCATTGCTCCACAAAGCAAAGTGATTCTCTTCCCATGGTTTTAGCGCAGCTATAATGGGGATTAGTCCCACTGGTTGTATCCCATTCCTTTGAATTACAAGGGTTGCCCAATGAACACAAGTCTTAAATAGATTGTACTGAAATGGATGACATTAAAAATTCCATTCTGAAAATGTAAATTTTACTGGAAAGCCACAGAGCAACAACCACAACAAAAACATCCAGTTAAACTGTGCTTTCTGGTCATCCCCTCAGCCGGCTAAACTATCTAAAACTATTTTGAGGACTAAGTATCAAATATCATAAATATAAAATATCACAGACATCAGTATTTAATATTCCAGAGGCAAGTACAATTCAGTGTTCAGGATTGGGGGCTGCAAGTTTGGCATTTGCCAAATATATCTAAATTAATAAAAATGAGAGCATGATTTGAACTTTTCATCTTCCCTTGTCAAGCATAGGAACAGTGACAGTGCTCAGGGAAGGAAAAACAACATTGAATTGTCTTGCCATCTCTGTCTGACAATGGGGCTGTGATTGGGCTCAGCCAGAGAACAAAGAACAGGTAGTGGTAGCAATGAAAAAACAGGATTTTTCACAGCGGGTGGCTTATTGAACATTTCTTGCCTAAATATTTTCCATAATTTAATGCTACCAATTTTCCAGTGATTTTTCTCCCAAATAGTTCCAGATGTAGAGGCAGATATATTCTGAAGATATTATTTTGTAGATTGGTCAACTTCCATCCAGCTAATATTTGAAAGCTTGCATGATAGCACTAATAACAATTAGCTGGTAATGAAACCGTAGGATTGGCTAGGAACAATCTGCCATCTGAGCTTACAATAAGACAGAACACAATATTTTGGGGGTTCTCATAGTTGCGGAATCAGCTTTGAGACTAGCTTTAATAAACCTTTATGTCCTGATTGAGGTCAGACATGATGAAACCAATCATTGCTTCTCCTTATTCTCAAAAAATATCCTTAACAGTAAAAATATAACTATGGCGCCTTCCTCTTACACCCTACTGCATTGCCCTCATGATGGGTTAATTCAGCCAGGCTCTTTTTGCTTGGAATTGTTTTTTAAGAATCAAAGAGAATAGTTCTCTTGTTACAAACATGGCTTCTGGGCATTTGGTGATGCTTTCCCTTTTTTCTTCTCTTCTTGTACTACAAAGGAATCTTTTGTTCCCTCCTCCCAGACTCCTTTCCTCACCCCCCCATCCTCCAGCTCTGGCCTCTTCCCCTCTTGGCTGCCAACTAGCTATGGAATGACAAAAAAAATGACCAAACCATAGTAATGGCAAGTATTTCTCTGGTTACTATTTGAGTGGGATCTTAAGGTTTTCTGCAATGGGAATGTCCCATTTGTGGATGAGTCAAAATGGAAACAGATCTACTCAATCCAATACATGCATATGCTGTATTTCCTAGGGGTTGCAAATAAACAGTCTTCAGAACTAGGTAAACAGAACCAATCTATGATAGGAAAGAGTTTTGGATGCTTTGGACCAAATGGTTGTAACACAAGGTTATTAGTCATTTTAATAAGGCTTATATGGCTTCTTTTGCAAAAACAGATTGAGGTTGAAAAACCTAGCTTCCAGTTGCTTTTAAAATATGAAGATGGGCTTGCTGAATCTGATCCTGAAAACTGGGCTTCCTCATAGATCTCAGTCAAGATACTCTTTTAGCCTACAGAAGAAGCACTGGATTGGGAATCAAAGTACAGAAAGGCAAAGGAGTGCCTGAGTTCAAGGCAGTACACTTTGATAGTTCACTTGAAAACCAGGAGTTCCTTCTAATAGTCCTGTACTCTGATTCAAAATAATTAGAACCAGCTGGTTTCTTGTAGAGGTCAGTTTTCTATGTAAAAACTTCTGGTTGAAACTTAGATTAGTGATAATGCTGATCTTGTGATTGACATCTGTAGAGGTTGTTTTATTTATTTATTTATTTATTTATTTATTTATTTATTTATTTATTTATTTATTTTTGGGACTTGTATGCCACCCCATCTCCGAAGACTCGGGGTGGCTCACAGCTAAAACAATAAATACAACAATAGTGAATTAAGAAAAGATTAAACTAAACAAGCCCAAAAAGACAATTACATACTAAAAAAAATAAAACCACCCCCACCCAAAAGGGTCACAGCCCAGGTTGGTCGAACAACCAGGTCTTCAAATCATGGTGGAAGGTGCGGAGGACAGGGGCCAGGCGGAGCCCCAAGGGGAGTTGGTTCCAGAGGTTGGGGGCCGCGACAGAGTAGGCTCGTTGTCAGGGGACCGCCAGCCGGCACTGGCCGGCCGACGGGACCCCAAGGAGTTCCTGCCTATGTGCACGCACAGGGCGGTTGGCATTCGATGTCGGCAGGAGTCACTCCCTTAAATATTGAGGACCCATGTCATGCAGGACCTTGAACTAGAACCTTGAATCTTACCCGGAGCGCAACTGGCGACCAATGCAGGCAGCGCAGGAGGGGGGCAACATGGGAGAATTGGGAAACTCCCATCACCACCCGCCGCATTCTGCACCAGCTGCAATCTCTGGATGGTATGCAAGGGCAGTCCTAAATAGAGGGCATTGCAGTAGTCGAAGTCTAGAGGTAACAAGGGCATGAGTGACTGTGTGCAGGGCATCCCGGTCCAGAAAAGGGCGTAGTTGGCGAACAAGGCGGAGCTGGGCAAAGGCCCCTGGCGACGGCCCCCACCTGCTCCTCCAACCGAGCCGACGCCAGGAGGACCCCCAGATTCCGCCTATCCACAGGGGCAACACCGCTCCCCTATGGCCAAAGATGGATAATCCTGACTGGGCCGAGATGCCAGTATGCACAGCCACTCAGTCTTGGCGGGTTGAGTCAAGCATGTTCCCGCCATCCAAATCCGCACGCATCCAGACACCGGGTCATCAGAGAGAGGGCATCGCTGACTTGGTTCGGGTAGAGATGTACAGCTGGGTGTCATCTGCATACTGATGGAATCTCACCCAAACCACGGATGATCTCACCCAGCAGCTTCATATAGATGTTAAATAGCAGGGGAGAGAACCGACCCTGAGGGACCCCACAAGAGAGCACCCTCGGGTCAATGCTGCCCCCACCAATACCGACATGACCCCGAGAGGTAGGAGGTGAACCACTGAAGCACGGTGCCCCCCACTCCCAACTCCTCGAGGTGTACAAAGGATACCATGGTCGATGGTATCAAAAGCCTCTGAGAGGTCTAATAGGACCAGGACAGAGGAAAAACCCCTGTCCCGGGCCCTCCAGAGATCATCCATCAGCGCAACCAATGCCGTCTCCATGCTGAAACCAGGTCGGAAGCCCGATTGATACAGATCCAGGTAGTCTAGATGCAGAGACACTTGCAGGAACTGGCAAGGGGATGACACAGGATGAAGGTGGTGTTGTGACATGGCTTGTTTTGTCATTGTGAGAAAAGTGTTTAGTTCTGCAGATACTTCTGCCTAGATCACACCTTGGTTTTCAACCCTTGACATTTGTATTTTTCTGCACTGAGAAATCTCAACTAAATCCTTTTCTATTGTTTCTGTTGTGAATAAACTCAACTTCTTTAAGTAATGTACAGATTAGTGGAACTATATGAATGTATGGGAACAAGGAAAAATCCCTAAATTAATTATTTATTGATTATTTCCCATGATATCAATAATTATTTATTTCTGTTTTGCTTTGTGGCAACTTTTGGAAGGGCTCTGAGAGCCACAACCAAAGCTATCTTGAAGGCCTAGGATTGCTGATTATACATCACTGGTCTACTGCCATTCAGAATTATAAATATTTTTTTCTCAAAAATGCAATAATAAATTATTGGCATTACCAACTAACTAGCGTTATCCATGAAGAATGCAAAATGGATTATACTTTAGATACATTTGTGCACAAGTCATCGATAAGAAAACAAGTAGTCTGAAATATCCAGAAGAACGTTTTCATTTTTTCCCTGTTTCTTCCAGGATTTGTGGTGACCACTTGAAGAAGACAATCGGCAATATAAGAATTATAAAAGGAGAGCATCATTTGAATCATTTTCCTCTATTTGGGAGCTCTCCAATCCAAATCCACTTTAGAGAATCCAGATTAAAGACCCATATTAGGAAAGAAGATCAAGAACTTTGAACCTGGACATCAACGAATGTGACTAGAGGAAGACAAATCTTCAGGTACTATTATGTCTGAATCTGTGCCTGGCCCTGTTCCCGGCCCACCTGCACATAAGTTTCTAATTGAACTGGCTGTCTGCCATGAAAGCATTACTTCTCCAACACTCCTCAAATGCTTTGAGTAAGAAAACTTAGAGACAGACATAGACAGGCTGATATGGAATAGGAACTGAGCTATTATCTTTTTCTTTCTTCCCCATGCACTTAAAGCAGCTACTATCCTTTCTAAAGGAGGAATCAACCCTGACTTTATATTGATCATACTCCAATCAGGTATATTGTACTTCTCATCGAAAGTAGTCATTTATTCTTAATAAACAAGCCCAATAAAATATTATGCAAATTAACTTCCTCATCTCCTAATATTTGGTGACACATTTCCTACCAAGACTGGTTTAGTCAAAAGTAAATCTGGAGGAATAATAGAGTTATATCTGTCCTCTGGAACAGGGGTCTCCAACCTTGGCAACTTGGCAGCTTTGCTGGCTGGGGAATTCTGGGAGTTGAAGTCCTCCAGGCTTAAAGTTGCCAAGGTTGGAGAGCCCTGCTCTGGAACATATCTGACATGGAGTGAAATTTTCCTTACTATCAGAATATTATTTAATATTTTGTTTCCACTTTGCAGTAAAAGTTAATTAGATATATTTGAATTGTTGACCTTGTTATTCAGCAATCAGATTGTTGATAGGGTTCTGATTAATTGGGTTGAGTGGTATCACATAATGAACTTAGAGGTATGAAAAATATGCCTTTCAGGAGTCATTTGTTAATTAATGGAATAAAAAAATGCCTTCATTGCCCAAATGTTTAAATAAATTTTGAAAGTGATGTCTTCTCATTTTAGAGCAAAGGAAGGCAGATTATGGATTCTTATTTAGATGGTTGTAGATGGATAAGGAAAGGCGGGCAGGACGGCTAAATAAAGCCAATGAGATCACATGTTCCGCCTTTTTATTTGCTTCCCTCATTCCCCTTTTGGACAACAAGGCCTCCATTGATACTCAGTTGGAAAGGAACAGGGAGGGCAGAGGAAAGGGGGTGTCAGTGTCACCCCAATGGCCCCCGGTCACTTCTCCACGCTCCTTAATGTGATGTTCCCATCAACACAGTGAGGCTGAAAAACAGAATGATCTCATGATTTCAAAACTGATTCATGCAAAAACACTAAGAGATGAAGAGAGAAGTGGACAGAAAGAAAGAAAGAAAGAAAGAAAGAAAGAAAGAAAGAAAGAAGGAGGGAAGTGAGTGAAAAGGGACAGGTGCATGGGCAGAAGGGTGAACTTCCAGAATTAGTGGCAGGTAGATCACAGGGAGCAGTAGAGTGAAAAAAGGAACAAAAGGAAAGATCCTTGTGATGACAAATGGGGAAAATGAGATAAATGGACAAGTGGAAAGATTTGGACAGCTTGTTGGCAGACTAAGAAAGAAGATTAAAGACTTGCAGAGCAATACAGAAATCCATACTGTTAATAAAGATCCATCCTGCATCAAAAGTCTCTTATCACAGCACAGGTCAATCTTGTTTTCTACTTTTTAGATAATATATCCAAGGAGTAAATTAGACAGGGGAACATAATGTTTTAGATAAATTATTTTTGGAATGTATATATAGAATATCATCTTTGTAAAATGATAGGACATTGCTCTAATTTAGGCAGAGGAGGACTTGCATTTTTTTGTATTTAAAATTTCACCCTCCTTATGCTGGTCTTTGACTGTAATAGAGGTTGATTTGATTTGTCTCTTAGGTTTTGTTTTGTTTCTTTTTTACTTCCTACTTTTGGATGGGACCATCTACACCACTGACTCCAATCCTCAGTTCCAGATGAAAGCATCCATGACAGATGGCTGTCCAGCTTTTGCTTGAAGACACCCAATGAAGGGGAACCTGTCACTCCCCTTAGTAATTGGCTCCATTGACAAATTTCTCTTACTGTTAGGAATTTTTCCAAATATCGAGTGGGATTTTGCCTTCCTGTAACTTAAATGTCCTTATTCAATGGCTTGCCCTCCGGAATTATTGGGAGCATGTCTTGACCTTCTATATAACATCCGTTCTGATGCTAGAAGAGTGCTATCATATCCCTTTTCATTTTTCCTTCTCAAGGCTAAGCATGTTGAGTTCCCTCATTCTCTTTTTATAGGACTTTGTTACTAGTTCCCGGATTATCTTTGTTGCTTTTCTCTGAAACTCTTCCTAATGATTCAAATCTTGCATAAAATCGCATGCCTAGGATGAGGCAAAATACTCTTGATGAAATCATACCAAAATTGAATAAAGTGAGACCATTGCTCCCTATGATTTAAAAATGATCTATCCTCATAATTTACAATTGCAATTGCCTTTATTTCAGCTACATCATCAGGTTCAGAATGTCTGCAGGATATGATTGAAAAGCCAAGATGATGGCTATGATGTGCTTCAATTGTGAGTGCCCTGAAGGGTATTGATTTTGCTAAATGTCCATGTTCCTTTGTTATAAATCCATTTGTTATAAATCTTATTACGCAGTAGGGCAAAACTAGAAGCTACACATTCCTCAAAGCAACATTTGAAGTAGCATGGAATAACATCAAAAACTGAATCTGTTATTTACACTCATTGCTTCACTTTCATCTTCTCCTGTAGTTTGGAGGGGCACAAATATAGAGGTTCATAGGTTGCTTAATCCTTGCCTAAACCTAGGATTAGCATATCTGGGCAATAAAAATTCTGAAGACCACTAGATGGCAACAAAGAGACAAATAAAACATTAACTCTTAGCTGTCCTCTAATGGTTGCTTGATTATTGCAGCCCAAATATGGCTGCATAGTAACCCGTGCTTAATTAACAGAATGTTTTCTCCAGAGCCATTTGGTGCAACAACTCTTAGACGACCTTCTGACAAATTTTCTATCATTTAATTGAGAATAAAATAGAACAATTAATCTCTGACCCTTTACTCTGTTATACCCAGGGATGGGATTCAAATTTTTAACAACCTGTTCTGTGGGTGTGGCTTAGGTGGTGGGCATAGCTTGGTGGTCATGTGACTAGGTGGACATGGCTTGGTGGTCATGTTATTGGCTGGGTGTGTCCAACTCAATATCACTCACATCGAGGCACGCATCTCTTCGCCTGGCCTCTCATGACTGTGGGGATGCTGCAACAGTCGTAAGTGTGAAAAATGGTCATAAGTCACTTTTTTCAGTGCCATTGTAACTTTGAATGGTCACTCCACACAAGCAAAGTACTAGCAAAGGAGGGGAAAAAACTCCAGAGATGTTCCTGAGACAGGAAGTCTAGTCCTGCCAAGAATGTAATAAGGGTTAACGGAGAGGCAGTTTCTGTAAGCAACACCAGAATGTTTCCTTCCTGCCTTCCTTACAGGATTAGGCCAGTAATTTCTTCTAACAACTGGTTCTCCAAACTGCTTAGAATGTTAACAACCGGTTCTAGAGAATAGGTGCGAACTGGTAGAATCCCACCCCTGGTTATACCATGTAACAGTACAGCAGCTTCTCCATAATGGGAAGGAAGGAAGAAGCTTTCTTATATATTTTTTCTATTTAAGATGGAAAGATTAGGAAGGCAGGCAAAAAGAGTCATAAAACCCAAAAGGAAATGAAAGGCTATTTCTTTGAGAAGGCAGCAAAAATTCTTGGCACCCACATCACTAGGCCTAAAAACATTCCATTTCCGCTCCTCCCTTTATTTTTCTGGTTATCTTAGTTTCTGGGTATGAGTGCCAGAGATCAGTCACAGTTTTAGTTGCCATGATCCTGACTGGCTTTCCCTGCACTTCAGGAGATTATATTTTGTTCAAATATGTATTCCTTCAATCAGACTCCACATAGTAGATTTCAGATCTGTAGTTATCCCATCAGAAATAATATTCTACCAAAAATAAGACTCTTTTTCTGTTCAGGGCCACATACCTTTGGGGATAAGCTGCAAAGAACTGCAAGCAGATGTGGCTGGAGATGAAGGGAGAGCCTAGCCCCTCTCTTTCTGTTTCCCTACTAGTGCCTGCTAAAGGACAAATCACTTTTGCCAAATGTCTGACCGCTTCATTTGCAGAAGGCTTTCAAGATTGCCTGCCACTCAACTTTCCTTAATGCTAGGCAGCAGTCAAGTTCTCAGTCATGTTCCCCATGTTCCTCTTTTGCTCCAACTACCAGAAGATAGACATGTCCACAGCAGCTTTTCAAACTAACTAGAAGAATTCCTTGCTGTGATGGAACTGATGGCATTCTATTTGGGTCAAATTGTGATTCATAATCATGCTAGGATTATAGATAACCATTTAACCTTTTTGTGTTTGACAACCCATAGAACCACATGGGTTCTTAAAGAAGGATTGCTTGTGCTATCACCCAAAATCTGGGACCACTTCCCAAGTGGCAGCAATCGCCTCAGAAGGAAAGCTGGACACTAGGGGGCTAAAGAGGAAATACACTCTAAGACAGTGATTGGATTCAAAATTTATTTATTTATTTATTTATTTATTTATTTATTTATTTATTTATTTATTTATTTATTTAGACTTGTATGCCGCCCCATCTCCGAGGACTCAGGGCGGCTCACAATTAAAACCAGAACACAACAATAAATTTAAAACAATATTAAATAATAACAAGTCTAATTTAAGTTAAAACCCCAGTATACCATTTAAAATTTAACCACCACCCACCCCCAGGAGATCAGCACAGCCCAGCCTATTCGAATAACCAGGTTTTCAGGTCATGGTGGAAGGTGCGAAGGTCAGGGGCCAGGTGGAGTCCCAGGGGTAGTTGATTCCATAGGGTGGGAACTGCCACAGAGTAGGCCCGTCCCTGGGGCGCCGCCAGCCAGCATTGACTCACCGACGGCACCCCGAGAAGCCCCTGTCTGTGTGCTCGAACAGGGCGGTTGGTACTCGATATCAGCAGGAGACGCTCCCTCAAATATCCCGGACCCATGCTTTGTAGGACTTTGAATGTTAATACTAAAACCTTGAATCTCACCCGGAGGGCAGTTCTGTGGGCTTGGTGGGCATGGCAGGGGAAGGATACTGTAAAATCTCCAGTCAAGAGATAGTATTTGCTGGTTCTCCAAACTACTCAAAATTTCCTCTACCGGTTCTCCAGAACTGGTCAGAACCTGCTGGATGCCACCTCTGCTCCAAGAGCCAGTTACAAGGTAGAGGTAGGACAGAAGCTCCAAACACAAAGCAATTCATTTGAGTCAAGTTTTCTATTCCAGCAGAATATTTGTACAAAGCACAAAATAGCCATTTCACAGAAAGCAAACTGTTTCGCTCAAGGAGAGAAGCAACCTAGAACTAAGAGGAAATTTCCTAACAGTGAGAACATTCAACCAGTGGAATGGCTTGTCTTCCAGAGTTGTGGGTACTCCATTACTGGAGGCTTTTAAGAAGAGACTGGACAGCCACTTGTCTGGAATGGGTCTCCTGGCTGAGCAGGGGGTTGGAATAGAAGACCTCCAAGGTCCCTTCCAACTCTGTTGTTCTGTAAAGAATGCTCTGCAAGCAGGTCATGCCCCCAAATTTCTCTACATCAACATATTTACTCCAATCTGTTCCCCAATTCTCTGAGCTAGCTAACTCAGCCAAATTCTGATTCTCTTACTTCCAATTAAATCAACCCAGAAATTTAGATTTGCTCAGGCTCTTCTTGATGGTCAACTTAAAATGTTATCCATCAGCCCTTGAATCAGCATAAGACTATTAACTCCATAACATTTACTACTCCCACTGGCAATGTTTATTTCACCCCTGGCAAAGGGCGAGTCCTGATTTATGATGTACAGGCCACATTAATGTTGGTGGATTCCCTCAGCTGACTTTCCATTCTCTTCAACAAGTTTCACTGTTGGCAAGAAAACACCCAGCAATCACTCTCCTTAAGGCTCCTCCTCAGGCTGGAATCATGGGGAGATGAGTTTTAATAAGTGGCTAGGCTGGCAGATTCAACCATTTGTCAGGTGTAGTGCTCTGTTTTTGCCCATGTATTTTGTTTAGGTGCATTCAGAAGCTATTCAGAGGACTAAACTTGGATTCAAAAACAACTTGAACAACAGCTGGGTAGGAAGAGTTGTATCATGAATCATTACATAGTCCTACATGGCTTGGGTCTGGGGTACTTGCAGGAGCATCTCTTGCCAGCATTGTGTTCCGATCGCCCGGTACGCTCCCACAGACAGGGCCTCCTTGGGATATCGACCAGAAACTGTCGGTTGGCGGTGCCCAGGGGTAGGGCCTTCTCTGTAGGAGCGCCCCCCCTTTGGAACCAACTTCCCTTGGGCCTTCGTTTGGCCCCCCGATCTCCGCTCCTTCCGCCATGACCTTAAGACCTGGCTCTTTGAACAGGCCGGTCTGGACTAACTAAGGGGGGTGGGTTTGTTTTTAGGGGGTTTAAATTTTAATTGACTTTTAATTGTTTAGGCTTGTAATTAGTTTAATTCTTTTTTATTATAAATTTGTATGGATTTTATATTGTTAGCCGCCCTGAGTCCTTAGGGAGAGAGGGCGGCATACAAGTCTAATAAAATAATAATAATAATAATTAGAGCATTCTCTCTCTCTCTCTCCCGCTCCCTCCCCCCCTCTCTCATCTTTTATTGTCCAACTTCTCTTGCCATCACTGTTACTCAACTGCTCCCCAGGGTGATCCCAAGCCTCTGAGACATCATGGTGATCTGGTAGATTCAGTGGGAAAGCCTACTTTGAAATGATTAGACTCTTCTGCTCAAACAGACTTGCCCTGAAAGCAGTATACAGTTACTGGAGGAGTGGGATGTACCTGTATCAGACTAATGCCTGGCTGGAGAATCCTGGGAGTTGAGGTCCACACATCTTCAAGTTACCAAGGTTGAGGAACACTGTGACCAATATATGTTGGGTGACTCTGTTGCTTGTTTATGTTTCTCTCTCTTAATTTATTTCAGTCACTCCCCTTTTAATTGTGCAATAAGAGATTAGCTGATTTAGAGCTAATTCTCTATGGCCTTTATTTTAAAAGGCAGGCTCTTCATCTCTCATATTATTCTGTTGGAATTAAATCATTCTTTCCAGCTTCCTTTTGATGCACACAGGTAAACTTCCTGAGGAACGGGGCGACTGGGTCCTCAGGGAAGCTCCTTTGTGATGTTGTATATTTTCAGGGAAATAACTCCAGGCAGAAGACATAACTAGCTATTTCCTTTTTCTTTTTAATCATACTATAAAGAGACACTTGCGAGTAGGAGAAAATATATATTTTCTTTTAAAAATTAATAAATGTAACATTATGTAACAGCAATAAGTACATATAAACATTTCCTACATTTTGTTTCTTATGCAAACATAGAACTGGAAGGGATGATTTAGACTTCTAAGTTCAACCTTTTCTCATTGTGGGACTCTGAATTAAAGGACCTGTAGTTCGTGTCTATCCAGTCTCTATCTGAACACAATTGGTGAAGGTTAAGAGTACTAGCTTCCTAGGCAACTGATCAATGGTTTGACTTGGCATAAGATTATTGGTTTTTTTTCCTTTATTGACTTTAATCACATGATGCAGCTATTACCAATCAGGTTTTAGATACAACACACCTGGGACTCTTCTTTCCCGGTGGTGTGTATACAAAGTACTCATCAGTGTATGATTTTTTTCAGGAGTGATGCTATAAGGTCCTTGCATGCAACAATTTCTTTCAATTACAATAAGAGAAAGCACCTGTGATTCGATTTAACCTGGTTTATTCAGTTCCTTCTTCAGTTTATTCACAACTATGCCACAGTTGGCAACAGCCTGGTCATGAGAACACACACTGATTCATTTCCTTCAGAGACAGATGTGGGAGAGCAAATAGGAGGAGTTTTATTATGAAGCTCAAGGTGGTGGACAAAGCTGCAGAAATTTTAGCTTCTGGAACCTCTCTTGGGGGCATGGGTAACTTCTCCAAGTTTGATAAATGGTTTATAATTACATGGACACAGACGGAATTTCTTTCTGAGGATGGATAGAAAATCTGCCTCCTTCCTATGAAGGATAAAATGGGTGTGGGAGCCACAGAGGGAAATTATGATGGGTAGAGCAATGCTTCTGAACAATTCAGCACTGTCCCCAACCATTGCATCCCACCCTCCTAAACAAAAGGCTCACACACAAGGGACCTGGCTGTGAAACTTCCATCTGCTTTCATCCATGACCCCTGGGGGCAGCCAGGTCATGAGGTCATCCTGCTTAAACTTAGGATTTTTAACCAGAAATAGAGTCGGGAAGTGGCAAGGGGTAACCCTGGGTAGGGGTTCCAGTTTTATGAGCCGAATTTTTGAATAAATCACTTTTTAAAAAAATCAGCTACATATTCCCCTTATTAAATAAAAGAATGATGTTATTGTGAATAACAGCTGCATTTTACGTTTGAGAGTTGATAATATGATGCATTGATTCATAAAGAATGTGAGTGAGTGCTGCCTATTTCAGATTCATCAGTTTTGTGATCCACAAATATTGTCAAAGGGTTCTTTGGCTCACAGTACTTTTAATGAATACCTAGAAGGACACAATTAAATTTCTCTCACTTGAGGAACCCCCTTACTCTGAGGGGGTTGAGGGACTAACACGCCCCAGAGGAAAGGACCTACTTCAGATTCTGTCAGCCAAAGAATTCTGACAGGTGGTGGGGTTCAGGATAAGATAAGAGCCTTGTCTGCTGTGGTCCCATCCTCTGGAATATTCTCCTGTCAGATAGGAGATCTGATCCCATGCTCCTGGTCTTTGGAAGAGCCTAAACACTTTGCCATTTGGCCTTGGGTCCTGAAAGGGCTTGCTACATTGCGGGTGCCTCACCCCCAGGTTGTCCATTATCTTGATTCTTAACCTCTTAATCTTTTTATTCAAAATTTAAATGTTTTAGCACTTTTTAACTTTTTATATTGTAAGCCACCCAGAGTTGCTATATTAGCGAGATGGAAATGGAAAAAACGCAAACTGTAACAGTATCAAAATATCCAATTTAGAGAAATATTTGTTTCTCTAGTACCAACCATGAACTCCATTTTTGTTTTTTTTCATTGCTGATTCAGATAACTATTTCATAAATTTGACCTTTTTTTCTGAGGATGCCGCTTATACCAATGAACCTCAACAGTTGAGACTAGTGTGAACTGCCTATGTTGATGTTAGATCTACACTATAATTTCTAATAAGTTGCATAAATTGCAACATTTATCATGTTGCATATACCATGGTCAGCATTTATCAATGCATAATTTCAGTCACTCTTACAAAAGCCTTTTCATATCAAAAAGAAAGAATGCCCTAGAGTCAAGCTTGATTCATAGTGATTTCATGGATGTATCCACACAATTTTCATGTTCATCATAATAATGTGGCTTGCCATTATCTTCTTTCAGTGTGATTTCCAACCTCCCAATTTAGCCTCTAGTCCTGGTAGTTCCTGATGAACTTCTGTCCAAGTGCTAACTAGGTCTGAATTCCAAGTCCAGTCAAGGTTTTGCTACCGAAAATATCTCAAATATGACCTGTCAAAAGATTCATAATGCATATGAAGTTTGGATTTTAAGTGAAAAGTTATCAGAAATAAGTTTTATTTCCTCCTTGATATGGATTAAATTAGATAGGAATTAATATAGAGATGCCATTTGAATCTCAATAGAACTTGTTGCAATAGAACAGTCCAATTCATGCTTTTCTGACTATGGTCACGGTGATAAGTAGTCGTATTTCCTTCAATTACGTATAAAATTGCATTTATATTCTATAATAAGAAAATATTCTCATAGAACAAATTCTTGATTATAAGATTGCATGTGATCAGTAAAATTTCAAACCCATTCCCCTAAAATTCATTAAAGTCCAGGAAAAACAAGGAATTAAACATTTTCTTAATGATATGGGTTTCATTTGGAAGCCTTAGGCAGAGGACCTTTTAAATTAAAACGGCTTATATAAATATTTGGCTTTGCATTCTCAATCAGGGACTAAAGCCCATTCTCCAATGCAGCCCATTCCACTTCGTTTCTACTTATACTATGGTATGAAAAAAACCATAAACATGTTCATTACTACATTAAAAAGAATTATGCATGATGATGTTTTCCTCCTTGTGGTCAGATGGATGAAAAGCAATCTTGATACTTAGCCACATGATGGTGCTCTTGTACTATTTTCTCTTATTCAGATTTTTTATCAAGTGGGATCCAGTTCATTTCTTTGATTTGCGTAATGGGGATTGACCTCCAAAAAGTCAATGGGGCCATGGCAACATTACATATATTTTTAAATACATTTCAGCTAGTCCTCACTTAACATCTTATTCAGGAACTATTTGAAGTTACAACCATGCTGAATAATGAGGCTTAGGACCAGTCCTTGAAATTGTGGTTCTCACCGCATCCCTGTAAGTCACATGATCATGATTGAGTCACTTGGTAACTGCAGTGCATTTACAACTGTTATAGCTTCCCATGGTCACATGATCACCATTTGTGATCTTTACAGACAATGAGCAAAGTTAGTAGGGAAGCCAGCAGGAAGTCACAAGTCACAGTCATATGACATCATGCTTAACAACCCACAGTAATTTGTTTAACAACTGCAGTTGGAACCAACTACTGTTGTCAGGCACATCACATTTCCAATTTAAGCCACTTCATTTAGAAATAAAGTTGCCAATTCCAATTATGGTTAGTGAGGATTGCCTGTATACTCCATGTACCCAAGCATTTTCTCTTATGCAACTATGAAATTTAAAATTCAACTGCAATAGAATGGCTGCATGTTCACAATCTTGCTAACACCCTTTTCCAAGTAATTTTATACAATACTTTGATAACATTGAAAAAAGCTGTGCCTTTATTTTTTTTATTTGTATCCTGTCTTATTTTTACAAATAACTCAAGGCGATGAACATATCCAGCACATCTTCCTCCTATTTTCCACACACACACACACACATCCCTATGAGGTGGGTTGGGCTGAGAGTGAGTGGCCCAAAGCTATGCAGCTGGCCTTCATGGCTAAGGTAGCACTTGAACTTACACTCACTTGTTTTATTTATTTATTTATTTTTGGGACTTGTATGCCGCCCCATCTCCGAAGACTCGGGGCGGCTCACAACTAAAAAACAACAATATATACAATAATAAATAGTTAAGAAAAAAATTAAACTAACAAGCCCAAAAAATTAAATACTAAAAACATATAAACATATAAACATATAAAAACCACCCCACCCAAAGAGGGTCACAGCCCGGATTGGTCGAATAACCAGGTCTTCAGGTCATGGCGGAAGGTGCGGAGATCGGGGGCCAAGCGAAGCCCCAAGGGGAGTTGGTTCCAGAGGTCAGGGGCCGCGACAGAGAAGGCTCGTCGTCGGGGAGCCACCGGCCGGCATTGGCCGGCCGATGGGACCCCAAGGAGTCCTTGCCTATGTGCTCCAGGTTTTCTAGCCTGGAGCCTTAACCACTAGATCAGACTGGTTCAGATATGTATTTTATAATATTGTACTGAATTATGTACTGATTATTTGGGATTCAACATGTTCAGAACAAAGATGGATTTTGTTAAGCTCTAACAATAAAAGAAACAATAATTCTTGGATGGGAAAATGCTTTATTTCCAGATATAAAGGACTAGATTTCAGAGATATGTGATTTAGCAATTTCTTTTGGTCCTCTGCATGCAGTGTTCCTTATCTAGTGATTTCTATTCAGGTAAAACATTTCCTGTAAGAAATATGTCCAACTAGCCAGTCTAAGTAAGTAATCACACTATTCCAGATGAAATGGTTAATCCATTCAGTCAAATGTTGTCTACTCTGATTTGCAAGCGCTCTAAGACATCACCTGGATTTCAGGTGGGATCCCTCCCATCACCTGCCACTGATTTTTTTTTAGCTAGAAGATATTTAGCTAGATAAGCTTGAATTTGGAACTCTGCATACAAAACAGATATAGTTGTAATATATTATGGTTATTCCTCTCACAGTACTGTTGCTTATAATGGGTCCTTCACCATAATTCAATTAGTCGGAAGAATCTATTACTTGTCTCACATATATGAACATCAAACTCCTTCCTACGCATGACATGCTGCCATTCAACATGGGTGGCTTCACTGTCAGATGCTTTGATCAGTACTCCCATTCATGTCACTTAACTGTGCACTTAAAACCTAAAGCAGCAAGGGAAAGAGAAGCAATTGTTAACAAAGTCATATCCCACACAGACACATTTTTAAATAAAAGGATGGCTCTCTTGTTCATGTCAAAAGTCAGGTCAGAAAACACTTGCTCTTCAGACATTTTAACAGCAGCTGGGGGGGAATGGCACATAATGCAATAAGATTCCTTCTTGTTTCCCTAAATCAAATCCTTCTTTTAAGACTTGAATTCTTTTGCAGAGGTAAAAATATATGCAATATTTTCTCCATCAAACTTTGGCTCACACTTGGCTGTATACTTGCTTAATTACATTGTCAGTACATAAATTCCAGCAGTGTTGTATAATTAAATCTTGTCATTTATTTATTTATTTATTTATTTATTATTTATTTATTTATTATTTATTTATTTATTAATTCGACTTATATCCCGCCCCCTCTCCCAAAGGACTCGGGCCGGCTCACAGATTAAAAGAAATACAACAATAAATTACCTAAAAACCATATTAAACGAATTGAGCCGAATTAACATTAAAACCCCCAAAATTAAAATCAAGAAAGCCCAAAGGAGTCATGCTAGTAGCCATGAAACACTTATGAAAAAAAAATCCTAAACTCATAGTGTGACCACGTTTCTGCTTCTATTGGAACAAAACCTAATGAACAAAATTCTGAGTTTTCTAGGTAAAGTATAAAATCAAGTGAGGAAATGCAGGTAAGCATTTCAGCTGCTCTAAATGTTGGTGAACCTGAACACAGAAAATAATACATTTGCCTTTTATTTCATCACAGATATCAATGTCTAGGATCCTTTTAACATTTTTATTTTATTGGGTTATACTAATTTAGATTAAATGTATATATATATATTGATAGTCCATGTATGATATTGCCATATACTAAATAAACAGATGATCACATATTAGCTTCCCAATGCTAGCATATGTGATCTGTATGTTTTTTTCCTCATCCTGGTATCTTGAAACGTCACAGCGTTTCTTAAACTTGGCAACTTTAAAACTTGTGGACTCCAAGTCCCAAAATTCCCCAGCAAGCATGATTCCTATTTCTAAAATAACTCCCATCTTCTTTTGGCAGGAAATAATAGGACCGAGGGGGAACCACTTGTAACTCGGGGTTGAAATGATGATGTTACCTAGTTTTGAGTAATGAAACGTCTGCAAGAAAAGAAACAAGCTGGGAAGCACCAAGGACCGTCCCTCACTTGTGTTTAAGCCACTAGCCAATATGTACCTCTGAAACATACCCTAACCTGTGGAAACCTTTGCTACAAGCAGTCTTCTGCCGCTTTGCGTTCCACTTTCCACCTGCTCACCTTAACTAAAGAGAACAGGCTTCTTCCCGCCCCGCCTTTGTGACGTCAAGAGAGCATCTTACTACAGTAATGAGGCTGCTCACTTCTAATACTAGATCGCACAGTCCAAGCTTAGTATCGCGAGACGTTATTAAGGTTATTCTCCCCCCCCCGCCCTTTCCGTGTTTCCTATACCTTCCTTTAACTCAAAGCCTCCTGGATCTGTGCAAGTTGGAGGCGGAGTCCTCCGGGCAGGTTTGGCAGTGACGTGGGAGACACCCCCTCCCGCTGCTTTTACGGGAAGAGGAAACGGGTAGGTGGGCGCGGAGTTGGAGGCAGAGGCTTCCGGTGAGGCAGTGATTGAATGGCTCCATTCCTCTTGGGGAGAGCGTTGTCCTTCCTCAGGGAAGGGGCGATGATTGGGGGCAAGAGGGGTTCCCTATTGGCTTCGTTTATCCCCCCAGTTTGACCACTGAACACAGGTAGTGTTTCTGCTCCAGAGTCCTTCCTCTATGCAAGGTGACTCCTGTGCCTAAGATTGTCGGGGGGAGGGGAATGTGCCCAGCTTCTTTATTTGGTATATTTCATTGTTGCTTTGCTGAATGGGAGTGGGGGGAGAGAAGGGGGGGAGACAGCCTGGATGCCATTTATTAACCCATCTGTACCTTGCAAAAACCTACCCGATGAACATGTCTGTCTGCAGGTGAGTTTTCAGCCCAAGTCAATTTTGCAGCCTGCTGGCTAAATTCAACTTTTTCAGTCCTCAAAACTAACAATTTATTAGATGTATGTCTTTTATCCAGAAGCTCAGGATGGAATACATAGCTCTGCCTCTTCCAATTTTTCTCTGCAGAAGTCCTCGAAATCGGTTAGAGCAACTGGCCCAAAGTTACCCAATGAGTATTTGTGGCTGAAGATGAACTAGAATCTCTCCAGCTCTAATCCAGCACCTTTAACCACTACCTCATATTCTAACTATTATATGTTGTATTCTTCTAAAAATAGGACTGTTTGCACCCTTAGAAAGAAGTTTTAGCACCAGTCTGTATTTACATATCTAATGGAAATTGAAAACAATATCAATCTTTTAAGGCCTTTCTTTTTAAAAAAAAAACCTATTAGACTTTCCAAAATACAGGTCACAATGATATTTTCAAATGGCAAAATAGGAAGAGACGAGATAACTGTTGTTAAAGACTTTGAGGACAAATCACTTTTCTTGAGACTGACGTAGCTTTGGACCATCATTATATGACCTAAGTCGAAGACTACTGGTGCACCAAGCTTTATGTCCCATAAAGCTCTTCTAGCAATTGTAAAGTATCACTCCACAACTGCCTGGCATGCATGGTCATATGATCACATTTTGGGTACTTGACAACAAGCTGGCCTTTACAACTAGTTGCAGCTCCTGCAGTCACGTGACTATAGTTTGCTAGGTTTTTTTGCTGGTTTATGGCAAAAACACTCATTGGGAAGAATGGGTTCATATTTGCCACTGTGGCATTCGCTTAGTGACTTTAGATTTGTTTAATGACCACCATGATTAATTCCTAATGATGTCAGATATCAGCCAAACAGAATCATTACTTGAAGACTGGACTTGAGAAATAAAGCTTTGGTAGTATAATTGAGACATAGCATCTGTTATAATTTATACTCTTTTAGCTGTAAACATTTCAAACTTAGGAACTAGGCCTTTACATTATATTGTGATATGTGTCATATTTTATTAATAGCTTCATAGATTGTTTAATGATAATAACCTGAGAAGGCCGGCAGTTTTTCCTTACTATTCAGCAGATAGAAGTTAGAAATGCAAAGGCAAAGATTTTGGTAAGTATATGAAAAGGTGAGATAAGTAATCTCCATTGATTTTTCCTTTTTTTTTTCCTTTTAGGCAGTCTGGAAAAATCACATTCTTCACAAAGTAATTGCTAATCTAAAACAACAATGTTTGCAGACTTGGAGTATGACATTGAAGAAGACAAGCTGTAAGTTTTCTTTTTCTTTTTTCCTGTTTCCTGCTGGTAATGTGTATCTTTGTATTTGATTTGGGAAAACTGGAATTAGAATTGCTTGGAAAGCACACAACAATAATTTCTTGAATGAGAAAGCAAAGATGCAACAAGAATTCAGAAAAATAGCAAAGACTAGTAGATTTAGAGCCAAATCAAAATGCCTTTATTCATTAACAGATCTTTTTCTTCAGTTTGGTTTGGGAAAGTGTATTCTATAGAAGTCAAGTCAAAATCTTCAGTATTTCTTGGTTAAATGACTAAAAAGAAACATGTAAACTAGGCAATTCTGGATATAGTTTGCATTAATTTCTCTTTTGTTATTAGGTGATTGCTCTTTTTCAGTTTTTACTTGATTGAATTTATATTCTCCTGGCCATCTTATTGTATAGATTATTAATTCAGAATCCAACATTTGAAGAGAACTGAGTGAGAAAATAATAAACTACAATAATAATATAGATATATACAGAAGAAGCTTGTGATACATGTCTGGAAGTATCAATTTTTAATACCTGCAAGAAAAACAATCAGTTTTTGTTTTAAAAACAGTAAGTCCTAGAAGTAAAATCAGTGTAGCAGTGATTTGCGCTGGAAAATAATGGAATGAACTTAGTAAATTTACATCTGGCTTTATGTTGCCATGAAACTTTAAAATCTAAGACATGCTGGCTGGAAGTTAAAGCTGACAATCTAAGGCTAAAATGTATCAGTGAGAAACCACAGTTTAATAATGCAAGACGTTTTGCATCTTGCTATGCTTCTGCAAATAATTTGCATGTTTTAATCAAGATAAAGATATTGTTCATTTTTTATATATTTATCAAATTTAGAGGCCACCTATTTCACTCTCAGATTATATTTCATTGTTGCATTTGTCTTTTTAGTCTAAACCTTGATGTTTAAGAAAACATCTGACACAATTTTGATTCCAATTATTTATATCTCTGTTGTGGTGAAAGCAGAGGCAGTTGGCAGGTATTTGTGTTTTTATCTCTGTTTTAGGGGGATTCCTACAGTACCTGGAACAGTGACCTTGAAGAAAGACTCTCAGAATCTGATTGGAATTAGTATAGGTGGAGGAGCCCAGTATTGCCCCTGCCTGTATATCGTCCAGGTTAGTGTTAGGGAAGAGGAATATATTCTTGGAAAGAAAAAAATAATAAAAATTGCATGCAACATCCTGGGAGCAGAATTTTGATTGTGGGGACATTTTCTGAAGATCCAGGCTTGTAGCCTGTAGCGATAGCAACAATAGTAGCAGCAGCAAAGAGTAGTGGACTACAGTGCATGAAGCTTAATGGGATAATAAATATATTTTTTGGACTATAAGATGCACCTTGGTTTAGAGGAGGAAAGCAAGAAAAAAATAGCTTTTTGCCTTTGCATGTTGCATTTTTGCCCTCCCCGGCATCCAGAAGCACTCTGCAGGCCAAAAACAGGCACATTTTTGGCCGCCAGGGGCCTCCAGGGGTCCTGTTTTTGGCCTCCTCTGGAGGGCAAAAGGGGGCTCCCTGAAGGCCTCAAAAATGGGCACGTTTTTGGCTTGCAGAGTGATTCTGGATGCCGGGGAGGGCAAAAACGGGACGTAAGGAGGCTTTGGGAGGCCAAAACATGGATGTTAAACAAGAGGGGTTCAGGGAGAATTCAGTGATAGTTTCGAATGTATAATTCAAAAGGTTAGACTATGAACCTCCTCAAAAGTGGCAGGAAGATTTCTTTCAGTGTCTAATGCAATGTGATACGGTGAGCGAACTATGAAAAGTGAAAAAAATTAACTGGTTTGAAATCTCTGGACTAAAAAACACTTCAGGTCATCTAGCAGCTTTTATTATAGAAGAATGGATATCAAATAAACCTCCAGTAGAATGGCATATTTCAACCAAGTAACCAGCTTTTGTATGGTTTAAGTATCACGCAGTATAGATATAGGCAACTAATCAGAGGTGGTATGCTACCGTTTCAGACCGGTTCACCCGAACCGGTAGTAAAAAAAAGCCCATGATCAGCTGAAAAGGGGAAAAAGTCCTTGACAGTCAGCTGAGAGGAAAAGCAGGATCGGCCCTCCCACCGGTCCCTGCACTTTTCTCTTTATCCTCTCAGCTGATTGGCACTGCAGGTCTCAGCTGGTGTGGCGAAAGCTCTGCGACGGCGTTAGGCAAAGCACACCCAGCAAGCCATGCCAGCAAGCCATGCCCACCAAACCAGTGGTAAAACAATTTTAATCCCACCACTGCAAATGTTTATGAAGGTCCTGTCATATTTCTGAAAATTAAGGTATTTTTATAACTAACAAATGTGGCAAGAAAAGTAGCGATTATGCATGGAAACTTGTTGTGGCCCCGCCTCGTGAGCCTGTGCTGACAGAGGAAGAGGACCTGGATGATGAAGAAGAGGAGGAACGGGCAATGCCTTCCTCACCAGGGCCTTCCTCCCCAGGACCTTCCTCCCTGGCAAGGTCTCCCTCCCCAGGACCTTCCTCCCTGGCAAGGCCTCCCTCCCCAGGACCTTCCTCCCTGGCAATGCCTCAGGTTTCTTCGGAAAGCCAAGAGGAACAGCCTGAGAGACACGTATCGGTACAGCCACGGCGAGGGAGGGAGGAGGAGGATTCCTGGCTTGATCCCAGGCAACGTCGGAGGGAGAAACGTCAGCAGCAACGTAGGGGGCATGGGAGGGCCAGAGACTGAGCTGGACCACACCCCACCAGGTATAAAAGTGGGTGTGCCTACATTACAAACTCTGTACGTGACGAAGTGTGGAATAAGCCGAGGATTCCGTCTGTGTTGTAGTGCCTGATTTGGTTTCTGGACTTTGGGAATAATTCATTCCTTCTGTGAGTAATTCATTTCTTGTCAGCTCCAAATTTGGCAGTGAGAGCCTGGGTGACTGCCAACACTCTTATCGGGAGAGATAACTTGGATTTTGGAGACAGGCCAGCGTAACTCTCTGTGCTAGTGTTGCTGCCAAGTTCCTTACCTTCTGGGGAAGGGAAGGGGAGACAGAACAGAAACTATAGTTCTTTTTCCTTAGCTTCTTAGATCATAGCAATAACACTTAGGCTTATATACCGCTTCACAATGCTACAGCTTTCTCTAAGTGGTTTACAAAGTCAGCATATTGCCCCCAACAATTTGTATCCTCATTTTACCGACCTCAGAAGGATGGAAGACTGAGTCAACCTCGAACTGGTCAGGATGAAACTGGCAGTGGGCAGAGTTAGCCTGCAATAGTGCATTCTAACCACTGCCCCCTGAGCATGGTTCTTCCACCATCACTATGTATTCCTCCTCAGGTATTTGACAATACTCCTGCAGCCCTTGATGGAACGTTGGCAGCTGGTGATGAAATCACGGGTGTGAATGGGAAGTCAGTCAAAGGAAAAACCAAAGTAGAAGTAGCCAAAATGATACAGGTGGTAAAGGTGAGAGACTTCAAGGATTGCTGGAACGTAAATGGTGGGTTTTTGCTTATGCAAGTAGTAGTGCCTTTCTCTTCCATAATATTTGATTTTGGTCTTCTAGGGAGAAGTAACAATTCATTACAACAAGCTCCAGGCTGATCCAAAGCAGGGAAAAACTTTAGACATTGGTAAGTAAAGACTTTGACTATCTTAAGGATTTATTTTTTAGCCTGTTCTTGTGAAATTATTATTATTATTATTATTATTATTATTATTATTATTATTATTATTATTATTATTATTGGACTTATAGGCCTCCCTCTCTCCCGAGGGACTCAGGGCGGCTTACAATAAAAAACAAGGATATAAATATTAAAATGCAATTAAACTAAACTAAGCCCAATAAATTTAAAACCCAATTAAAACTAAAAATTGATAAAAAAAAAAACCCACATCCACCCCATTCAGTCCAGGCTGGCCTGTTGAAACAACCAAGTCTTTAGGTCGCGGTGAAAGAAACAGAGGCCAGGGGCCAACCAGAGCTCCAAGGGGAGCTGATTCCATAGGGTGGGTGCTCCCACAGAGAAGGCCCTACCCCTGGGCACCGCCAACCAACAGTGTCTGGTCAATGGCACCCCCAGGGGGCCCTGCCTGTGGGAGCGTACAGGGCGATTGGAGGTCGGCGCTGGCAGGAGACGCTCCTGCAAGTACCCCGGACCCGAGCCATGAAGGACTTTATATGTGATGACTAATACCTTGAATCTCACCCAGAGGGCAATTGGCAGCCAATGCAGGTCGCGCAGGAAGGGTGTAACATGGGACTATCGGGACACTCCCATCACTACCCGCGCAGCCGCATACAGGAATTGTGCTACCTTTTGAAAAATGCTGCTTATGGATTACATGTCTCTTTCCTGGAATGCAGTGCTAAAGAAAGTGAAGCACCGCCTGGTGGAGAACATGAGCTCAGGGACAGCAGATGCCCTAGGACTGAGTCGAGCTATCCTCTGCAATGGTAAGTAATATGCAAGAAGCAGTTCCACTATTGTTGCTGATTGAGCCAAGTGCCATCAAGGATTAAGCATTCTCAGTTTCTCCTGAAACTGAGTCTCATCCAGTTGGTGATGTCGATACTTAAACTCAAAACTGTGGGGTTGAGAGGCAATATAACATACTTGTTAAATCCCCACTTCAAGGCTCACCACTTTAGGGTGATCCTCAGGCGAGCTACTATATCTCAGTCCTAACCGCTCAGTTGTAAGACCGTTCCTCAGTAGCCGTTCCGTATGGTGATTCTGGACATGTGTGATGGTCTAACAAGGTTATCCGTGGCCTCAGAATGAATTCTGTTACCCTTGTCAAGTTTTTCACCCTCTCCAAGTGTCTGACCAGTGCATAAAGGCGTGGCTGTGCCAGGAGAAATGCCATCTGTGGGCAGCGTGGGCTTAAGTTTTGCACTGTTCCCATCATGCCATTTAACCCATAGAAAGGGCACTGAGAAAGAATTTGGATACTGAGATGGCCAAGAGATGCCTGTTTATTTTGAGATTAAATCTGTAGAATCAAGTGAACCGTCTTCAAGAGCAGGGCTCTCCAACATTGGCCACTTCAAGATAGGAGGAGTTCAACTCCCAGAATTCCCCAGCCAGCAAAGCTGGCTGGGGAATTCTGGGAGTTGAACTCCTCCAGGCTTAAAGTGGCCAACGTTGGAGAGCCCTGTCCTAGAGCCCGATAGAAATTAGCTGATAGTCTCACTGAGACTTTCTGTATTATCTTTGAGAAATCCTGAAAAAGAGATGAAGAGACAATTTGCAAAAGAAAGCAACTCTTCCTGTCCCTAGAAGGGAGAGGATGAGGAATTCCAGAGAATTACAATCTTGTAACAACATGGAGTATTCTAGAATATAGAAGTAAAGATACTGGGTTCAAAACTACTTTGAAAGCAGTGTGGTGATTTGCAGAAGTCAGCATGGATTTGACAGGAATCAGTTGTCGTGTACTAACCATGTCACTTTATGTCAGAAGACAGTTTTAGTAAATGATTCGATGTTGTAAATGTGATATTCATTCGTTCATTCATTTTTATAGCTGCCTATCTCAGCAAACGACTCTGGGCAGCTCACAATTCAAAAGCATATAGAATAGAAAAACAGAATTGGAAGGGACCTTGGAGGTCTTCTAGTCCAACCCCCTGCTTAGGCAGGAAACCCTACACTACTTCAGACAAATGGCTATCCAATCTCTTCTTAAAATCTCCCACTGCCATTCACAACTTCTGGAGGCAAGTTGTTCCACCGATTAATTGTTCTAACTGTCAGGAAATTTCTCCTTAGTTCTAAATTGCTTCTCTCCTTGATTAGTTTCCACCCACTGCTTCTTGTCCTGCCCTCAGGTGTTTGGGAGAATAACTTGACTCCCTTTAGTACAGCTAAAATCTTAAAACCATTTTAAAACAATAGAAATCATTAAAACACTACAAACATTGAAATGTCTAATTTGAATACATACAAAGCAAGTTATCTGGCCTGTTAACAATATAGCCAGGAGATGGCTATATTGTGTGTGTGTGTAATTTCATTTATAAGGTCATGTAATCATCTTTTGAGACCTTCTCACAAGCAAAAGTCAATGTGGAAAGCAGATTCACTTAACAACCAGGTTACTAACTTATCAACTACAACGATTTACTTAACAACTGGCAAGAAAGGTCATAAAATGGAGCAAAACTCACTTAACAAAGGTCTCACTTAACAGAAATTTTGGGCTCAATTGTGGTTATAAATCAAGGACTACCTGTAGTTGATTGCAAAGTTAGTATGAGTCAGCAGTATAATTTTTTTTTTATTACATTTATATGCCGCCCTTCTCCAAAGACTCAGGGCAGCTTACAATTTTGGGGGGGATACAACCCAATGCGCTCAGCAATAGCCTCCATTCCATTGTATATGGCTGCTTATTACTAAGCAGCATTTTTACAAAGTCAGCTTATTGCCCCCAACAATCTTGGGTCCTCAATTTACCTACCCCGAGAGGATGGAAGGCTGAGTCAACCTTGAGCCTGGTGGGATTCGAGCCTGCACTAATTGCAGGCAGCTGGAACTTAAGTGCAGGCATTTAACAGCCTGCACCACCAAGGCTCTTATAATGATGCTGCAAAAAACCAGAACCTTTTTAGATTGCAAAACGATTGTTCCACTTTATTATGCTACAGTCAGAAACCCCACCTCAAGCAAACATTAATCTTTTCAGGGAAACTGAAACAGGTTCACAAACAGCATGAAGGTCATCAGGGCACTAGGAACGGAGGCCAATGAAAAGGTATTTTAAAAAACTGGGTATGTTTAACCTTGAGATGAGAAGACATTGAGAGATACAATGGCAACTATATAAAACGGTCAGGGTTTGGCCTCTAACATTCCGAAGTGCAGGATGTGAAATAATAGATGTAACACTGTATGCTCCTAAAATAATTTACTATTATAATTAACCCCTTTTCTTAATTTTATTGGTGGTGCAGGCTGTTAAATGCCTAGCACTTAGATCCAGCTGCCTGCAATTAGTGCAGGCTTGAATCCCACCAGGCTCAAGGTTGACTCAGCCTTCCATCCTCTCAGGGTAGGTAAATTGAGGACCCAAGATTGTTGGGGGCAATAAGGTGACTTTGTAAAAATGCCACTTGGGGGGGCCAAAAAGCCCTAGTAATAAAGCAGGCATATACAGTGGAATGAAGGCTATTGCTGAGCATATTGGGTTGTGCTCCAAAAAATTGTAAGCCGCCCTGAGTCTCCGGAGAAGGGCGGCATATAAATATGGATTTTTTTAATTTTTATTTTATTTTTTAATTGTTCTAGATGGCTTGGTAAAGCGATTAGAAGAGCTGGAGAGGACTGCAGAACTATATAAAGGTAATCACTTTTTTTTCTTTGTAGTCTAGAAAGCTGTTGTCTTACAGCTCATATCAATGATGATTTCTTGGGAGATCAATTGATTTGAGTAGGTATATTGTACCCACATGTGCAAGCAATACAACATGTGATGGCTGATTAGGCCTGCTTACATCTGGAACATTTGATGAGCAGATGTGGACTGTCTCTCTTACCCCTCACGTCTACAAAGCCTTCTTCCACCCACTGCCTTTTTAAGATAAACCCCCTCTTATGCAAACATCCAGCATGAGGTAATTTCTCCACTGGTGACTTACAGCAGTTTCAAGAACACTCTAAACATTATTGTGCCAAATTAATAATAATCAGGACAGACTTTGTATCATTTCAACAATGGCTGATAATGCTGTGGAGATGCTATAAGCTTCCCCCACTCCATTAACACACAAGAATTGAAAAACAGTAAAACTCCCCTCATATGTGTTGACGATGCATTGTCTCCCACCTTCTGCTATCTTGCAAATTAGTACAATAACAGTTTATGAATTTGAGAGTGAATATTTCTTATCAGTTTACAGTAGAAGGAAACAAGCAGTAGTAGAGAGAATTAGAGAATATTTGGGAGCTACAAGTACCCATATTTCCCCCCAAAATAAGACTGGGTCTTATATTAATTTTTGCTCCAAAAGATGCATTAGGGCTTATTTTCCAGTTAGGGCTTATTTTGGGGGAAATACGGCACTAAATGCATCCATCTGACAGATTATCTTAACTGGGGCTTATTTTGGGGGTAGGGTTTATATTAGCATCCTCAAAAATCATGCTAGGGCTTATTTTTTGGTTGGGTCTTATTTTCGGGGAAACGGTAGATTTGAGATCTGGATCATATGTGACTGGTGGAATTGCCCATTTGTTTGCTTATGTCCTGTTTACCATATAAAAGTATCTTGAAGCATTATTTTGCTTGATATATTGATAACATGGCTTATTATCAATAAAACTTTCCGCACGGTTTATTTTCAGTCTTGTTGATAAGTTATTTGATCTGTAGCTAGAGCTTCTTCTCTAGAGCCACAAGCAGATTTCCTATATTGAATGGCCATGGAAAAGTTGATGCTTTTGTGTGGTTTAGTAACAATACATCCATTGTGGTGAGCAAACTGTTCCCAGAAGCACGAAAGCACAGTACATGACCAGTGAAGAGCAAAGAATGATGTTTGCATTTGGTTAGTACAACTTTTGCCACTCAGTTACTTCTTCAGGCGAATCTCAGAATAAAAACATATCAGTGTTGACTTGTTCCCAACCATATTTTGATTTTGTTTTATTTTACCAAACATCTGCTTTTAGTGTTAAAATGTAGACTGAAAAGTAACAAATGTTCCTAGATAAATGAGATTTTAGTGAATGACTTAGTATTTTTTTCCTTCCCCTTTGCCTAGGGATGACAGAACATACCAAGAGTCTTCTCAGAGCCTTCTTTGAACTGTCTCAGACTCACAGAGGTAAATGGATAGAGCATTTGCCAATTATGGCCATAACCTCTTTAAATACCAATTGTATTGAGACGTTAATGTGTGCTCCACCTATTTTTTTTCCTTTTTGTTCAGTTGTGTCCAATTTTTGGAGACTGCCTGGACAAATTCCTGCAGTTTTCTTGACAAAGTTTTTCAGAAGTGGTTTATCATTGCTTTTTTCCTAGGATTGAGATAAATTGACTGGCCCAAGATCACCTTAACTGATTTTATGCCTAAGGCGGGACTAGAATT
Source organism: Naja naja (assembly GCA_009733165.1). Classification (NCBI taxonomy): domain Eukaryota; kingdom Metazoa; phylum Chordata; class Lepidosauria; order Squamata; family Elapidae; genus Naja; species Naja naja. Next base: position 23,930,854 of record CM019154.1, on the reverse strand, counting down.
CACAGACTCCCAGTTTCTCATCTGATTCCGCCAACTTGACTCTGTCTAATTTATTTTTTAGTTCATTGTAATTAAAATAAATATGCAACTAGCATGCTACAAAATAAAAAGCCAAGTAAGCATGTTATATATTTCCAAGATTCTTCTGGGCCCTGCTAATGTCTAAGAGGTATTTATAAGAAAAAATTGATAGGATTTCTGCAATGGTGTTTTGAAAGCGTGCTTAGTTACCTAGAAGAAAAACAGAAGGAAACTAAGGAAACACAGAACTTGTGGGGAGCAATCTCTGGTTTATCACTGGCCATAATCAACATGGCTCCAATTTTGTGAGAATGGTCATAATATTCTTTCCAAATTCCAGATATGGCCACTGGTTTTCAAAATTTGGGCTAGAATATCTATGGGTTGTATGCAGGGCTGGTACCAGGTCTGTGTGAGCCATTATCCAGAGCAACCAATTGGAGAAATACCTTCTAGCTTACTGACTAGAATGAGATTTAAGGTGGGACACTGTAAAGCTTAAATTGAGGCATGTTTGCATTCTGGTGCCCTCCTGACATGTCAGGTTTGAAGTTCCATAAACTTCAGGGTGTCAATCATTGTCTGAAGTGGTGAAAAATTGAGTAATATATACCAGAAAATATACCTATGATTTTTGACTCCATTTTCTATTGCATGTTTTTGCTGTATGATGACCAGCATTTGGTGATGTTTTTTCGGTTATTGGTGTACGGGAACCTCAGCCAGCAGCCAGTGAAGCGTTTGTAAAATTTGCTGATGCTCATCGCAGTATTGAGAAATTTGGAATCCATCTTTTAAAAACCATTAAACCAGTAAGAATGTGTGTTTTATCTTTATTATGCTCAAAATAATAATTCTTTATGTACACGCATGCTTAAAAGACTATATTTTTAATAAAAACAATGACTAACAATAATTGATAATTTAAATATCTGTTTTTTATTATAATGATTGTATGCTGCCTACAGTCACTTCATCTGCGATGGCTGGCCATATAAATTTACTAAATAAGATAAAATATCATTTTAGTATGATAATCTAGGTAGATAACCCAACTGTTTGAGAGTTGAGATTTCTTGCTGTAGTCGTTAAATGAATCCAGTTTGCTCCATTGACTTCACTTGTTGGAAGCCCCCTGGGAAGGTCGCAAATGGTTATCATGTGACCTTGGGACACTGCAGTATCATAAATACATGCCAGTTGCCAACTGCCAAATTTTGATTATGATTACAGGGACGCTGCAACAGTTGTAAGCATGAGAACGGTTGTAAGTCACTAGTTTCAGCACCTTGGTAACATCAAGCATTTGTTAACCTAATGGTTTTAATTTCAAGGACTACCTGTATAGAATTCCAATGTAGCACTGTCAATACCCAAAGATATAGATGGGAACTATATCATGGGATAAAATAGTGAAGCTTACAACTATTAGACTGTGATGGTGACAGAGTGATGACAGAGCCAAAACCAAACAGTAATCTTGCATAGTGTTCAAGGAGCCTTGGTGATGCAGGCTGTTAAATGCCTAGCACTTAAGTTCCAGCTGCCTGCAATTAGTGCAGGCTCGAATCCCACCAGGCTCAAGGTTGACTCAACCTTCCATCCTCTCAGGGTAGGTAAACTGAGGACCCAAGATTGTTGGGGGCAATAAGCTGACTTTGTAAAAATGCAGCTTAGTAATAAGCAGGCATATACAATAGAATGAAGGCTATTGCTAAGTGCATTGGGTTGTATCCCAAAAATTGTAAGCCGCCCTGAGTCTTCGGAGAAGGGCGACATATAAATGTAATTTTAAAAAAAACTCTTTCTGCTATCTTACATTCCCCACTCTTCCTCTTTTGCTGATCAACTCACACAGAATAAGGTGCAGTGCTATAAAGTTTACTGTTTCTGGGGATGCAAATAATGGACGACAAACAGTGCTTGATAAAAGGCATAAGAATGTGAGATGGTCTCATCTGACTACACTAGTGAGCTACAATTCTTTGCTTTATATGGCCTCTTTGGTTATTAATCTGTGAGGCTTTCCACACGGCCTGTTTATTTGGCTTCCTCTTCTTAATTCTTTCCAAGCTAGGTGAGAAATAAGCGCAAAGCACTTTCTCATATCAAACAGATAAAATAAAGTTCATTAGCCTGACTTGCCTTGAATTGTGACAGGACGGCATAATGGAGATGGTAAGGTGGAAATAATATTGTTTTAGACTAGAACAACATAGCATTGGCTCATAAATAAGATTGTCATCTAGTCCATATAATGAGAAAGTTGATCCTTGTATCAAATGGCTTAACTACTCTGAGAGTTGACAGAAATGTCCCCAAATCATATACTAGTTAATTTTGGGTGGTGAGCCTTCTCACACGTGAAAGCTTGTCTGTTTTATTTTGCTTTATCTTCATTTTTCACTCCCAGTATTTCCTTACAGATGTTGACAGACTTGAACACCTATCTGAATAAAGCAATTCCTGACACCAGATTAACTATCAAGAAGTATTTGGATGTCAAGTTTGAGTATTTGGTGAGCTGTTCTTTTTGTTTTAATTATTTCTTTAGAAAAAAACAAGGGGCTTAAAATGCATATTCTTTGAAAGAGAATTTCAATCTTTGAATGTAAACTAATCAAACTTGTCTGCTTTAATTTTTTATCTGTGCATATAATATATCTAACAATTCAGGATGATACTGCATAGAATGAAATGGACTGTGGACATTTTATTTTTGTCTTCGTTATAACTGGTTGGTTATTCTGCAACTTGTAACACTCTGCTTTTTGTTCCCTTTCAGTCGTATTGTCTAAAGGTGAAAGAGATGGATGATGAAGAATACAGCTGCATTGTAAGTACAGAGGTTCTAATTTCTACTGAGATCCCAGATTTGTTCACAGGCATACTCAGATACTTGATTGTTTTCAAAGATTTACATTTAGGGAAGTTTATTGTGTACATTCCATGTTGAATCTTGCTTTGTGTCGCCAAGCGTTATCAAATGAACCTTCTAAATACCTCAGATTTCCCTAACTCTTAAGATGCTTAAGAATTAAGTTTATACCTTATTTCAACTTTTCAAACTGAGATTGATAATGTCAGCTATCATTTTCATCTGGCATGCTCTGTGGGCAGCTTTTCCATCTTGACGCCTTCCAGAAACGTTGGATCAGATTGGAATTTTGAGTGCGGTAACACAAGATTGATTCACTTGTGTTGCACAATCATAGATTGTTTAAGTATTAATGAGTTCTGCTGAAGAGAGGCCAAACTCTGCCACTGCAGAGAAGCTGGATAGATAATATCCCAGTGGACTCAATACCGAGTTGTATTTTGTGGCTTTTGTTTCCTATAATGACAACTATGATCTCCAGCACATCATCCTTTCTCAGCCTTAGATGGAAAGGCCAAATCATCTGATAAGCATCTGGCATGCCATTATTTTTATTTGAGCAAAAGAAAAGCTTTCTAAAGTTCAAATCTTGAGGAGCAGATTCATAGCAGACACTTCATTTTTACTGAAAAAGCGTATGGTAAGAATTTGAACAAAATTATAGCTAATGCAAATTACAGAGATTAAAGTTTCAGGTTTAAAGATTAAGATTAAAGTGTCAAGCAAATGGCTCCAGAAAGTGTTGAACATATTCTGTCAATATTGATTTGCATTAAAGGTTCTATAATTATGGGATAGATTCACCATTAATTTGGAATGGAAAAACTGACAATCTGTCGGATTTGTCCCTTGATCTCATTTACCATGTGATGACCTTGTGATGAGTTTCTGTTTCCTTAAATGTTGGTTTTCTTACCCTCAGGGTTCTAGGCATCTGCTCCTTTAGCAAAAGATGCTTTAATGTCTGACTGTTGGCCAAGTAAAGATGTAGCACCATCATGTGAGCAGCTCACAGTTTGCTAGGATGCATGAAAGAAGCCTTAATTCATATGAGACATGTTGCCCAATCTACCCCGTTGGTTGTTATAGTAACGCAGTATTTTTGGTAGGCCATGGGAGAACCTCTCTACCGGGTTGGAACTGGGAACTATGAATATCGCTTAATCCTGCGCTGCCGCCAGGAGGCACGTTCACGTTTTGCCAAAATGAGGAAGGATGTACTAGAAAAGATGGAGCTGCTAGACCAGAAACATGGTAAGTGTGGTTGCTTTTTGTTTAGATCCAAATGACCTCCGGGAATGTTGAGTGACCTAGATCTGCAGATGAAAACTATCAAGCTCCTTAGAAACAAGAATACGGGATGGAAAGAAAACATGTTTGACCCTGAAAGAGCCAAAGTATCATCTTAGCCATTTATAAAGTGCTTGATTATTGCCATGCATAGGAAGACAAGCACATCCTAGGCCAGGGATGTCAAACTCAAGGCCCAGGTGCTGGATTCAGCCCTTGGGCTGCTTAGATCTGGCCTGCAGGGCTGCCCTGGAAACACCAAGGGACTGGCCCACGATGCCTCTGCCAGTGAAAATGGAGCTTGGCCCTCCCAAGTTCTGTTTTCGCTGGCAGCGGGTTGCAGGAGGCCATCACAGCCAAAAACATACCTCAGGAGCCCATTTTTGCTGGCAGAGCGCTTGGGCCACCACAGACGTCCCCAACACGACTGACATTGAGTTGGCCAGGCCCACCCTGGCCCCCCGAGGTCAAACACAACCCTGATGTGGCCCTCAAGGAAATCGAGTTTAACACCCCAGTCCTAGGCTATAAGCTGAGGGTAACCTGTATTTTTGTTCCTCTTTGTTCAATGATTTTCTCCTTTGCAGTGCAAGATATTGTATTCCAACTCCAGCGTTTCGTGTCCACGCTTTCCAACTACTATGACGATTGTTATGCTGTGCTAAGAGAAGCAGATGTTTTCCCAATTGAAGTGGACCTAGCACGTACCACATTGAGTTACGGCCAAAAGGATGTCTTCACAGATGGAGCAGAAGATGAGGAGGAAGAGGAAGGCTGTGGAAGTAGAGAATGCAATAAAAAAGAGGAAGAAAATGGGGAGAAACTCATTGATGATGCCTGAATTTCTGAATCCTGTCAAAATCCCTTCAGAGACTGATAAATTTTATTTCTCTAGACAGCTTGTCCACAGTGACTGTTCTGTTTGTACAAGTCCAGCTAGGGAATGAATCAAGATTCTGTGTTGAATGGGAACATTTGGGTAATGATGTATGCAAAATCTTGCAAAAAAAATTTTCTTTGTCCGTTTGTGCTTTTCTCAAAATCTCACGGACCTCCTCCAGAGCTGGTGGAACTGAAATTACCTTTAAGCAGCCTTCAGCCATCTACCCAATATGGCTTCCTGTGCAGATGGACTATGATTAAATATACAGCGCCCCTCCTGTCCCTCCCTCCCTCCCTCCCCCCCTCTCTCTCTCAGTGGCTGAGTATCTCATGTAAAAATGTTGAACACCTTTGGTTTCCTAGGGTTTTCTTTTCCCATCACTCTTCTGTCGTTTTTAATCTTGAATGATATTGCTACCAGCAGGTGAATTTAGTGTTAAAATGTTGACTTCTCTGCATTGTCAAGGCCCTTAAAAGGGAGACATAAAGATTATTGAGGTTAACTGTAAGTCCACCATTTTAAGACTTAAGTTCTTAATTCATACAATTCACTATCATTACATCTGCACATTTCCCCTTTTTTGAATGTTGCCTTTGTGAACAGAGAGACTATTATGTGTGTCCCCCTAGCACCTCATTCCCACACATTAATCATCAATTTGGCAGCCTTAGAAATGAGAATGATAAACTGTCAAAGGAAATGGGGAGAATTACCAATATTTCTCTCTCTTATATTTTCATGAATAAATACAATATTCAGATGTGATCTAAAAACAAAATTACAAAAATAAAATCAAACAGAAGAAAATTGTCTTCAATAATATTTATGCCAATGCGGACAACCTATCAGAAATCATTGATAGAACATATTACATGATGGCTAATAAACAATGTGAAAATTTGACAATGCCACTAATACTCGGTGAGGAAATCTCCCCATCCTGTATCTCAGTTTCACCTTCCAGTTGCAAGTCCCATCACCTGTAAAGTAACAAAGTTGAGGAACGCTGCTCAAAATTTTGTTGAGTTTTCAAATAAAATAGTTTAATTATAAAGCATTGCTTTTGAGAAGAAAGGGCCTTTTGTTCCTCCTTGAATTGGTGTAGTTTGTGCCAATTGGCAAGAAGAAAAACTACATGAGAGTATTATGACGAACATGTTTCTCTGTGGTTTTTGTTTTTGCTTCCTGTTCTCTCCCTCCCTCCCCCCCCCCTCCCTCTCTCTGTACAGGCACACACATAACATACACAATATATGAACAATACATGGATCAGATAAGGTTTTTTTTTTAAATGAATCTAGTTATGTATAGACTTTTAAAGATTCCAAGACAATTTTTTCCAGTAAAATGCACACAAAACATGCAAAACTGGGTCTGTTAATAAGATAAATATTTATGGCATGTTTTTACTTTTAGTCACATATTGGCCACATAGGCTGATAGTTTTACAATTCTGAAAATATATTAGGCATACAAATTCTATGATCTCTTGTGAACAATAAATATGAGTATTTACTTTGGCTTTAAATTTCTGTGCCCCCAAGTACTGTATCATATTGTCAATGAGATCTAGAAAGCAATAGCACTTACTGCTTCACAGCGCTTTTACAGCCCTTTCTAAGCTGTTTACAGAGTCTGCATATTTCCCCCAACAATCTGGCTCCTCATATTACCCACCTCAGAAGGATGGAGGGCTGAGTCAATCTTGAGCCTGGTGAGATTTGACCTGCTGAATTGCAGGCAGCCGGCAGCCAGCAGAAGTAGCCTGCAGTACTGCACTCTAACCACTGCGCCTCCATGCCTCTATGATGAAGATCGTTTCTTAGTTTCTAGTGGCAAATTGTACCCACAAAGGATACTCACTTGCAATTCATGGCTTGAGTCATAGCATAAATTATCTGATATATTCGCAACCAGCATACAAAAATTTTAATTTCCATAGCACCATTATGCTAGCTCCTATTTAAAGCAAAGCTAAAATTATTTCTAATTTCCTGTCATGTTTATCAAACAGGCTTATTCTGAAATTTACAGAATCTGGCCAACACATCTGTCATCTAATACTAATTTAAAAGGGATAAAAGCTTCTAGTTTTGACCAACAGAAATGCAATCATCTACTTACTATCAGTCACGATATGATATTTGGCCACACTTTTAAAATGCCTGCTTTCTAGTTTGTAATGTTATTCCTTCTTAAATCCTAGCTACAAGAATTCCTCTGTTTTACATTTTTGATATAAATAAACACAAGTTCAAGCTAGAATAATCACAAGGTTTAGTTTTGCTGAACACAGGACTGTAGAGGTAGATGGATAAAGAAGTTATATTAGCAGCCAACTGTTCACTAAGACTAATGTAGGTGTAAGATAATGTAAGTGCTGATACAGTATATGCATGAGTGCAAACCCATATAATATTGAAGAGAATTATACAATTCTTTATTCATGGGAGAGGTATAATATGGTTTGGATTCCATAAGTTCGTTTATAGTACCATTCTGACTATGTGTATTTTTTTAAAAAGGTTTTCTCCCTGCCTTCATACCATTCAAGAATTTATACTTTCTATATCCTCCTCTTGTGTAAATCAGATCTGATGTGCTGATGTCACTGAGTCTTTGGATCTTTTTGTTTGTGGTTCTCTATGTTGCTAAAGCTCTTCCCTACCTGATCAATACTGCAACCATCTGGAACCGAAGCTATGTTCTCCCCTTTGGGCTGCCCACCATTGTTGTGTATTGCAGTATGATTCCCCCTGTCACTTCCAACACTGTCAGTGCTCTGAGCCAGAGACTGGTCATTGCTGAGGCTTTCCTTTGTTTCCAGTAAATCTGCTTCCGTTTCTTCCATTTCACTGTTACTTCTAACTATAGAAGGATTTTCCAGCTGAGGGGGAGTTTCTTTTTTCACATTCAGACAGCAGTACGAAGCAACAGCCAGGAAGAGCGCAGACAAGACGACTTCTGAGCCAGCCAGATAGAATATAATTTCATATTTCTTGAGTGCATCCACCAGTCGCCCTGCGATTTTGAAACAAAGCATAGCATAGTTGCCTTGTAATCTGTTCCAACAGTTTCATACATCCCCCTTTTCATTCACAGAATTACTGGCAGGGCTCCACTGGGATCACTATGGAAGAGATAAAATCAGTATTTCTGTAACATGGAGATTTATTTGTTTATTTGTATCCTGCCTTGATTATTTTTACAAATAATTCAAGGCAGTGAACATATCTAACACACCTTCCTCCTCCTGTTTTCTCTACAATAACTCTGTGAGGCGGATTGGACTGAAAGAGAATGACTGGTCCAAAATAACCTAGCTAGCTTTCGTGGCTAAGACAGAACTTGAACTCACGGCCTCCATTTTCTTGCCTGGTGCCTTAAACACTAGACCAAACTGGTGCTCCCACTAGACCCTGTATGGGGCTTTCAAAATGCTGTTGACCTCAAGTATCTATGAACATTAACCTGATCAATAACTAATGGGAGCTGCATGGACATTCCACACACATTCCACATCACTCATTTATTATAACCTTAGAGACAGAACATGGTCAAGTACAGTAAGTTAAAGAGCAGGTGGCTGTTGTGGTTGAGAGAGCTTTTGCACAACTTTGTATTGTGGGCCTATTGTGCCTGTTCCCGGCCCAGGAAGCTCAGTCACTCGTGCCCTGGTCACCTCCTGAATGGACCTCTATAATGCATTTTACCTGGGGTTGCCCTCGACAAGCATCAGCTGATGCAAAATAGACCACTGCAGAAGAGTTATGTGTATCCCTAGAGTGGTACTTGCCATACCTTTGCTCTGCAAACTGCATAGGTTGCCAATTTGTTTTCGGGTCCAATTCAAGGTTTGGGCTTTGACCCACTTCCACCCAATGACATCTGCCCATCCCATTAGGTCTGGCAGAAGAGGTATGCTACAGATGAGATGACTGCATTATTTTTTAACATCAATTCTCTCCCCTATCTTGTTAATGATAACATTGCTGATGTTTTTAATGGTAGTTTTTAAACTTGAATTATATGGCTGCTTTTATTGTGAGTCACCTTTATTATGAAATGGGTGGCTATATAAGAGCCGTGGTGGCACAGTGATTAGAGTGCAGTACTGCAGGTTACTTCTGCTGGCCTGTCTGCAATTTGGCAGTTCAATTCTCACCAGGCTCAAGGTTGACTCAGCCTTCCATCCTTCCAAGGTCATTAAAATGAGAGCGCAGATTGTTGGGGCAATATGCTGACTCTGTAAACTGCTTAGAGAGGGCTGAAAGCCCTGTAAAGCAGTATATAAGTCAAAGTGCTATTGCTATATAAATGAGAGAAACAAAATAAACAAATAGGATTGCACCTGGATATGCCCTACCTCAAAGGAAGCTCTACACAAGAAAGGTGGTTAGACTTACCTGCAGAAGGTGGTCCAATGAGTACAGCGACAGCCTCAATGAGTAAGTTAAGCCCAATTGCGCTGGAGAATTTCTGTGACCCAACAATAGTCATGAGGACCTCAAACTGCAGAGCTCCCACCATGCCATAGGAAACACCAAAGAAAATGCAGAAGATCACAAGGGAGGTGTAGGTGTTGGCCCTGGCACTAAAGATATCCGTCAGGCCATTGAAGAGCATTGCAAAACTGAACAAGTAGGTTATATGGGGTCGTATCCTCTTCATCCCAGCAAGCATCCCACAGGATGGACGGGCGAAAATATCTATGAAGCCAATGATGGACAAAAGAAAGGCTGCCTCTTTGTCAGGTATTCCTGTGTCTTTGGCATAGTTGACTAACAGAATTGTGGGCACAAAGAGGCCCAGAACCATGATGAACTTGGCGATGGTGTAAATGATAAAGCCCCGGATTTTGAAGATGGAAAAATTTAATAAGCTTTTCATTTTCTTGCCCTTTTTCTTCTTGAGTTTCTTGGGTTTCTTAACATTGTCCAAGGTGCCACCCGCCTCGTCCATTCTCTCTCCCATTGGCAGCATCTCTTTAGTTTCATAAGTGTCCATGACTTTCTCCCTCCTCTTCTTCGTGCCAACTGCCAAGGGTCTCATGAGCGCCCCACATGTGCAGCAGTTCAGGAGGAGCCCCCCCATGATGAGGAATCCCCCTCGCCAGCCAAAGTTTT